>KV441708.1:1529452-1852004 GCA_001644525.1 Phaeosphaeriaceae sp. SRC1lsM3a | reverse complement strand
AAAGAGCACCCCAAGCCCGAGCCTCCAAAGGAACACCCCAAGCCTGAACCTCCGAAAGAGCACCCCAAGCCCGAGCCTCCAAAGGAACACCCCAAACCTGAACCTCCTAAGAAGGAGGAAAAGCCAGTTCCTGCTCCGGCACCCCCAGCTAAGGACTACACTTTTGGCG
Source organism: Phaeosphaeriaceae sp. SRC1lsM3a (assembly GCA_001644525.1). Lineage (NCBI taxonomy): Eukaryota > Fungi > Ascomycota > Dothideomycetes > Pleosporales > Phaeosphaeriaceae > Phaeosphaeriaceae sp. SRC1lsM3a. Next base: position 1,851,835 of record KV441708.1, on the reverse strand, counting down.
AGGAGGTTACACTCAGGTGTGAGCACGGCAAGATTGTTGTGAGCGGCAAAGCATACTAAGCGACTTTTTGGAAGACTTGGTAGCACTTTAGCTTCAAGCTATTCACAAACATGAGTCACTGTATGTATTGCGACGATTTTAGCCCATCGCCACGATCTTATGATGTATCTTGACTTCATCACGATTGTACATAATGAATGAACGATCTTTGACATATCCGAGCATTTTAACATACTCAAAGATGCGACTTTTACATCGCGAAACGTGAGGATTGACATTGAACCTGCTTCATGTACTCACCCTTATCGTTGCAGTCTATGGTTTCATATAAAGGGAATCGTATCTTGTTTCAAGTAGTCAGCCTATGCGCACTTGAGATGGTACCATGGGCATCTCAGAACCACCAGGGCGTCACCGGCTGCGCAGATCTGGAGTAAAACCTCAGAAGAGTCATAGTTTGACAGCAGCGTGTAAGTGTTCAGGGTATCCAGCGGCTTTAAGAGCTGTGAGAAAGTCCGTCGAGGATCATCAGGACAACCCTTCGCAATATTGAAGCTTGGAATGTTGATAGGCTCATTTCGGCACCCCCGCACCTTCAGTGGTGATCAAGCCTCGGAAGGTGGCAATGATGTGCAGCACATCGATATTGACCTCGTTGCGTCGTGCCATATCACTCCCTTCCATAAGTTTTCGTGCTCTTATACATTTTCTTGTGGTGCGATGTGTCGCATATCGGATGCTCTTACAGATCCCATCCCCGGGATATGCCACAGCACCGACCAACGCGCTACTTGTCTTGCTTACCAGGCCCACCATGCCCAGACCCAAGCCTTTCGCAAATCCTACGGCACCTTCAGTCCTTGCATGCTCGTATGGCTGCTTGAATGGATCAGTGAAGCCATCAACAATACCGTGGGAGAAATTCCTCATCCCAACCTGGAACCCGCTGGTAACTCCAGTGACTTCGCCGTGGCTCCTCACCTCTTCGCCATACATTTTGGGTACATTGCGGAAACCTTCGGCCGTTGCTAGAGGCAAATCGACAATCAGTCCCTTAAACAATGCCAGATTGAAGTTGCCGAAGCCTTTCGCTGTTGAAGTGGCCATGCGACCTGCCACCAAAGCTTTACCTGCCCCTTCGGCATCCGAACGTTTGAGCTCTTTCAAAGGATCGTACAGCATACTGACTGCCGCATTGCCCAAATCACCAACGACGCCGGCGGATGATGAACCTGTACTGGTGATTGGATCCCATCGATTGTTGACGATGACAATGGACTCGGTTTCGTGATTAGCCAACTCGCTCGGAACTATGATTCCATTCTCGATGAGAAGTTGCGCGGCAAGCTTGGAAAGTCTTGCTTTGGTGTTCTTATGAGTCCACGACGCTACATGATCTGGCAGTAAAGAGCACTGCATAACTTCGAGAGGGAGATTGGCATGAAAAGAGTGGACTGCGTTCGAGACACCGCTCTCGCACACCATTTGCGATGCAATAGCTTTAGCTGCAGCATGAGCTTCCGGAGTGAGACAGAAGGATATGGCATCTGCAAGGTTCTGAGCGGTCAAGGACTTGTGGTGTATTGGTTCTGGTCCAGCACCAGCTGCTGCGATCATGTCGCCCCAGAATGGTTGGTCGCCAAAGAATGGTATCACTGTCGTTGGGCAGCCATTACGTAGTCCACATGCAACTGTTCCGGCGCCACCGTGATGTACGACCGCAGCAACATGCTGAAACAACCATTCGTGTGGGCAGTCGTCGATGAAGAGCACGTCGTCGGAGTCGTCTGCCACGATCCCAGCGCCGAGATGGCTCCAGCCTCGCGAGATGATGGCTCGCACACCTAGGCTGTGAACAGCATCGAGAATGATCGAAGTCATGCTTGCGGAATCCTCGACAACGATACTTCCGAAGCCAAAATATACCGGTGGAGGTCTGTTATGTAAGAAATGATCGATTTTGCTGGGCGGATCGTACTTGGGTGCTTCGCGAAAGAAGTAGCCACAAACATCGATGTGCGATCCCCAATCATATGGTTTCGGTACAAGAGCCGGAGACCAACAGTACGTGAAAGGAATCTTCAATGTTTGTGCCAACACCGGACCAACTGACTTGGGTATAGCCTCAAGATCCAGCGATTTTCTGAAGTCGTTGATTACGTCGCCCAAACCCTGCCACGTGAGGAACTCCACAATGCCATATGACGCGTAGTTGATGAGGGCGGGATTGATATCGACAGTTCCAATAAAGTTGGCCAGTGGATGCGGGAAGATCCTAGTACTGCTCCATGGCATAGTGAACATGAGATGGACCGGTATACCCAGGGCTTGCGCGCAGTGGATGTGAGCAAAGCTTGGAGGATTAGCGATGATCGCATCTGCGACAAAATGTCTCTGCGATTTTGGGTCTGGATCTATACATGATCTCCAGCACCCGCGAAGCATCTGCGCAATCATTTCTCGCTTGCGCTTGATGTCGCCTTCGCGCAAGCTCTTCATCGATGGGATGAGACCAGGATTTTTCACCATATATGCCATGAGCTCTTTTGGATCACCGCCAATCGGAAAAAAATCTAGACCTGACTCTGAAACAAAGTGTTCGAAGATGTCGTGGGTTGCTAGTCGTACACGATGTCCGTATGTTTGTAGTTCTTGGCCGAGTGCGACGAAAGGTTGCACATCGCCGCGACTGCCAACAACTTGAATCACAATGTTCAAGCGAAGGCTCCATGACGGATCAGGTTTTGAGCTCCGCCTTGGCTCCGACCTCTGGCCATCCTTCTCGCCAGGAACGAGCCTGATCAATGTTTTCGTCAAGCTTGTGCTTAGTTTGATGTCGATTCGGCCGTCCGCTGCGGTGGTTAGCGAGGGTCCCATACCAAATCCACAGGAACTTACACGTAGCATGGGTGTCATCCGGCTGTATGAATGGAGGGATCAATGAGCTGTTGTCATATGGCGGAGGTGCTTCATTGTGTATTTGATCGTCCTCCCGTGGCGATGAAGTGGGCACCTTTTTTGCATTTGAAGAGGCCATTATGCGCTATCTTGGTCATATACAAAAACTTGTAAAAGGAAGAATGCCTGGACTTGAAGGTTTGGATGCAATCGACCATTTCGAAGATGTATGTTGCTTTCATCGTGTTCATCGTATCGTCGTGTCCGGATACGACGAGGGACGCCAAACTAGTTGCCGCGAGATGGCGAGCGCCGCCGACGCCACGCGTCCCTTGAACAACAACTTGGTGAAGTCGCGTCCGGTTCACAATGGCTCTGCCAGGTAACCATGTTCGCATGTCCAGTTGGGAACCACATTGCGTCACTTCAGCCATCTCGCTGGATACTATAGAGCAACCTTTACATCTCAGCTAGATCTGTCTCAGTTCTCCTTCGCACAACGACAAGTCCCGAATGCGACTCGAAATCGAACTTTCTATCGTTAGAAGCAAACATGCTTCTGACAGTGTGGTACGAATGATTAGCCTGATGCGGCGTGGTTTGTAAGGGGTAACGCAAGCAAAGTGAGGTGGCACAGTGTGAGGAGCGACCGATAACGAAAGATTCTCGGTGTTACCAACATTAACACTACCGTAACGGCCTTCTGTAAATACAGCCAGTCACTCAATCATTTGCGCAGCCTCAAAGTGCCAATCTCCACGACACAGGGAAACAATGCTGCTCGCCTCAGTGCTACCAGGCCTGCTCGCACAAACACCATCTTATTTCATCAAACCATTTGACAAAATCGGCTTTGATATGGATCACATCGGCATACAGTGGGAGACCGCATACATCACGGAGACCGCATATATCACGGAAACCACGAAACTAGCATATGATAAGGCTGGCATGGAGGTCAATGTGGCCGTATGGTATATGCATATCCCGGAGGACCACCACTTCGACGACACCATCGAATCAGCATTTAGCCCCACGGGAGAAGGAGGGGCTTTTAGAATCGTTGTTTTCTGCGGTAATGAATATCTACGGAACGATGGCGCTTTGGGACCGGACAATCGGCGCTGCTCAGGAAGAGTTGTGCAAATTGGAAATTTCGCCACGTTTGAAAGGACGCAGAAGAAGCCTACACCCAGTGCAAACAATTACTTTTACGAAATGCCGGAATTGCTGCAGTGGGTGCTGTAGTGCTGTCACTTTGGTGCGAATTTGGCAGACACGTAAGTGGATAGTTGTAGAGTTTTCGGACAGAGAAGCCCAACAACACTACTCAGCACACGCACCTCATCAACAAATGTTTTCATAACACCCAATAACTATGAATCAAATGCGCATCGTAACGCTGATTGGTCGTCTAGACCTCATTGCCCGCCTTACTCAAGCATGCTTTGCTCTGGTCATAAACACAGTTCACTTCAACATTTGTTAATTGCTTGATATGAGCTTTGTCCCGATCTGCTTAATTTTGTCGAACAGTGTAAGGACGATAGAAGTACTATAGCATGTACAGCTTCGCTATATCGTTGTTTCTCAATTCTTCCCATTGGCGGAACTTCTCATTCCATGGCCAAGTTGCCCGATCAGCAACGCAAAACAGTAGCGCCGATTTCCGAAATTACTACACCCCCAGACTCCGAGCGACGAAAATGCTAGTCGCATATCAAGCCTAGCTGTCTCGTTTCGATTGGCTCTGTATCTGGATGTCCTTGCTGTACCCCGGATTTCCATCTACACCTGGCAGCCCCAGACTACCACCAACTGTCTGTCCGCGCGGAACACATCTGCAATGTGCTTGGTGGATGATCTGAATATTCGCAGTATGGAGAAAGAGGAGGTAAATGTGGTGACGGAGGAATAGAGATGCATTGTGGCCAAGAAAGAATCAAAATGACGACTATAAGGGGCCGACCAAACGACGATCATGGCACCTGCACGAAACAATCGTCTTTCTTGGTATATTGCATCAATCCTGGTACTACAATCGTACTACAAGAACCTACACATTCCCCTCTGTCCTACTCTCGACAATATTCAAATTCTTTTCGTGTATATATTTTCACATTTCTCTACCTTCTTTGAAATACCGCCAACAAGATGCACTTCTCCAATATTGCTCTCGTGGCTTTGTCCGCCGCTTCTGTCCATGCTTCACCCCTCGAGAAGCGTGCTGCCAAAGTCGACGAGCTCGTTGGCTTCGCAGCTGGTACAACAGGTGGTGGAAGCGGCGCTGGCACCACCGTCAAGACTTGCTCAGAGCTTACGGCTGCCGCAAAAGCTGGCGGCGTGATCAAAATCTCCGGAACCCTAACTGGCTGCGGTATCGTCAAGCTCACCAGCAACACCTCCGTCCTTGGAGTTGGCAGCACTGCAGGCCTCACAGACGGCGGGTTCCAGATTCGCAAAGTATCAAACGTCGTTGTCCGGAACTTGAAGCTTTACCGCGCCCCGGAAGGCAAAGACCTCATTGACATCGACGCCTCCACAAAGATCTGGGTCGATCACTGCGATTTCTCCTCTGTCGGCATCACAGGCGACAAAGATACATACGATGGCCTGCTTGACGCAAAGCATGGGTCCGACTTGCTTACCTTTTCATGGAACAAGTTCCACGACCACGTAAGTCTCATTGCATCTCCTTAAACTTCTTCGTATCCACATACAAATCGTGTAGCATTGGCTAATTCAGCGCAGTGGAAAGGCTCTCTAATCGGGCACTCCGACTCCGCCGCCTCAGAGGATACCGGCAAACTGCACGTCACATACCACCACAACTCGTTCATCAAGGTCAACTCGCGCCTGCCGTCGATCCGCTTCGGCACTGCGCACGTGTACAGCTCGTGCTACAGCGGCGGCATTTCGGGCGTGAATTCGCGCATGGGCGCTCAGGTGTTCGTGGAGAAGAGTAGCTTCACGGGCGTGGCCAAAGCGATTGTGACGAATTTGGACTCCAAAGAAGAGGGTTTTGCAGCGCAGGAGGGAAACGTGTTTGTGAATAGTCCAACGGAGATTACAAAGGCGAGCACCTTCAAGCCTACGTATGCGTATACGGCGGACGCTGCTGCCGATGCGTGTGCAATTGTGGAGCGCAGCGGAGGCGTTGGTGTTGTTACGTTCTAGGTCATGTAGTTGATGTTCTTGGTGCAATTTGGGTGAGGGATGGACTGTTCCCTGCACATATGACACTGTCCGGGAAGTAAATATGCTACTACGTGTTGTGCAGTATTGGTATATGCTGCGAATGCAAAAGCAATGCTATTGATCTTGTAAATCTTTCGTTCAACAACTCTGGGTATTCATATTCATTCATCCTCCACCTGTGAACATGCCATCCATGCTGACACGTGCCGATCTTGTCTCCTTCATCCACCCTCCCATCTACCACTTCTTCAACCACTAAACACCCACACAAGCGAGAAGATAATGCTACACGCTCCAACAATAAAGATGACCTCCGGTCCAGCGTAGATACCAACAGGCAGACCCTCCGTGGTGAATTGCGCAACAATGCCCATAGTGAAGTTCTTCTCCGCCTCAGCCAACGCCAACGCAGTCTTGTTTCCACACGCAGCATTGAGCATCGGGTCGGCGGTAAGGGCAGGCAGCTTCTTGATAGCAGCATCCATCATGCGAGCATTATAGATGGTACCGACGTTGGATTTCTGCAGGAGGACAGTGCGGTATGTGCCGTTGGCACCGATGGTGGACATGTTTGCGGTCCATTCGTAGTCTGTACATAGTTCGGCTTGCGAGGGTGTGGCGGAGACTTGACGGGCTTCAAGTTTGGCGCCTGAGACTTCGGCGGCTGCAGCGACGAGGCCGAGGATGGAGAGGAAGAAGATGAGGATTGAGGAGTGCATTTTGGCTTTTCGAAGTTGTCGGGAGTCGTGGGTGGACTTGTACTACTCCCAGAAATGACGACGATGGTCGACAAAAGGTAAGGGTATTAAAAGAAGGTAAGTAAAGCGAAGGTGAGAACGTGAACCAGCACAGCAAAGTGAAAAGAAGACGAAAAGAAAGTTGGTGGTGGTTGGTTGGTGACGAACACGCCTGAGATGAACGACTACCAAGAAGCGATGACAAGGAAGGAGCAAAAAAAATCAGGCCACTTCGTCGTGATTTATGAGCTTGCCTGAAATGCGTTTGCTGCTGTTCATACTATGCTGCGACATGGAATGCCGGATGCAGGCGGTTTTGAACCTCTTCGTGTCTCAAGTGACCAGGGCTGCATTACGCGCCCCTAGTAAGCGCCGGGGTGGGCTTTCGCGAGCTTGACCGCATCTTAGTGCCTTTTCGCCCTCTCAGCATGTCCAATCGCAGTGAGAGACGGCTACGATTACGGACGCCATCGACAGGCTAGCAATGCGAGATGGAAATGTGATGGGAGATGGCTGAAGGAAGACGATCTGGATGGAGTGACCACCAAGGTCGTAGCATGGGCGCGGGAAGACGGCACCCGCGCACGGCCATTCATGCACGGTGATCAAGCGAACACCCCCATACTGATTCATCTTCCCGGCTCAGCACGTTACAGACAGGTTCTTTCGATGGTCAGGTCATCGGATGCTCCTAGATCTGATTATGAGCCTATAATATACATTAAATGACATCCCTAACAGCGGTATGCCCTCGAACTAGTCCCACATCCTTCCGTGAACAGTCGTTCGAGCTCGACGAACACCAGCACAACTCTACCTAGTCGGGCTAAGTGGCAATGAGAGAATGCGTTCGCTCCCACAGTACACGCACAAAAAGTCCTGAAGCACTATGATGATTTCTCCTCCTTCGTCGCCAATGTTTCGGTCTGATGCTCGACGTCCTCTGTCCCTTTCTTCTCGTCCGGCTTCTTCCTAACATCCACCCATCCCATGCCCAAGCTCAAAACCAAGCCGACACACGAGAGCCCTATCAGGAAGTAGAAGATGTTGCGCAAGCTCTCCGAAAACGCAAGCAAGACACCATTCAGGTCTTCTTTATGATCTTGGACTAGATGACGAACAGCATCGGCCCCAGACCCAGCATCTAGTGCGGCCTGCGGAGAAACCGAAGGCGCATACTCTCGGATGACTTTGGTCAGAGTCTGCGCGAAGATGGTGTTGCTGAGCACGACGCCGATAGCCGTGCCGAAGTTCTGGAGAAATACCAGGAAGGCCATGGCCACAGGCAGCTGGGCAGGAGACGACGCCGTTTGAACTGCAATAAGGGACTTCAACGGGTTAGCGAGTCGTCAAACGAGCCTTCTACTTGAGCGCAACTCACAGTTTGCATGCCTATTCCACGGCCAGCACCAAGGATAATCTGGTATCCGATCCACTGCGCAACTGTCGTCGTTGGCGAGAATGTCGAGATGAGGCCATGGCCTATTGCCGAGATGATAGCAGAGGTGAACGCCCAGGGCAAATAGTAACCTAGCTTCCCCACTGCACTCCGTCAGCGTTTATATATAAAATGAGCTTGGTGGACTTACTGAGGCCTCCAGAAAGTATGACAGCAATCAATTGGCTCAAGATGCTTGGTAGAACGTGCACCCCGCTCATGGTCGGGCTGTCTCCTCTGACTGCTTGGAAGTAGGTCGGTAAGAAATTGCTTGCTGTAATCATGCAGCACACACCCAACGTCCCATAGAGACAAGCTGTCCAGACTCTACGTTGCTTGATCAAGCTGCCTGGCAACATAGCTTTGTCGCCTTTGCGTCGCTCCCAGAGTATGAAGACGACAGCAGACACGGCTGCACCAACGAACAGTCCAATGATCGTGGCGCTGTCCCATGCAAACGTGTTACCAGAGCCATATTGTAGCGCCAACAGGAGCATGACAGCTGGTGGGACGAAGAGTACAAAGCCTGTGAGATCCAGTTCGGGGATGACCTTGCGAATGAGCTGCATGGAGAAGGGCTCTTTCTTCATATTCTCGGGAACTCTGATGAAGGCAAAGATTGCAATCGCTAATCCTCCGATAGGAAGATTGATGTAGAAACCTGTGTTCTGTCAGACCCGTGCATTGCGAAGGTTGGAAAGACTTACACCATCTCCACGAAACATGTTCTGTCAAGGCACCACCAAGTAACGGTCCTACCACAACACCTGATCAGGACGTCAGCATTCGGTACTAAAGAACTTTTTATCCCTCCACTCACCCATCTGTGACACACCAAACAAGATACCCGTATACAATGGGCTCTTCTCCCTCTCCACGCTCGTCGCAATGATGCTCAACGCGCCCGTCACAACACCACTAAGCCCGAGGCCTGCAATGGCCCTGCCTATGATGAAGGCCATGCTGGAAGGCGCGGCACCACATACCAGACTACCAAGCTCGAAAATAGCGACAAACGCGATGAACACGCCCTTGGAGTGGAAGTGGGTGTACAATTTTCCCGAAATGGGCTGCAGTATCGCTGATGCCAGCTGATACGAGCCAACGTACCAGCCTACATCAGGAAGAGAATGGAATTGTGTAGTAATGGCAGGTATAGCCTATGACATGGTAAGCACCTCAAGAGGAAGGCAGTGTGGTGGAAGACATACAGTGCCAAGAATTGAAGTGTCGAGAAGAGCTAGGAAAGTCACAAGCGTAGTGCTAGCGAGAAGGATGAAGAGCTTCAGGCCCTTGACTTTGGGTTCAGCCACATTATCTTTGGGGACCACGGACGTTATTGTCGATGTTGTTGTTGTTGTTGGGTCTTCCGAGGGTGGGGTTTGTGTGACCATTGTGTTGCACGTGGTTACGACGAAGGTATCTAAAAGTATTTTTTGTAGAACGAAAGCGCAGAAAATATTACAAATGAGCGTTCGCACTGATACGCTAAATTGACGTTCTGCGCGTGCACTTTTTATTGGGGTGCTGTGTTGCTGCGGGCGTGATTGTTGCCTGCCGGGTTTGGTGAAAGCGGAACACCGTTGCCCGGTTGCAGTTGTATATTCATTTCCTATCCCGCAAGCCATTTCTAATCTTCGATCCTACGCGATACGTACGGACGAAAAGTTGTGCATGCCTGTTTTATCCTACCTTTATGGAGGATCTGAATGGTGAGTGTCTTTAGGATAGATTGATTGCGCCAATATGAAGAAATCTCGGGAGACATTAATAACAAATTGGAGCGCCTGACATGTCTCTATACAGAAAGGTTTTTGGAACAGTCGTTATTGATACAGCGCAGCATTTGCTGCATCTCAGAGGTTGAAAGGCGCATTCAACCAAAAGTCGTCCGAGAAATCTATTGGTGGTAGATCCATCGCTTCCATACCATTCCAGCTCTCTGACGCTACTGCCGCTGTCGTCGCTGCCGGATCTCGACCAAGCTCAGCATCTTGACCTCCCATGATGTGCCATTTCGGAGCCATGTCCTTCAACATCTTTGCCGCATATTTAAACACGGTGTCTTGGCCACAATCTGCGCTCAGCTCCACATTACTTTGCTCAGCCATCGCAGCGCAATTATGAATGAGCGTCTCAGCATCCACCATGTCTCTGACTATTGCAGTGTTCCATTGAGGATCCTGCACTGTCGACAATTTGTGAAGTGTCTTCATTGAATACGAAAAGATGAGACCTGACGCCATGGTCATACGGATCAATTCGCCTTCAAGGTAGTACTCCGTACAAGCTTTGCATGTCTGCACACAGCTCATTAAATAGCTTATGCGTCTGTGATCAAAATTGCTGCTTGATGAAGTCACTGATGCACTAGGCTGAAGTAAGGCAAGCTCGTAAATTGACACTTCCGCAGCAAAAAGATATGCTTTGACAGTGACTAATCAATGATGTTAGCTTCAGGTTTGTAAGGCTTTGCCTTTCGCATTACTTACCATGCAGTTTCTGCTTGACTGAGAGTTTGGCCTTGATCTCGTCCAATGAACTCTTCATTGGCTCGATGTGTAATATTGCCGCAGATGTGGCGTTCTCGAACAAATGCCTATATATCTCAGAAGCTTGGAACAGGAGTTTAGAGATCTGGACCATGGCAATGAGGAATGTGTCGCCCTCCGTTTCCATATCACTTGCAAGCTTTGCGCAATCTTCTTCCAGCTGCGATGACCATGGTATCGTGTCTGACTTGAACGTCATTGATACCCTGTAGCATAGCATGTAAGCAAGCAATAGTGGCACTTCTTCATTATTCTACTTACATAGCTGTCAGCGCATATGACGCTAGTAGTGCGCGGCGACCCTCATTTGATTGACTGACAACCTCGGCTACAGGTGCCATCTGTGAAGGGCACCAGGAAGGGTTCTTGGGTCGATCCATCTGTAAGTCAACCACAAGCGATCGCATCGCATTTGAGAACAAAACGAGGAACCTCTTTCCCGCAGTGAAGTATATAGACCTGCATATGTCAGTGCATAAATTTCGAGCGAAAAAGATGATGTACCAAGTAACACAAGCTACCAGGCTCAGCAACAGGTCGACATTTCTTTCTCCATCGACCATCATTTGTAAGGCTATGGTGCTCCGTAATGTCTTGCTTAATTCGGATTGTTGAGTATATGCTTTGTTACATACGACTTGAATCGCGGAGTAAAACAGTGGTCTTTCATGTCGCAACTGCTCGGCTGTGGTGTTTGGTGGAAGGAAGAAGAATGGAAAATATGACATGTGGTAATCTTGGAATTTCTGAAGTTCCTGATCGGTGAGGCCGTTGTCGCAAGAGGTATCGGAGCCAATTTGAGGTGAGTAGTCGAGGGAGCATGGTGTTATGGTTTGCTGATCTGGGGTTCGATCGTGCGTTTGCACGGCCTGCTGATTTCGCAACAAGGACACGAGATCGTCAAGCTTATCTTCCAGCTGTGCTCTCTTTGAGGCTGTTGTCCGCTTCGTGCTTCGCTTGCGTATAGATGTGGCGGGATTGCATTCCCTCTCCAGTCTGTGACATCTGCACGTATTTATGAGCGATCATGAATTGGCTGTACACCGAGAACTGGCACAAAGGCTCGTCATCCCCAACGCTACCACGACGAAATCTTGGAGGTTTCTCGTATGTTACTCAGCGCTCTGCAGCATCGGCGATCACCTCCAGAATTTGGATTTTGTTCGACTAGAACAACAGCTTAGGATAGTACCTTACTGACCTTTCGCATGTGCTGTCTTCCCTAAGTATGCATCTTGACTTAGCTTTGACGCAGTGCAAGCATGCCTGTCCATATGGCGCAGAAGTCTTGCCTTGTTTGGTGCTTTGCATAGCGGACTTCGTCTTTAGGAAATATACCGATGTTGAATGGGAGCAAGTGCGAGAAGGAGAATCCGGAGTTCACAGCCAGCTACATGGCGCGGGATTGAGTGGGGAAAGGGCTGCGCGGTTTTCGGGTTTGGCCCGAATCCCGGCGGGAGCGCGATGTGGCAGAAATTGCCAACATGATTCGCTCGCTCCTCTCAAATCTCACAGGTCAAACAAGGGGTATGCACAGACTTAGAGGTGCACGCCATTCTGATTTCCCATCAGTGAGGCTCCGTTGGACCCAGCGTTACGGATTTTGGGTCCCTCGGAGTGAATGTATGTGTTGGCTGGCATGACTGACTCCTCTGAAGTCTATGTATGAAGGCATTCAAGCGTGTGCGCACGCACTCTGTGTCACATACAGGTTATTGCGACACACTGTTTAAGAGAAGAAGATGAACTTTTATTGCGACCAGGTATTATGACATACGTCGTGCTGCTTGTGAACCAGTTTGAATCTCAATTTGCGCAACACCACTACCAGGTCCACGACCAGTTACTGGATCAAAAGACGTAAAGAATGAATCATTCTTTCCCTTCATTGTATGTGTCAAAGCGAACGAGCTGTCGTGGCTTTTGTGCGAGTCTATCCGATCGAGCTGCACATCAAGCTCATTGACATCCATATAGCGCGAGCGTCGGTCGTGGACAACCGAGACTTCTTGTGTGACGAATATCTCTGTCCATGCGGCCATAACGGAAGGCCAGAAGATGGGCATGGATGCGGATATGATGGCGAAATCAACCTCGAGGCAAGAGAAAATAAGCACCTCCGGTAGCCACCATGTGAAATCGAACATGGTGACGGTGTTGTTGTACTTGAGACCACTCCACAGGCGAAGGATTGCCATCAGAATTACTCTGCGATGTGTCAGTACACCATAATCGAGTGAGAAGATCGGTTCACTCACATAGAACCAAAAGCGAATAGACCGGTCATCGCAAGAACCTGCTTTCTGTTTAATCCTGGCTTGAAGAATTCCGTGAGCGGGAGGATGAAGATGGCAATATCGAGGATCATATTGGATCCTGAGAAGGCGAACAGAGTGTTCTTTGCTTCGTCCAGAGTACGATAACCAAAGCCATAGCACTTGGCAGGCGGCACTTTGTTCTTGTCCCAGAAGCCAGACACAGGAAAACATGGAAACCAGGCCATGAATACGAAAACGCAACCCCAGACTACGACGAGTGTGAGCAGGACCATGGTTGCAGTACGGCGATATCCTTCGCGGAATAGTCTAAGGTACTGGAACAGCAAGGACAACTTGACGAGCACAGCCGTCATAACGTAGGCAGCATTTGCCACATAAAACCACTTCATGGTTGTGTCCAGCGTGTCGAAGATGTTGATGACATGTTCGCCGATCCCTGCTTTGAATCCTGGAACCGCGTTAACGACACCAAAGTGACCGACTCTCTCCATCTACGTACCTCCATAGAACCCTATGAGACCAATCAGCTTGAAGATGGCAGCAGCGACGATTAAGGCATCGTCAAGACCAGGTTCACGGACGACGTGAAACCGGGTGTGCAATCGAAAACCAACAGCTAACCAACTTAGAATCTACAGAATGGACATCAGTTGAAGGGAAAGATATCAACGTATGAAAAGCTCACCTGGAAAGGTATTGTGACACCATATACAGTCTCTTGGCGATTGCCCAACGGCGGGCGAGCATTTGGATCCGGAGGGTCCTTCATCATACTCAAAATAAACGGGATGAACTCATCCAGGGCCGACATTATGACAGATAATACTGCTGGTGTTGTGTACCGCAGTGGAGAAGAAGCATCCGTAAGGATGTTCTCGTCGCGGCGAAAGGAAATGTCCTGGTGAGACAACTTGCTTTCTTCTGCAAAAGCAAGTCAATGCAGTATATAGCGCAAACATGACGAGCAAGGGGTCTGACGATCAACGTAGTAGCAGGTACATATCGTTCCTTGTCAGTATGCAGGCGTTCTTTCTTAGACACTGGACCTGAACCTACTGTTCTAAAGAGCCTATGAAAGCATTCGGTACTCATCCGGGTGGGGTCTGGAGCATTCGCGAAGATCGACGGTCTTGCGCCACAGATGCGCTACGGCTGATAGCCGCCTGGTGCGACATCCACTTCGAACTCTCTGCACCCTGACAGATCGCAAACTTGCGGGAAGCGGCTCAAGACCTGGAGAACATGTTCTGGTAAATGCAGGTAATTGGTCTCTTCGTGTCTCAAGTTGTCGGGAAGGAGGGGTATAGAGAGCTTTCGCAGACGCGCTGAAACGCACGCTTGAACTTCTTTTTAAGTATGAAGTGCGATTGTTCGTTCTTGTGTTCGTTCGTGATCGATCTCGACTGCGGATGCAGCGATGCGCCATCTGCCGTTGTATGAATCGCCAAACTATGAATTTGGTAGAGGAAGGTAGAGCGACGGATTGCGGCACGCAGGCGGTACACGCGCAACTAGAACAAGATTTGTTTCATAGAACAAAATGCAAATACGTTCCATTATGCAGTTCGCGAAGTCGTGCCGTGGTTTGCAATGTCGTGGGGTGAGCGTCAAGTCTGTGTCGATTGTGCCTGCCGCAAAGCGACGCGCCTACCTTGACGAAGATCTGGCTCCACAACAACTCTGCCAAGCGCTCTTTCCTTATTTCAGAAGTGCCTCCTCATCAGTAGCAGTGAATCCACTACGAAATTTATCCAACTCTAGACACAGTCCGACCTGGTCTCGGTACGTCCGACGTTGATATTGCAAAGTCGCTGGTGAACGACCCAAGAAGAGATGGAATTTGAGCGAGCTCGGCGAAGGAATGGCGGAGAGTTGAAGACGTGTTCGGATCGAGGCAGCGAAGAATTCGAGGTTACATTATCCTGCTCCAAGTGCTTGTCCGGTATCAAGGCCACCATAACTTCATCGACTGAATCGAAAGAACCGGCTTCAAAGAATTCGCTCGCGGGAATTGCGCCTTTGCTTCCCAGCGTTGGCTGAAAAGTCTTGGTCCTAGAACGACGTTGCCGTACCAGTCCACGAAGGATTTTGGAACCCTCATACGATAGAGGCTATAGCCTGTACAGCACGCAGAGCACATTGAGGATCGATGCAGAAGTACCCACAAAACACGAGCCCGCCTCTTTCGAAGTACGCCGACAGTGTTGCGATGAGGCCTGTCGACTGTCGACACTGGAACTAAAACATCCAACGATGGCGAGGTTCTTACGTCTCCTGCGAGACCCGAGTCTACCAGTCGCTTACGCTGGAGAGGCAGAGCAGTGGTGAATCGGACATGAAGGCAAATGAAAACCAACAACTACAAACGGTGGAACACAACCCTACAACCCATCATCACATTTCCTCGACGCAAAGCGATAGGGCAACCACCTGATGACTGCGGGTCGCAGTGCATTTTGCTGAATACGAGACGCGCGGCGGTTCTATTGGCGTCATGTCGAAGGAGGACTCCCGCAGGAGCGCCAGCTGCCATTGCTACAGTAGTGTATGTTGGACGCGTCGGATACGTGGCGACGCCGGACCGTCTACGACGAACACCAAGTCTGAAGTCAACGAGTTGCTCCCACAAAATTTTGATCGCAAACAAACCACTTATCATTCGTAGAAGACGGATATCAACATGGCGTCGCTTAAAGAAGCATGGCGGCAAGCTGCTATCGATTTCTAGTGGCTGCAGCCCCGCAAAACACCTCATTCCAGCACCGTCATGGTATTAGCTGGGGCAAACGCACGCCACTCCGGCCCGGAAGTGTCAGCAAGCATAGCCACCATGCGAGGGGCTATTTGGGAGTACCTGCAGCAACCCGAGGAAGACACGCGTCCCACACGCTATCCTTGCTGTTGTTCCTCAAAACACCGGGTTTCCCGTCAACGCCGCTGCTTCAAGTGTTGCAATCGCCTTCGGCCAAGCTTCTTGACGTTCATACCAAGCATCGCCTTGCGAAGCTTCAGCCTCCATTCGTTATCTGAGCGTACATTCGTTATCGCGGCATCATGAAGGCTTTCGGGAAGTGGGCGTGCGCTGCTGCCACCCTCGCCAGCGGGGTGACGGCGGCAAGCTACGATGATATACCAGAAATCGAGGTCTATGGCCAGCACTTCTTCTATACGAACAATGGCACCCAATTGTATGCGATCATTTCCCAAGGTGGCGTGGTACAGCTGACTGACAGGTTCAAGCTTGATGAAGGGAGTCGCATACCAGCAAAACTACCAGCCAAACGGCACCACCAGCTCCTCAGCTACATACACCGATCCACTCGCTGATGGCAATGCATGTCGACGAGACATTCCTCTTCTCACGCAGATCTATACCAATGTCATTCGTGTCTACGCCATCGACCCCACCAAGAATCACGATGACTGCATGTCGCAGCTTGCGAGCGCTGGTATCTATGTACTCGCAGACTTGGGCGAGCCCAAAACGTCGATCGAATCGGATAATCCCGAGTGGGATGTCACGCTGTATCAGCGATATACTGGTGTTGTGGATGCTCTGTCCAAGTACAAGAACGTCATTGGCTTTTTTGCAGGGAATGAGAATGTTAGCTCCAACAATCAGACGGCCGCCGCGGCTTTCGTCAAGGCCGCCGTCCGCGATGTCAAAGGCTACATTGCCAACCAAAACTATCGCAAGACTTTAGGTGTCGGCTATGCCACTGCTGATGTCCCGAGCCGCAACGACCTTGCATATTACTTCGCCTGCCAGCCCGGTGACCAGGGTAATAAGACCTCGATCGATTTCTGGGGTTACAACGTCTACTCCTGGTGTGGTGACAGCAACTACCAGACCTCTTCATACGGCGAGCGCGTTGACTTCTTCTCCAAATACCCTGTGCCAGTCTTCTTCGCTGAGTACGGCTGCATCAATGGGTTGTCCAGCCCCACCAGCCGTCCATTCACCGAGGTGGCAGTCCTCTACGGTAACATGACCAACGTGTTCTCTGGAGGCATTGTGTACGAGTGGTTCATGGGCGAGAACGACTACGGACTTGTTTCCCTCGTCAACAGCGCATCGGCCTCACCATATCCCGACTTCACATCTCTCCAGAGCCAGCTCGCCAAGGTGACTCCCTCCCTCACTCAGCGCAGCGCCTACACGCCCTCCAATTCGGCTCCAGCCTGCCCCACAGTTGCTTCATCGTGGGCCGCAAAGGCCTCTCCTCTTCCTCCGCCAGTAAACCCTCAACTCTGCCAATGCATGGCTGCAAGTCTCCAGTGCAATATCAAAGACACTAACGAAGACGACTACGAGTCTGTTTTCAATTACATTTGCGCCGCGGACTCGAAGTTTTGCAACGGCATTACTCGAAACGCGACAACTGGCACATACGGCGGTTACTCCGGCTGCAATCCTAAGGACCAGCTCGCATTCGCTGCGAATCAGTACTATCTCGGTAACAACAAGCGCAGCGATGCATGCAGCTTCTCGGGCGTTGCGACTGTCCAGAGCGCGCAGACGGCAAGCACCTGCGCTTCATTGTTGAGTGCTGTTGGTTCGAACGGCAGCGGTATTCCTCCTACTGCGACAGGAAAAGGCACTGCGGGTGCGACCTCGACCTCCAAGGCCGCTGCAGCGAACACGTACAGCCCAATGTTCTTTGCGCATGGAAGTGTTGCGATGAGCGCGTGGATTGCGGTTGCAGTGGGTAGTCTGGTGGGAATGTTGGTATTGTGAGCGTGATGTGACATTTGTAGGGAGAACAGGTGTAGTAGGAGTTTAGGATGGCTATTTATCATCATTCCTTCACAGATTCGATATAAGCGTAGGAGAGTCTATCGATACACGAACGTAGAATGAATAATGTTAAATGTAAGCAACCAATAAGTATATGTACTGAAGATCCTATAACCTCCTCGAGGCGCCACGATGCTGACCAGAAGGTAAGTCGTAGCCTGGCGTTATTTGATCTCTAAATAGCTCGATTGCTAATATGCTAAAGGTAACCAGATTTGGTGTTTACTTCGCCAGGCAGCAACGGCCGTCAACACTTGGGTGTGCACGCATCGTTCAACGATTATGCATACAACAGGATGTGTTTATTTATGGCATTGCCAATTCGATATACATGCGCATCAATTTACAATATCATTGCTCATACAACGCCAAAAGGAAATCCCAAACTTGTATATGCAGCTGCGATCCGCTCCTTTACATCATCCCAAGTCCATATATATATCTACACCCGTACCCTTTCAAGTCTAATCATAAACCACCTCCCCCTCCCTCCTTCCACTACCACTTCCCCTTCCCTTTCCCCACGTCCT
This sequence comes from Phaeosphaeriaceae sp. SRC1lsM3a, assembly GCA_001644525.1. Classification (NCBI taxonomy): domain Eukaryota; kingdom Fungi; phylum Ascomycota; class Dothideomycetes; order Pleosporales; family Phaeosphaeriaceae; species Phaeosphaeriaceae sp. SRC1lsM3a. The sequence goes on along the minus strand of KV441708.1, from coordinate 1,833,405 downwards.
CCGCCCCTCTTGTTCCAAGCACGTCATATTCCGAATCCTCACTTCGGCCATGTATTCCATCTGCTCCGCGCTCATGGGCTTGATGCGATTCGGGTTCGGCCCAAAGCCAAACGCACTGTGGATTGCGAAGCCGCAGGCGACGAGGAAGCCGGCACCGATGAGGATGAGCAGGATGATGAGCGCGGGAGGCAGCTCGAAGCCCATGTTGTCGTCGCGTTTGAGCAGGTGGTGGATGTGGGTGTGGATTGGCGCCATGATAGCAGTTGTGGCTGTGTAGATTTGTGTGTGCTTGTCGTGTACACGGGCTGGTAAGACAATGGTGTCTTGCGGTCTAGCGGTGGTGTGCTTCTGAGCGAGAACGTGTGAATGTGGGGATCCGTTGAGGTCGGGTTGTGTTGTTGTAGAGCAGCTTCTTGTAACTTTGCTGATGATTATGATCTATAGGTAGACTTTCAGTGCTGAAGGTGACTTTGTAGCTTGTACGGTAAAGGGGAAGATAGAATGCGTTGTCACTGAAGTGTCTTGAGACTGCAAAAGAAGGTGGTCGCGAGTAGCAAGTAACGAGCGTGATAAAAGAAGAAAGAGAAACAAGTCCAGAGCATCGAGAACAGAAGAAATACCCAAACACGCCAATACCCACAAGAAAGCCATCCCTACCATGCGGCAATACATGCAGCGAAGTGATCCTATGCAAGCACGGGCCTTACCTTCGTACATTACCTCTTCTGCTCTAGCGCCCTCGCTGCACTCGCGACACGATTGGTGGATTGGCCCCATGTAAGGAACATCAGGCCCCCACTGCACCAGATTTAGCACCAAGCCAACGGCTGCTGCACGTGACTTAGCGAGCCAGCCAATCGTTGCGCGTGTTAATGCTTTAGGGGTGGAGCTGTTGTCGTGCAACTTGATGGCGCCTCGATCATGGGCTTATCTGTCGAGTCGTCTACGGGCTAACGGCAGGATTTGCATGGACCGGTAAGATTGATGTGGTTAGTGGACCGGCGTCGTGGTGTGGCTGTGATTGTTCCCAGAATGGCAGTCAACCTCGCAGGTTGCCGTTCCTGCAGCTGAGTTGGAACACCTCGTATCCTGTCATCAATTCTCCTCTGAGCTTGAAACTGAGTGACGGCGGTTGACTGTGACGTCTTTTGTTCTTGTAAAGTATGTTGAAGCCAAGTGAAGGTAAACGATTGCTTCGCCAGTATCAGTGACACGGCACGACGACCATATTAGAACGACAGGCTAGTAAATTCGACTGTAGGCACGAAGAAGTGGGATATTCTCTGCTTTCAGAGACTCAGAACCAAATTCACAATAGTAAGAACAACATGTGAGTTTGTATGGTCATGTTGAGCGACCAATATGTCGCTACCAAAGCTGGAACGAAAAGCATTCAGACGGCGGCACGACCTACCACCAAAATATGGCCATCGCGGGCGACGAAAAGCTTTCGTCCCTAGCTAAATGCCACCAATGTATTTCGAACAATTTTTGCATGCTGAAGGTTACAGCGGTGATGTGAGAGAGTGCGAGATTTCCAAAGAGTCACTACGCAGACAGCAACCCAACGCCAACAGGAAACATGTCGAACACAATAGAGAGAACTCATGAGATTGCTGGGAACGTGGAGTACTGCGTAAGCCCAGCAGAAGAGATCACGGAAGCGCAGTGGACTATCTGCGCAGACACTTTCACCAGGCACTACGGTGTTTGGAGCTCACAAATAACACCCAGCATAGGGCCATGGACTCCAGGTATGGTCTTTCACCTCAAGTGCGCAGTCAAAGCTCACATTCCCAGGCGCCCGAATCGCGATGTCCAAGTGCGAACTCAAAGCTCAGAGCCTTCCAGACGGCGCAGTCAACTTTCTTATAACGGCCATGGCCATCGACAACACATTGCCCGAACCGATCGGACACTGTTTCTTTAGTCAATGGATGCACGGCGGTGCTCGAATATGGTGGATCACGCAACTGGTTGTGAGACCCGCATACAGGAACCAGAAGCATGCTACAAGAGTCAGTGACTTTCCTCCAGTACGGTATGGTTTCGCAGTGGTTGATATGGTTTAGATGCTCGAAACGCTCGCGGCGCATCACAAAATCGGACGGGACCCGGTTGTACGAGATATCTTCGGCGTGCTTAGCTCACATCCCTTCACGATATGTGCCGTGCTGCGCGTGTTCGGTCAGGGCATCGAGCATTCGAGGTTCCGGCGTGATTCAGATTCTGGTGCCGTCGCGACTTCGGAGCAACTGCTCGAGCGACCGCAGTGCCTGGCTCTGCTAAAGAGTGCGCCTGTTGATCGTGTGCGTACGGCGAAAGTGCACGCAGATGCGATGTCTGCGTTCACGGGCTTCTACATCGATCACACTGAGCCAGAGAAGGCGCGGAAGGCGGTATGTGCCAGAGGCATCGAGGGCTTCTTCCAAGTCTTAGACGAGGGACACGAGTATATCTGTGTGGTGAACAGTGTGGCCATCGGAGAGCCTTGACGGAGAGGAGAAATGAATTCAAGGAGTGATGCTTCGATACTTTGCCAACGTCATGGATTTTGTCCTTATATCTACTCGAAGGTGGGTTTAGTCATAAGCCGTGCCTGATACGCGGTCATGGAAAAAGCTTTGCAACCGGAGCACAGGCGTCCAAAAGTCGTCACATAGACACCTCGCACGAAGAGCCTTCAGAATGCACCTGTGTTGGATATCATTTTCGTCGCGTACGACTCAATACACACAAAAACAAAGATGCAATTTTCCCAAGCAAGAAAACCCAGTCTATTAACCCATGCACTGTATCCTACACAAGCAGACTCATTGAAGTCCATTATCTCGCCACGCTATGCAAGTACTCACATTTACAAAGCGAAAGCAGCGAAAGCGAAGACGACGGACAGAGCCATAGCCATCGAGTTAACAGTGGAGCCGGCAGCGCCGCCAGTTGCCTGGGCGGGCGAAGGTCCGGTGGAGCTCGGGCTACCGCTACCGCTTGGTCGAGCAGCTCCGCTGGATTGAGCACCACCAGTTGCGCTAGCGCTGCCAGTGGAGTTGTTGCTGCTGCCCGACGAGGAAGTGCTGTTGTTGCTGCTGCCGCCGGACTGAGCGGATGGCAGCTCGACGTTGCTGGGGCAGCTGAGGTCGTAGCGGGGAGTGGTGCTCAAGTTGTCGGTGATGGCGAACTTGACTTCGTTCTCGGGGTTGGCGTCACGGAGGGTGTACCAGAAGACGTTCTTCTTGCCGAAAAGCGCGCAACCAACGGTCTTCCAGTACTTCTGGGCGTTGTCGACGGACGCATCAGCGGCACCGAACGCGGGACCAGAGTATGCCCAACCAGTCTAAAAAGTCAGTAATGTCCCACACACGCTTCGTACATCGGCGTCTTACCTCGGTGATCCAGACATCCTTGCCGCCTGCAACACCCTCAGTAGCAGAGAGAGCGCTGGCGAGAAGGCCACCGGCCTTGGAGATCTGGTTGTCGCGCTCGGCCTCGTAGAAGGGGAAAGCGTTGACGGCGAGGAAGTCAACCTCATCAATGACGGCCTTGTTGGAGGAGTTGACCCACGCGGTCCAGGTATCGACGTGTGTGACCTTGATGTTGGCAAGGGGACCGCCCTTGAGCTTGTTGCGGGTGTCCTTGATGAACTTGACAATGGTCTCAGCGTTATTGCCGACGCCAGACTTGTTCCTGATACCGGGCTCAGACACACGGTACAGGTCCTCGCTACCGATAGAGATACCGACAACGAGATCAGCCAGCTTGGAGCCGTACTGCTTCAGAGCAGCCTGCAGAGCGGCAAGCTCGTTGTCGATGTTGTCGGTACCCGAGGCCCAGACACCGAGGAGCAACTTGGTGTTGGTAGAGACGGCGGCTCCGAACGCAGAGATGGGGGTGTTGGTGGTGCCCGACTGGATGTTCGAGTACAGGCGGATGGTGTTGAAGTTGCCGGGTGCGCCTTGCAGCGATTTGGCTGTCTTGAACTCCTTCTCGAAGTCCTGCTGGGTCTTCGCAACGCCCTTGTCGGTAGTAGCTCCAGCGTTGAAGCCAAGGATGACGCTGTTCTGGGCGACCGCGCTGCTGATGGAAGCCGCCGCGACGGCGAGAAGGGCTGTGAAACGCATGGTGCAAAAGTTGTTGAGAGAGTGACTGTGAGAAGTAATAAAGATACTCGAAAAATTAAACTAAAAAAGCCGGAAAAGAGTGTGGTCGTGATGGTACACGAAGAGTGGTGAAGGAGAGATGGATGGATGTCGACAAGACAAACGCATAAGCTAAGCAAACGATCAACGCTCTCACCTCATGGCACCCCGTGAATTAATTGCGGACATGGGGAACAACCTCCCTTGATTGGTCGCGGATGACGCAGCGGTCCGCGCACAAAAGTCAGCTTGCCGTTATGGCGCCGTGCATCTGCCCCTGACTGGTGTTTACGCGGCTCAGCCACCCATTGATTTTGTTCCTGAAACGGCACCTCGGCCCCTGCATCATTACAACGTGCACATCAAACAACTATCGATATGCGATTCAGCAAGACTGTGTCGCTCACCGCGATTCTGCTCATCATCATTTGAAGCCTGACATCATTGATCGAGACGACACATTCCACTACAAATTCATGGTATGCTGTGTTACGTTATGTTTCTTCAGCGCGCCACATCGTTCCACAAAGCACGCGCCCCGGAGCCGCCGCCGTACTCAACAACAATTCACTAGAAATAGAAGAGTCGAGAACACGGCGAGTCATTGTGTTACGAGGAGTGCTGAAGATGCTTTTTATCTCCTGATTCGTGATTGTTTTTGTTACTGTCGGGTTTTCACAAGCATCTATCACGTGCGAGCAATGACTTCCCATTATGCATGGACTTGTCTCGAGGTGAACACAACCGACCTGAAATTATGTTCATTTTTCAGCTCGATTCTTTACACTACCGATGAGTCGTCGACGGGCACACAGAGCACCGAAAGTCGATCTGATCAGATGCAGATGCAGAGAGCGTGTCTGACTGGATGCGCGGACTAACTTATTCCCCGCGCCGAGACTACAGCTTCTCGTGAGCAGACCTGTGGACACTGAATCCGATACTAGTCGTCCTTCACCACCTACCAAGGCGGCAGGTACGGACACTCATCAAGGGGCAGCTCCACCCATTTCTGCATGGCATGGCCTTCGCCATACTGCTTCACGCGAGCATCGTAGACCTTGTCAATGAAACCCTCCTCAAGGAACACGCGGCATTCTTCGAGCTGGCAGCGGACCAGTCGCCCATGTCAGCCGTTTCTGAGGAAGCACTCGATAAGCTCTCCTGATGTATTAGCATCTTCCTCGCCTCTCCTGCCTCACTGCAGAGCAGACTCACCGAAACCTTCGAATACTTATCGCGGTGAGAAGAGAGGCGCTTGCCATGCCTTCTTGAACACTTTGAAATCTTCTTCGCGGCCGAAAGTGAGGTCTGTGGTCTCCTCGTTGACTTGTGGCCTTCCTGCACGAGCTCGTTCATTTGGTACCGTGTACATGTGAAGGGTCAGTACAGCAGTGTCGAAGTCGAGATTAACAGGGTTTTCTTCCTCAAGCTTCTCTGTGATAACGTTGTGGACCGACGCAGTTTTGCGGTGCTGTCAGCCATGGTTGGTTGCGAACTGCCTGACACTGATGGACCAAATTTGAGTTATGCAGAAATCTGACTCGGTGATGCGAGCAGTTTTGATCACAGCCTGCGGACAATACCATTCCCGGCGACAGGCTCGTGTATTCCCTATGACTGTATGGGATATTGACTTCTGTTGCGCATTCCAACCTTATTCTCGGCCGTGATCAAGCCCCAGGTACGAAAAGGGTGCATTGCTATCTTGGGCAAATGACTGGCACTGTCAGCTCTGTACACTGCAAAGCACCGGCTAAGCATCGCATATCTAAAGAGACATTAAGTTTAATGTGAGCAGTATGTATTCTATCCAATATCCTGATGTGTTATCGCCCTCGGCTGAGATACCTAGGTAAGTACCGCATTTGTACCTGGGCCTCAGGACGCCACCTGAACGGCGCTGATTTCTTGTGTTGCGGCTTTTCTAGGTTCTATGCCCGATCAATGACCGAGAATCCACTTGTGATATCCGTCCACGACATTTCAATTCTGATCTATCTTTCACGTTCTCGTGTAGTCGTGTAGATCAAGAGGGGTATCCCTTAGGAAGCGGAAGAGCAGCCCACGTACTCAAGCATTTTCTATCACCGTGCACGATCTCATCCATCTCCTCCTTGCGCCGATCGCGAACCGTGCTGAAGAAGTCCCTCTCTAAGGTGTTGCTCAACAAGGCTGTTTGGTGTGTGAACCATGTCGCCATGTCACCTTCGCCTAAAAGCTTCTTGACACTCATCTGCTATAGTCAGCGACCTCCAATTCCCTGTTAGGATTTCGCAGCTGCTCGGTTACCTCGAGCTGTTTTATCTCCTCGTAACATTCGATGGCTCGGATGTTGCAGTCTCTGAACTGGATCCGCTACCCGTCCCTCTGGAAGAGTGTGTAGCCATAAAAGTTTTTGCTAGCGGTATCGATACAGTCGACCTTTGCTACCAAACGCTTGATTTCGAGCTTGAGTTGGCTCATTTGGAGAGTCTGAGAATCAAAATCCGGGATAGCCTCGAGATTCTTGTCAATCATGTCTTTGATATCTCCACTTCCATATTGATGGGCGCTCATGTTCGCTGACGGGTTGGTTCCAGCACGTATTGATTCTGCTCGGCGGGTCGGTCGAATGGATGTGATTGAGGTTCCAAGCGTGCTGGAAGGAAGCAATGTTGGATATCTTGTAGTTGCGAGTGACGAGTATGAGAATATAATTATTTTTATACTGACCTATGGATCATAATTGAAAGAGGCTAAGTAGTAAGGTGATAGCTCTTACCTATTTTACTCTCTGCTATTACCATGACTAATCTATTAGCACGCCACCCAGTTTCCCATCGCCTTACTTAGTCTACATTACTCTCACTCTCAAAATTACCTCTTACGCCAGTCTCATTGTTCTGGTGTGAATCGCTCCGCTCGCATAGAGGAGATGAAGATAATTCGGTGACGACCTCGTCGGCCAAAGAGCCTTTCTCCGCTGCCATGCTGGAAGCCTTGCGCTGCAAAGCTTGCTCAGGAGCCATCACTGACGTGTAACTTGGCCGCACGTGTGAGCCTGAGGCTTGAATTTGCGTAGCCGATGGTCGCGTGCCGACTTCATAATGCTGTCCGACATTAACTAGAGGTGAGGGACGCGATCGATATCCCTGCCTCTCGTTGGTTGCTTCCGATCCTGGCACTCGCGGGATCCATGTTGTAGGCGATTCGTACAGAACGCGTCCAGCATATGGGATTGCAGCTGAACTCAACTTAGGCGCAGCTGATGGCCGGGCCACCTGCAGACCGGAATATCGTGTGCAATCGAAGGAGCTAACCTTGAAGTATCCGAGGCGGCCTTGTAGGATGCGATCCTTGCCGCTCTGGTTCATCAAAATGCTACTGCGTCTTAAGCACAATGCGCTCGCAATCTCCTCCGGCAAGCTTTCGAGCTCTTCGAACCCGAATGGTCCTCTATGGGTAGCAAGACCAGCATAGAAGTCAATCAAGAATTTCTCGCATCTCGTGAAGTTCCCGACATGATTCCTCACATAGCTGAAAGGCGCAGGGTCTGGCCTCATTTGCGCCCGGTTAGTCAGCAATCGTCGGTAGATGTTGCTGAACATTTCGATCAGCTCATTTTGCATCTCCAGAAGATCGAGCATGTGCCCTATATGCCATGCTTTGGCTAGTGTCAGCATGGGGTCAGCTCCGCCGATCAACTGTATTAATGGATTCCGTTTTCCGAGTCGTATATATGCCAGAAACCAGTTCCAGTCGAAGTATTGCAGCACAATCTCAAAGACATCGGGATCAGCGTTCACGATTCCGGCTCCGTCGCACAGCTGTCGCTGCAATGTTGGTACAGTGCTAAGAGCTGCTTGTGATATGCGAACAGTTCGAGCATGTGGTCGCCTTCCTATCTGCACATCTATCCCATCGACACATGTACTAGAGCGGTGGTTAGAAAATGCGAATACAAAGAACGGCGCAACATACGATGGCCATAGGAAGAACCGGCGTGCCGAGATAGCCTGCAGAGAGAAGTTTTCTCGCATGTAGTTGATCACCATGTTTCTTCCAAGGAGTATTCCCCGAGAAAATGCGGTTGTAATGATTTCAATATTAGTGAAAAAAGGAAATGTAACGTAGTTTGATCAACAACGATACTGGATTCAATAGGTATATAGCACATACAATTACGAGACAAAATTCAAGACGGAACAGTCGGAATCGGTACAGATATACCGGATGATACCTTGGTTCAGAATATCGTTGAATGACTGTACCAAAGGAAAGTCCTGCTTAAAGCCAGTGGTACCATGTATCTCAAGGCCGAATCTGACACTACTACTGTGAGGGTCCAAGAAAGACGCCATAGTGAATTGCTCAACGTGAACGCGATGCAAGAAATGATCGAGTCTTATATTTTGGAGTATTCTCCCTTATAGTGACAAAACGTTCCTAGCAGATTTGAATATACTGGAGTATATGAGAGAATGTGCAAGTGACTTCGAGTGCAACGGGCTGGTGCTAACGCTCGGACCATGCGCTAGCGGGCCAACGCGAACCTGAGATTCGGATGCGCATAATCGTCTCTTGTTAACACGACACGCTTCCAAGAGAAATGATATTGGCAAGAATCAGCGGACTCAGTCCGCGATTGGGTGTTATCATACAAAAGAGGGCGATACAAGATCCATTCCAACCTGGCTGCCGTATCTGGAGACATGCACCAACACGAGGTCAGCACAATGGACCACCTAGGTCGCCACAGCGGATTCAACAGACATCAAGACAGAAGACAACATATCAAATAGAACCAGAAGCGGTTCAATCGATTACAGAAGAAAACCTTGCGAACATACAATGGCCAGATGTACGGGTCCGCTATTTTCGCCCCGCAATATGGGCGCTTGTTGTGTCCGGTGGCATCTTCACTGGCCTTGCCTACCTTCAAGCAAAACAAGAGCTGAAGCAGAAGAGATCGATATGGCCTGAGGCACCGCAATGGGGCATACAACGGCGCGGACCCCCGACTCTGACGCAAATGTGGGAGAATGTCGATCCCGTTTCCAAAGTCAGCTATGGAATCATCGCAGCGAACAGTGCGATCCATCTGAGCAGCTTTGTGCTGCCAAAATACTGGGATCTACTCTGGCATATACCGGCACGCAATGTCAACTACACCCTACTCAGTTCGGCTTTTGTTCATTCGGGCCCGATGCATTTGTTCGTCAATATGTATGCTACATACAACTTTCTGCTGCCCGTTGGTTATTCCCGCGCATTCGAAGGCAAACCAAATCATGTGCTGTCCTTCTTCCTCGCTACCGGTATTCTCTCGGGATTTGCGCAGCACTGGGCAACGCTGATAACCCCACAAAAGAGGGCGATACCCGAGATGTTCATTCGATGCGGTGGTGCTAGTGGAGCACTGCTGGGAATACTCGGTGTCTTCTGCATGGAGTATCCACACGCAGGTCTAGGCATAATCTTCTTACCCTTCCACTTCGAGGCGCAGTACGTGTTGCCGGCTGTCATGCTTTTTGACTTCGTTGGGATGGTGCGCGGATATTCTTTCGTCAACTTCGGCCATGCGGTAGGTGTTCATGACTCTCTGGGATCTTCATACACTAATTGCATACAGGCACATCTTTCGGGAACAGTCCTCGGAGTTGCATATTCTTACTTCGATGGAAAGAATAAAATATGGAATCCCCTCGTACAATTCTGGAAGCGAAGATTAAGTCAGCAATGACGGTATTTCTCACGAATTCTCGCAGCCGCGCCATGATAGAGGCTTTTCGACGGGTTACTGGTTCGCGATCCGATCTGGCCATCGATGCTATTGACAGAAGGACAGCTTGGGCTTAGATCGAACGACCAAGTCTTGATGCAAAGTTGCCTTGTAGACACGACAGACCGCGGAATGCGCTGTACGATAGAACAGGAGAAGGTTACCGTAAGAGGCAGCGAATATGGTGACGTGCAATAGACAGGGTGCGCAATCTCAGCTTAAATGAAGTCACCTCTGATGGAAGAAGTCGAATTTATGGAAGTGAATATGTCTTCTACACTTTCTAAAAATTGAAACTCCTACGTCTATCGTTGCCGCGAGAGCTGACCGGTAAAACCAGATTGTGTTCTGGGGTGGCTGTACTGCTGTGGCTGAACACAGCCCCAACACAGCCTGCGCATAAACAGCGATTCTTTTTAGATATCGTTGAGATAATCCTGCCTAAATTATGAGATTCATTGATACTCCTTGGAGCTCGCATCCATTTCCTGCCCTAATGTAGTATTAACTCAGCACTCGCGCCGTCAACCGAAATGAGTTTCGGATTCTCGCCTGGCGATATCGTGCTATTTGGCAAGTTCATCGCCAAAGTCGTCGACGCACTGAAAGATGAAGGTGGTTCGCAGTTCGAATATCAGTCCGCCATAAGTCAATGCGAAGATGTCCTCGACCTGATGCAAGAGGTGGCGCAATTGGACTTGTCTCGTGTTCCGCAATCACTCAAAGTCAAAATTACGGAACGACTGAACAGCACAGCGTCAATCGTTACTGACTTCAAGGTGGTGATAGCCCGTTACGAAAAGTCAATGGGAAAATCATCAAAGCGGAATGCGATTACAAGCGCCCCGCGAAAGGTCCAGTGGGCATTCGATGCAGCGGAGGATTTGAGCAAGTTCCAGCCACGACTTCACGTACAGCTGCAGATGGTGCAGATCGTTCTGCAGATGGGTGTATTGTAGGTGTCATTTCAAGTACATGGTCTATTAGGAGCGCTAACAGGTACTTCAAGGAAGTTTTTCGGTGTGACTTCTCGGTCTGATCGACTACTCGCAGCTCCAAGACAAAATCAGCTCCTCGAAAACGGCCAAGAAACTTCGCATCAAGTTCCGAATATGTGGAGTCGAGGGCTACTAGATCAGGACCAGATGCATGCTCTGGCCTCGCAAATCACGGACCTGGTTTATCATAGGCTGTTCACATCACCTTCCCCCGTCCTGGCCACTCCAGGCAGAGCTTTCACGTTACCAGACGGTGAGCCTACTACAAAACTCCTGGAGAATCAACCATCAAGGATGCAGCTTGAAAATGGGGTGTCGAAATCCAATTCATTGGCTCTAATCTCATCAACAGCTGCCTCGCAGAACGACGACAGCGCCTCGACGCAAGATGGTAGCCTGGTGAGGTTACCTCGCCGCCAACAAACGGGAGATCCACCGTTGATAGATGAGATCAACGAACATCTTCAGGGCCTCAACCTCGAAGAGCTTTCACATGCAGAGATACACAGCCTCGATGACTTAGCTTTGCCGCCCTCCCTCTTAGACAGTTCCAAGGACACACCACAGGCTCCGCCATCTCGCACAACTGATAACTTCTCTGAAACCCCTAACTTCAATGATGTTCATTCCAAACTACGCCGAAGATTCCGACCCAGGTTTAGCACACCAGGCATCTTCGACCCCTTATCGACACTCACAATGGCCAGTAATATCCTTCAATTCGTTGAGTTTGCAGGAAAGTTGGCTACTCAATCGAATTCAATATACAGAGATGCCGGCAGAGTGCCTATGGAGGTTGAAGCCTTCTCGCGCAAGGTCGCTCAGTACTCGCAGATACTTAGCGTAGTAGCCGACACAATCATGGGGACAATGGACGACGGCAACATGCGCGTCCAAGTAGAGAGCCTACTGAAGGAAACGCACCATGCTTTCTCGAGAGCTGAGCGCATCCTGGATGGCTACGCCGCGCGGGTATCAAGGAATGTGATTGTAATGGCCTTGTCGCACTCGCGCTGGAACCATGACCGTACAGAAATTTCGCTTGTCATGGACGACATAGAAGCGTTGAAGTTGAGTCTGGTTATTCTCCTGCAGAGTATGCAAATCAAGGCGCAGAGTAGAAGCAATGCTAGTATAGCGAGGAAAGGTCACGAAACGCAAGTGGGCTTGGGCAAGGTGCTTGGTGGTTTGAGTGAAAAGTAAAGGGACCAAATGACTGGCTTGAGAACCTCGCAATTGTATAGAAAGTGTACAGCCCGACTATGCAAAGGTGATGACCTTGTCCGAAGATGGAGAACATAATGGCGACTTTACTGGGCGGGAGTATGCCAACAAATCAGTCGCCGCAAACTGCGTATTCGACTCAAACGCCGTTGAATAACCATACATCTAAAGAACGTGTATACTACTAAGCAGGGAATCTACAATCCTATAATATTCCGCCCCACGAGTATTGCATGTTCAAGTTCCTCTCGTGTCTCCAAACCCATCAAAAGCAGTGTAGACTTGCCGCGGTATTGTGCATAGGTGACCAATCAGAATCGAACCAAACGAGACCCCGCCAGCAGCAACCCCACGCGACCCCAAAAGTTCCGTGTCGCAAACTTCCTACCAGTTAGGACACACAAACCATGTCTTCACTCGACGCACTGGCGCAGCTGCCAGCTGGTAAGCTTCGTGGATCCTTTGGTGCTTGCCCGTCGTTAATGATCCCATAGAGCTGTTGCTCATCTGGCACAATCACCGTATTTCGCTCCTCTTTTCTGCAGTCGCGCTTGCTGCATTTGTGCGCCTCACACTATACGCCCGCCGGCAGCGACAGAAGGTGTCCGCCTCACCTATACCTGGCTCGCCAGTGGAGAAGAAGGCTGTTGAGCTCAGGCCAGAATGGCTTCCCGAAAACACAACAATTGACACATCTACTTTGAATGTGGACGACCATGTAGAAGACGTTACGGGCGCGGTGACTACCATCGCAAAAACGAAGAAGGGGCCGAAGACGGTCAAAGGCAGAAAGACACCAAAGAAGGCATTGGTCCCAGCACCAAGCTTTGACCACACAACAGACAAGATACAGCCTGTCGTCTTTTTCCAATCGCTGTCTGGAACCACCGAGCGCTACGCCACAGAATTCGCGAAAGTGCTCACCGAATGGACCACTGGATGCGACCAATCGACATCTTTCCTCGAGCCTCAAGTGCATGACATATCGTACATCGAGTACGACGACTACTTCATCAGCCCACCGAAGCTCGAAGCCAACGTCAAGCAGTTCTACATCATACTGCTACCTACCTACAACATCGATACTGTGCTGGACAACTTCCTCGAGAACCTGCAAGAGACGCACAACGACTTTAGAATTGATACCGCACCTTTACGATCGCTGCTTGGGTACTCAGTGTTTGGGTTTGGAGACAAGGAAGGATGGCCGACAGAAGAAGAGGGCTTCTGCAGTCAGGCAAGAGAAGTAGACAAATGGATGGCCAGGCTGACGGGCAGGAAACGAGCATATCCACTGGGCATGGGAGACACAAAGACAGCTGCAGCAGACAGGCTTCAAGAATGGCGGCTAGGCGTACAAGAGGCACTAGTCGAAATTGCCGAAGGTCGAGGTCTAGGAGACGGCGTACCAGGTAGTGGAGATCCCGCGGAGAGTGACGAAGAAGAAGATGTAGAAGACAACGGTCAAAGCACACGGGTTGATGAGATTGAAGAGCTTGGTGCCATGGTGGACAGCGATGTGGCAACTCCGATCCCAGTCGACTTCACTAATTACAAGGCCAAGTCGAAGCCCTTGATCAAGTCGACAGCAGCCCCAAAAGAGATGGTTCCTACCACTTCACCGACTCACGCGGCCCTGACAAAACAAGGCTACTCCATCATCGGGAGCCACTCTGGTGTTAAGATCTGTCGATGGACCAAATCTGCTCTTCGAGGACGTGGATCATGCTACAAATACTCCTTTTACGGCATTGCCTCTCATCTTTGCATGGAAGCCACCCCGTCGCTCTCCTGCTCCAACAAATGCGTCTTCTGCTGGCGTCACGGCACCAACCCCGTGGGTACGACCTGGCGCTGGATCACCGACGCGCCCGACCTCATCTTCGACGGCATAACCGCCGCGCATTACAAGAAGATCAAGATGATGAAAGGCGTCCCCGGTGTGCGGGCCGAACGCTTTGCTGAAGCCATGCGCATCCGCCATTGTGCACTCAGTCTTGTTGGCGAACCCATCTTCTACCCTCACATCAACGAACTTCTCAACATCATGCACAGCAACCGCATCTCCACATTCCTTGTCTGCAACGCTCAACACCCCGCACAACTCGCCTCCCTCGTCCCCGTGACACAACTTTACGTCTCTATTGATGCCTCCAACAAGGAAAGTCTCCGCAAGATCGACCGTCCCTTACACCGCGACTTCTGGGAACGTTTCTGTGCGTGCCTCGACATCCTACGCAATCGTCGCTACGAGCAACGTACAGTCTTCCGCCTAACGCTCGTTAAGGGGTTCAACATGGCAGAAGAAGTCCGAGGGTACGCTGATCTCGTAGAACGTGCATTGCCTGGCTTCGTCGAAGTCAAAGGCGTGACATATTGTGGTACCAGCGCCGCCGGCTCAGCGGGTCTGACCATGCAAAACGTACCGTTCTATGAAGAAGTTGCCGAATTTGTGACCGAGCTTGAAAAGGAGCTCAATTCGCGAGGGCTGACGTATGGCATTGGAGCCGAGCACGCACATTCGTGCTGCGTGTTGCTTGCTGACAAGACGCGCTTCATGCCGAATGGGAAGTGGGCGACGAGAATCGACTTTGAGCGCTTCTTCGATTTGTATGAGGGTAAGGTTGAGGGCACGAGAATGGAGGACGGCAAAGTGGTGGGGTGGCGACCGGAGGATTATGTTGGGGACGAGACGCCTGAATGGGCGTTATGGGGCAATGGTGGATTTGATCCTAGGGATCAAAGGGTGTATAGGAAAGGGAAGGGACCAAAGGTTGAGGAGATAAACGATGATGCCCCAACTACAACGGCGACGACGAAAGTGAAGAATGAGGCGTTGGACTTTTAGCGTTGTCTAGCAAGCAGTTACGAAGTCAAGCGCTTGGAACAGATTCATGAAAAACCTAGGCAGATTGCAAGCTGTCAGACACATTCCCATGGTGAGGATTTCCATGTGCGGTTCAAGTCCCAGGCAGTAAACCCAACAGAACTCATGTGTAAAGTCGTGCGGCGAGAACTACGTCTGCACTTACATATTTCAGAGGTCGCCTATCATGGAAAGCGACATGTGTGCTTGTCAAGAAGAAGCGCGCTCAACAATGTGTCAGACTCAACAACGAGGATTTTCTGCAGAGTTGTGAAATGCATTTGTCACTTCACTGGAGACAGCCTTTGGAATCCTCATACTCATACTCATATATCATTACGCATCAAGTCACAATCTATAAACTAATAATGTCATCCCTTCACATCACCAAAGAAAACCCACATTCTGTCCATTACTCCCTACCTTGTCTCCGTCCCTACAGTCTCATTCAGTGATCGAACGGCTCCATCAACTCATTCCCAAGCACGGCCTCAATGAATCCCTCGTTCGCCGTAGTGTGGCACCAAGGCTTGAGTTCCATCTCTTGCACCATGGCCTCCGCAAAGCACGACGACCACTCTTTGCGCGGGAAGGCTGCTACCACGTTTGAGATTGTCGCTTTGGAGATGAGGTGCGGGTTGAGACCGACGTTGTCTGTAAGAGGTGGAGATGTTAGTACGTGCGCGTGTACATATACAAGTGAAGTATATATATCAACGACGATATATATCGCGAAATGCTAAGGTGGATGGTGGGACAATGGTGAGGATCCCTGGTTTCCGTCTTGTGGACTCTAGTTCGTAGTTCAATTGGTCGACTAGACTCCGATCTGATCCCCTGAGACAAAGGTAAGAGCTCGCCCAAGCGCCGCGGGTTTTCGCAGACTGGGCGTCTTCGATTTGCATTATTGGCCATTACACCTCCGCGACATTTTTCACATGGTGGAGACGTTAAGGGAACACAGCCTTCCCGCCAAGGCCGCGGTTGAGACCGGCTACCTCCGGTCCGAGAGTACAAACGTCCTGGTGGTGGTGGCGGCCAAGCAGGCAGATGGCAGTTCGTCAGAGAAGAATGGATCATGGAGTCACCATTGAGTGAGGGTCGTTGATCGCGTAGGCGAGACGGGAGGCTGTGCTGTGTGCAGTATTCGGAAGGTCGAGATGCGGCCAGTGGAGACCGACGTTTCGACTCGCCCACTTGCGGAAAGGTACCCGTTGTATAGAATTTAGAGCAGTGATCGGCGAACTGCTACTGCGTGGAGGCAAAATGCAACCCACGAGCTGCTGCAGGCTGCACAGCAAGACTTGTCGGCTCTTCGGTTGCAGGTTGTGTGCTTTTTCCTCGGTGTTCAAGTGGACGCCCCATGACGTCGCAGGCTGTCTGGATAAAGCAGGTGCGCCGGACTAGCTCCTTCTGCGGCATTATGCAGGCTAGCTTTCAAGGACTCCCGGAGTACACCATACCAAGATGCTTCAAAATGTACTTGGATCAAGTTCTGGCAATTAGAAAGGTCCGAATCGGAGTCTCTCGGGTCAAGGCATGGCGAGGAGGGTGCGTCACACATTGTCCGCGTGTGTCGCGGCTGTGCAAAATGATTCTGAATCAAATGCGAGGAAAGAGAAGGAGGCAACTTACCAAAGACAGTGCTCAATTGGATCAACATCCCCAGACTTGTAAGCGTGCCCGTCTCACCCAGGTCAGCATGACGGATGATAGCCTCGCTGACGGCTTCTGCCTGATCCTTTGGTGCGCCATTGTCGCGAAGGAAGTTCAAGGCCTTAAAAGCACCAAAATATTCGAAAGACATGTGGGTGCCATGCATGTTGTCTGCAGTAGTGCCAAGGTCGTGAAGTAGGCACGTCAGGTAATATGTCTCAAGCAGAGGTGACAGATGCGGAAAGTGGGTCTGCACAATCGCGTATCCTGTGTATTGTCAGCAAAACTGGATGATTACAGCCTAACCAATGCCAATCAAGGCGAGACTCGTCAAGCACAACGGTGACTGATGTGCTCGTATGGACCCTGGACACTGAAGTCCTATCTGAGAGAGTATCGCTTACCATAATACCAAACACGCATACTGTGGTTGAATGTTTTTTCCGGTAATTGCTTCTTCGCAAAAGCGAAAGTCTTCCTCGCGATATCAGTGCTGGGCGATTTGGCCTCTTCGACTGAAAGATCAGCGTGTTTATTCTTGTCCACATCTGCAAGGCTTTTCGTGAAACTGCGCGGCACTGCAGCCCACCCATTGGCAGAGAGCTCAACGTCCTTCAATGTCTGAGACATGTCCTCCAGAATGACCTGTTACGGAAGAGGTAAGGGTCTAACGATCAATCTAAATTGAGTACGGCAAAGGCTACTCCGAAGTAGTGGAACCCAGGTGTTGGTACTTTCCGGCGTTCTAATGGTGATTCGAATATAGAATGCGATGCTCGATCTGGACAACAAAGAATGGAGACCTGTTCCTAGACCTAGCGGGACGATCTTAAGGGTTGGGGCCAATATGCAGGTACAATCGATTTAGGGCGGGACGTAAAGATAGATACTTTGGGGGCGGAAAGATCCTCAAACTGAACCCTTGCTGAGGCCTCCAGGTAGGTACGAGGATGAAAGGCTGAATTTAGTGCAAGTCAATTATACTTTTCTGTTTCGTACATGAAGGAACAACCACAATATTTGTACGTTTATCTTTGGCATTACAAACACGCCTTTCGATTCAATTAGGATCAAAGGCGCATGTCACAATAGTCGAGACGAGTGCAGACACGCATTCTTCGTCAGCTTGATCTCGACGCACTTGCCGGCCAATCATTATGTTGTGATTTTGTTAGCATGTTGACGCGCTGGGACAAAGGGCGTGCTGAGTAAAGTAGGTGGTTTAAAGAGCGACGGAGTGTGAAGACGGGAATGATCCTAGTCTGCGAGCGAGCGTCGATTGGCTGCGATGATAGCGGGGCGCTTAGTAAACGCTGTTCTACAACTTACGAACATGCTGCACCATAATCAACGGACATGGAAGTGTTCTGAAATAGACCATATGTTGTCGGGGAATTCGGCCTTCCTTCACGTACGTACTCCTAAGGGAACAAGAGGATTCTTTTGAGATTGGATTGACAATGGCAAAAGTATCCGATTTTGTGAAGAGTTTTGAGCACACAGAAGCGACTACAATACTGCTCATACAGCACGATGGCGTAAAGTGACATACGGCGTACGAGCGCGCCTCCATTCGCAAGCGCTTGCGTCTAACGTAAGACGCTGCCGCGGTCCTTGATACGGTCATCAATGTGTGAACTGAAAGCGCATGCAACAACGATAACCCGACCTGGCCAATCATGTTTACCCCTAACCGTGATGATGGGTGTGCGCCATCAAGCCTCGTCGGAATGCACCACACTTTAAATCATCCATATGACGGCATAATGCACAAGGTGCTGAATGCGGGCTTGCTCCATGTCCCGCATTGAGAAAGTGCTCGGGCCATGAGGGAATTCATTCAATCTACACAGTACGTGATTTCAAGATATTAGCCCCGAGGTCGGGAGAGCGTGGCATGAGTGGGACAGGTGCTTGGAGGGCCTCTGACGCACGCGCGACGATGGCAAGTATCCGCCCTGGCCAGACACAGTAGCGGAGGCGGCCAAGCTTTTGGGTCCTTGGCCTTCCGATGTTGACGTCTTGCTTGGTTACGATGCGGTCTGGTGATCGCCAGGCACGCTGAAATCAAGAAGCGGTGGGCGACTTGGAAGGAAAAGCTGGCGACTCGCGGTCGTTCAATCAGCAAACATGACGGACGTGGACTCGGTGACAGTCCGGTCGAGGCTGTGCTGGCGGCACCGAGCAAGCGCGGCGGCTCTTTTCAAGACGATGTATCACAGGAGGCGACCAGTCGACAAATAATGCGGTGGTGTTGAAGTGTTGGTGACGAGACGCGGGCTTGCCAAGCTGGCGAAAAGAAAGCTGGAGGCGGAATCAGTGGACTCAGGAGACGGCTGCCATGGTAGCTGCGATATAACGCCCTGCGACGACGTGGTGGGTGCACTGCTTGGCCTCATATAATTTGCCCCGTTCGGAGTAGACCACCTCATTGGGCGCATCTGTGCGGAGCGAGCCTTGTGGCCTTGTACGATGCAGGTGATTGCGGAAAGCAACACATGGCAGCGCTTTGCTCGTTGATAAACAGGGCAACGCCCGCACTGCATGCAACAACAACGCAAACAGCTGCAGAGCCATGTACTGCGTGCTTGGCGGCCAGCGATTGCTGGATTTCGAAACGCAGGCCCGGGGTTGTTCCCAAGTGGCCTGGCTGCGAGGGGACGGATGCAGCTAAGGGCAAGCCCGCAGCTTGGATCTTGCACAGCCCTCCTTGGCAAATGTCTTCGCTACAACAATGTAGGTCGATCGACCACGGGGTGCCGGGACATGCCATAATCTGCCAGCATCCCTGGGAACCAGTCGTCTGCGACTTGTATCCTCTTGTTCAACAGCGGTCGAGGCCCTTTTGTGATTGTTCCTGGCCTCCCCATACTCGAGTGTTCTTTGAGACACCACTACGCCCTCTCGAGCATTGTACGCGCATGAGCTCTGCTGCGCCTGCACACAGCCTCACTGTCGACCATTCGCCTGCCGTCCTCCACTGTTCCCCGTTCCCATTGTCCAGCTCTGTCCAGGCATCGGCTAGCCTTTTGCCTCCTTCCAAGAAACCAATGCCCGACGGTAAGTGCTCCCTCGCGCTGGCCGGTGAATGGTACACGCGCCTCGTCCAGCTTCCATGGACGTGGCGGTGCCGTTGAATACGTAGCCTGCAAACGAAGCGTGGATGAAAGCATACCCAACTTCACGGAGACTGACTACGGTTCGTCTAGGCTCCTATAATCTCGAAGCCTAATACCTGCATCTGGCTCCTTCCGCTCTCTTCTATCGACGATACCACCTGCTCCACCGAGTAGGAGCACTGCCCCCCAGCACGCCTCCAGCCTGATCTTATCACCTTAATTCGCGTGCATTACCCGCATGCAGCACTCGTAGCCTTCACCGGAATATCTCACCCCAACATTCCTTCGTTTCTTGCCAGCCTGAGGGCACAGCCGCAGTCCTCCTTTCTGCCTGACCAGTAGTAGCTCACGAGCTCATCAGGCGGCCACCAACACCATGGCCGACGATAACGCGCCCTCAGCGCCCTCAGAGGGGCGGAAACGCGCTCCAACTATTACCATCGACACGTCCGCAGTCAATCCAAACGACACAAACATGACCGATTCGGTACCTCTCGGGCACATGCAAGACACTCGGCCCTCTGCACAACCTAATACAGACGACAACGTATCGCCTACACAAGCGCGGCAGTCACCGCAAGAGCTTCGCAATGCAAACTCCTTTGAGAGCAATGCAAGCCGGCCGACGTCGCCGCATAATGTGTCTTCGCCAGCGCAGGCCTGGAACGGTACAAGCTTCCTCGCCGTCCCCGGCGCGAGATCGCGGGGTAACTCTATGGACTCTACTACAGAGAATGGCGGCGAGTCTAATTCTAGTGCAACCTATGTCACATCAAACCGGGGCGACATACCAAAGGGTGAGATGGGTCCCACGGAGGTTTTGGATGCAAAAGATGCACTTAAGCCCGACCCTGGAACTGAGCATGAATTTGAGGTCGAGAACAACAAGTTTGCCTTTTCTCCTGGACAACTTGGTAAACTCTACAACCCAAAGAGCTTAGGTGCTTTTTACGCGCTAGGTGGTCTTGATGGCATAGAAAAAGGTCTTAGAACGGATAGGAAAGCAGGTCTTAGCCTCGACGAGACGACGCTGGATGGTGCAGTCAGTTTTGAAGAAGCCACTATGGCAAGTGGCAAGCAGTCCCCCAAATCTGCCCCGGAGCAGGGCGTAACCCGCAGCAACACCACCCGCGAGGCTGGCGAGGACGCCTTTGCAGACCGCAAGCGTGTATTCAGCGACAACCGCTTACCAGTCCGGAAACCGAAGAACATCTTCCAACTAGCATGGATAGCTTACAACGACAAAGTCCTCCTTCTCTTGACTGCAGCTGCAGTCATCTCCTTGGCACTTGGCCTGTACCAGACCTTCGGCGTCCCACATGCTCCTGATGAGCCAAAGGTAGAATGGATTGAAGGTGTTGCAATTATTGTTGCCATCGCAATCGTTGTCATAGTAGGAGCCGCCAACGATTGGCAAAAGGAGCGACAGTTTGTCAAACTAAACCGCAAAAAGGACGACCGGACCATCAAGGTATTGCGATCTGGGCAACTTCGCGAAATTTCAGTATACGACATCTTTGTCGGAGATGTTGTCAATCTGGAAGCTGGTGACATGATTCCCGTTGACGGCATTCTCATCCAAGGCCATGGTATCAAGTGCGACGAGTCTTCCGCTACCGGTGAATCTGACCTCCTCAAGAAGACGGCTGGCGACGAGGCGTTCCGCGCTATAGACAAGCACGAAAACCTCAAGAAGATCGACCCGTTCATCCTGTCAGGAGCAAAGGTCTCAGAAGGAGTCGGCACATTCATGGTCACCGCTACTGGTGTTCACTCTAGTTACGGAAAGACTATGATGTCCCTGCGCGAGGATAGTGAAGTCACTCCGCTTCAGTCTAAGCTCAATGTCCTGGCGACCTATATTGCGAAACTTGGTGGAGCCGCAGCCCTTCTTCTGTTCGTTGTTCTGTTCATCGAGTTCCTCGTGCGTCTCAAGGGCAACGATGCAACTCCAGCTCAGAAAGGCCAGAACTTCCTCAACATCCTCATCGTCGCCATCACTGTCGTCGTTGTCGCTGTTCCCGAAGGTCTTCCGCTCGCCGTTACTCTCGCATTAGCCTTCGCCACAACTCGCATGCTCAAGGACAACAATCTTGTTCGACTGCTTCGATCTTGCGAGACAATGGGAAATGCCACGACAATTTGTTCTGACAAGACGGGCACGCTCACTCAGAACAAGATGACCGTTGTTGCAGGCACCTTGGGCACGGCTCTACGCTTTGGAGACAGCAATCTGAAAGCTTCCACTTCGTCTCAGCCGATTGATGATGGCACCAAGGGCAAAAGTATAGATTCACCTGTGGAAAGTCCCAACGATGTTTCAGCCACCGAATTTGTTAACACACTCAACAAAGACGTCAAAGATTTGCTCGAACAATCCATCATCCAGAACACTACAGCATTTGAAGGCGAAGCCGGAGGTCCTGATCCATTCGTCGGCTCAAAGACCGAAACCGCACTTCTCGGCTTCGCTCGTGATTACCTCGGCATGGGAAATGTAGCACAGGAACGCTCAAACGCCAATATTGTGCAAGTCGTTCCCTTTGACTCCTCTATCAAATGCTCAGGAGTTGTTGTCAAACTCAGGGACGGGCGCTATCGTCTATACGTTAAGGGTGCGTCTGAAATCCTTCTCGGCAAGTGCGACAAAATCGTTACAGATGCGTCGAAGGAACTCGTTGATGCTCCCTTGACCGGAGACAACCGGGAAACATTGGAACATGTTATTACCGCCTACGCATCCCGTTCGTTGCGCACTATCGGTCTCGTGTACCGCGACTTTGAAAGTTGGCCGCCGCGAGATGCGCGCAAGAACGAGGACGATGCGACCTTGGCCGTTTTCGAGGATGTTTTCAAGAAAATGAGCTTCCTCGCAGTTGTTGGTATCCAGGATCCTCTGCGTCCCAGCGTACGCGAAGCCGTCAAGGACTGCCAGCATGCGGGTGTATACGTTCGCATGGTTACCGGTGACAACGTTTTGACTGCAAAGGCCATCGCCGAAGACTGTGGTATTCTTGTTCCTGGAGGGGTCGTTATGGAAGGCCCAACTTTCCGAAAGCTTTCAAAGCGAGACATGGACGCCGTCATTCCTAAGCTTTGCGTCCTCGCCCGCTCCAGCCCTGAGGACAAGCGTAGGCTCGTCAAGCGTCTCAAAGAACTCGGCGAGACCGTTGCTGTGACCGGTGATGGCACCAACGACGCCCCAGCGCTCAAGACTGCCGATGTTGGTTTCTCTATGGGTATCGCAGGTACAGAGGTCGCTAAAGAGGCTTCTGCCATCATCTTGATGGACGACAACTTTGCCTCTATCGTAAAGGCTTTGCTTTGGGGACGCGCTGTGAACGATGCTGTCAAGAAATTCTTGCAGTTCCAGATCACCGTCAACATCACTGCTGTTATTCTCACCTTCGTTTCCGCTGTCTCTAGCGACGACCAGACCTCTGTTCTCACCGCTGTGCAGCTTCTCTGGGTCAACCTCATCATGGACACATTTGCCGCGCTAGCACTTGCTACCGACCCGCCGACACGAAGTCTCCTCGATCGCAAGCCGGATCCCAAATCTGCTCCTCTCATCACATTGCGAATGTGGAAGATGATCATTGGCCAGGCAATCTACCAACTCGTTGTCACCTTCATTTTGTATTTCGCCGGCGAGTCTATGCTTTCGTACCACAGTGATCGGGAAAAGGCACAGCTACCAGCACTTGTCTTCAACGTATTCGTCTGGATGCAAATTTTCAACGCTCTAAACAACCGCCGCCTCGACAATCACTTCAACGTCTTTGAGGGTATCACGCACAACTGGTTCTTCATCATCATCCTGCTCATCATGATTGGCGGCCAGACCATGATCATCTTTGTTGGAGGTGTTGCTTTCAAGGTGACCCGTCTGAACGGACCTCAATGGGGCTACTCCATTGTTCTTGGTTTCCTCTCTTTGCCTGTTGGCATGATCGTCCGGTTGATACCAGATGAGCTTGTTCGCAAATGTATTCCCGAATTCTTCAAACGCAAGCGAACCCCTGAGGTTGTGGTCTCGGATGAGGACTACCAATGGAACCAGGGTCTGCTCGAGATTCGCGACGAACTTGCTTTCATCAAACGTGTTCGCGGCGGCCGACTAAGCAACTTGAAGTTCAAGATGCAGCACCCCAAGGAAGCTTTCACCAGATCACGATCAAGCCAATCGCTGCCTGGTACCCCTAACAATGGACCACAGAATGACCACGATGGCTCTCCTGCACCGCCTACCCCTAACAGTCGCCGTCGCGGCAGGTCTCGATCCAACTCTGCGTTTGGCCCAGCCACGGTCATGGCCGGTATCGTTGCTGGTAGCATTGGTGGCTGGTCGCCCGTTGGCGGCGTTGGCGGCGATAACGACTCTCTCCGCTTCAGTCGCAACTCACGCAAGGAAGACCTGGAGGCCCAAGAAGGCATTGAAGTCCATCCAGACACAAAGTCTACCGATCCAATTCTCGCGCCCGAGCCGAGTGAGTACCGCGGTCCTCCAAGCCAAAACCCAGAGACGACGCCCGAATTCACCGTCGGTCCATTCGCGAGTCGCGGCTCATCAGATCAGCACAACAAGAGCACAGGAGCTTGATCACTTTTCACCTTTCACCTTTTCCACCCCCTAGATACCACTTTTCCGCAGCATTGCTTAATTCCACTTATCTTTTTTTCCTTGTGTCATCACCGCGCCTTTGTACATCTGCTCAAAGCATCCCTTGTCCACGGGCGTTTCAGGAGTTCTTTCAACGCACAGCGCAAA
This sequence comes from Phaeosphaeriaceae sp. SRC1lsM3a, assembly GCA_001644525.1. Taxonomy (NCBI): domain Eukaryota; kingdom Fungi; phylum Ascomycota; class Dothideomycetes; order Pleosporales; family Phaeosphaeriaceae; species Phaeosphaeriaceae sp. SRC1lsM3a. The sequence goes on along the minus strand of KV441708.1, from coordinate 1,808,871 downwards.
GGCGGGAATGGAACGATTGGCGTAAATCACATGGTGGGGAGATTGCCAGTCACAGCCGCAGCCGCGCAGCCGTTGTACATAACAAGATTCCTTGTCTCTTTCCTAAACTCTGTCTTGTGTTTGGGATGTCTGGGGAGATCAAAAGCTTTCGCTCACCTCACTCGCTCTTGTCTTATCATCATCAAGTCGACTTACATGTCCCTTTTTTAGTACACCTTTTTTACAAAGCAGCTCGAAATGGGCTGGCTTTGGGCTCTCTTTCTTATCGAGTGAGAGGCTGGGTCAGGGGTGTGGAGTGAGATATATATGGAAGTCTTGTGCTTAACTTGCGAGACGGAAATGCGAATAAAAAATCGCAAAATTCAAAAATGACTTTGCAAGAGTGTTTGGTGTGGTGTGGTGATGTGATGTAACATGTCGTAAAGATCATTTCATATCTATCGTACTCTATCTGGTACAGGATTGGTATGGCGTGATGATGATATCGTATGATGAAATAGCTGGCATGGAGACATGAAATGCCACTACATCACAGTTCCACATGAAGACATAGATCTAACTAGATCAAAATGTCCCTTATGATGCCATTTCCCCAATGTAACGCCTATCGCTTTATCCCATATCCTTGACTCCGACTGTTGTACGTCCAGAATATACAATTCACATAGTGTGAACATCCATTAGAAGTCTCCTAATCGCTCCAGCGTGCGATCAAGATGCGCCAGCGTAGCCTGATGCATCAACCTCCCCGCCTCTTCCACCTTTTGTCTCTTGAGCGCCACTTCGGGCGCCTCCTCGACCTTCTCGGCCCGCTTGCGCTTCGACGACTTGTCTTCCTCGTCCTTGACAGGCCAAAAGCGATGCGGAGGCCGCTCAACGTCCTTGATGTGTTCGTCTGTGATTTGTCCTTCTTCGCGCTCCAGGTCTGTAGTGGCTGGGTGGACAGTCGGAAGTTCCAGAGGCGCCTTGTCGAGGCGGTAGAAGACGCGTTGGACGAACTTGGTGCGGCCGCGCTTGCGGGACGAGATGTAGCGCAGAGATGAGGAGGTGAAGGGAAAGTAGTTGCCAAACAGGCCATAGTCGCCGTTATGGTCTTCGGTTTCGAGCATGTCCCAGCGCGCGTCCGTGAGGAGACCGTAGAGATCACTCTTGCCCCAGTCTTCATAGATGTCGTTGGGTATGTCTGCTGTGAGCTTCTTGAGGTTCTTGAACTGGCCGGCATATCGTTTCCAGAAGCGGCGCCAGCCGATCATCTCACGCTGCATAAGGGCTTTCTCGGCTGGAGTCGGGCGTTTCGTTGCGCGAAGCCAGCCCGAGACACCTGGTACGTCTACAGGGTATTGTATTGTAAGTTCATCGACCATCTCTGCAATCGCCGTCAGGTTGAAGGAAGCTTGAGTTGGTCGGAGAACTTCGTGTTTGTCATCATCCTCGCCAACGAATGCCTTGAAGTCGCCAAAGTAAAGTGATCCGTCAAGACCCGAAGATGGACATGTGTTTGTGCGGTCGCCAATGGACACGCGGATGGGGATATTTAGCTTGCGGAGTGTGGCCACCATGGTTTGTATGCGCGACAACACATCTGCTTTTGGAAGAAAAGTTCTAGTAGGCTCCAAGTTTGCAGGAAAGACGTCGCACATCATGTTGTCCCAAGCAAGGATGGGCTTCCAGTTGCACTTCTGAGCCAGCCAGCGAAGTGCATTTTGCACCTCTTGGTTAGATACGGGATCGGCGTGAGAATTGCTCTGCGGCTGAGGTGGGTGGATGAATGGGTTCCGTCGCTGCATGACGTTGACGAGGTGAAATGGGTGCAATGTGATGTTCTGAAGGGTGTCGATGGGTTTGATATTGATGCGGGGGTATTTTTTCGAAATGGCTTGCAGGCTCTGCAATAGATCCTCAAAGGAAGCTCCAACTCCTTGAACAACGTTGTTACCGAGTACCATGTGGTCGCGCGAACAGGCTTCGTAAGACTTGTCGTCAAACGACTCCTCCTCCTCACGATGATGGCCCCCTTGCGTTATCCTATACGGTATGGGGCCTATCACGTCTCGATCACGACGGTCCTCCATCCAGGTAGACAGGCCAATCTCGACGTCGGTCAATCGTGACCATGGGGTGGCATCGGTAGCGAACAGTGATCGGTAGGGGGCGTAGTCGTGTATGCGCATCTTGGTCATGCTGCTGGGGCAGTATTGCTCGATGCCGTCTACGAGGCAGCACACGCGCTGGTGCACTTCCCACTCGTTCCAGGTGCTGCGCCTGATATTAGCTCTCGTCATGACGTTCGTTGGCTGTCAACTCACTGGAACCCTGAGTAGCGCTCTCGAATAGCCAGTAGCTTCAGCTTCTTGCACAAGGGGAAGATGATCTTCGCGACCGATCCACCATCTCTCCGCCGGGACAATCTGAACTTCTGCTTGAAGCGATAGTCATTGTACGAGTAGCTGTACTCGACGCGCGAGTGGGCTGTGTAGTCGGCCCAGTTGGCTACCTCGAGCTCTTCGAGGCGACCAAACAGCTTGGGACAGGCTTCAGCCATCATCTTCCACGTCCATGTCTCTTCTGGTGTCCACACAAAGTCCTTGATGGCGGAGATGTCGAGACAGGTCAGCGAGGGCAGGTTCTCTGCTATCCAGCGAAAATCGTCAATGCTGGCCCAGTGTGACATGGCGAGCTTGTGCACATAGTTACGATTCGTATCCGTGATGCTGTCCTGGAAGCTCTGCCAGCGAATGAGGCCGATGCTTCTGTATTTCCAGTCACCCAGCCTGATGTCTCGCACATCGTTCAGCTGTATGGGGTACCGGTACAGCGACTGGTTGACAGTGATGCTGCTCGACATGCCCTTGCACAGTCGCTTGAGACTCCAGGCCGCACTGCCGTCGAGGTGGTCCATCACGCACTTGAAGATGTCATCAGGCAGCTTGAGCAGGGGGCTGTTCGCATTGGCAGCAGTGCTGGCGGCTCGAGGCTTCGGCATATTGAGGGGGTCGAAAGCCATGGGGCTGCAGTCGCGGCTGCTGTCAGAGTCCTGTATTGAGGGAGAAGGAGGCGCCATCTCGAGAAGGGCAAAGAGACTGGCCGAGTGGGCGAAGCTCATGGGGGAGAGGTGAGTGGAGACGCAGCAAACACGCTCACGTCGCACACAGAGGGCAGCGGCGCCGGGGGGTGCCTCGTCTTGTGCAGATGGGCTACTTCATGGGAGAGGTGGTGAAGGCAAGGGTGAAAGCACACAGGGCTTATTAGTAACGCTCCGCAGTGAAGGAGAGCGTGCACAAGGCCAGGTATGTAAGCGGAGGTGTCGCGATTGCGGAGAGGCGGGCGGGCGTCGGAGGTGCCAGCTCCAGTCCAGCTCCAGCGCCAAGTCTCCGACCCGTTCTCAGCCTTAAGCTTCTTTCACTGCTCCGCGCCTTTCTTCGAACCACGCCCGTCTGTCGCAACCTCTTGTACGCCACGCCACACCCAGCAAGTCCACTCGAATTCATCCTGCACACTACAAGAAACGTTTACTCGACGTCAAAATGGCCGACTCTCAGGTCTTCGAAGAGACCTTCAACATCACCAACATCAACAAGGAAAAATACGACCGTGTATCGCGTCTCTCCGGCACCTCCAGCGACTCCTCCCTCACCATCACCCTCGACTACAATCACGAGCTATTCCACCTGGCTGTCGGCGAATCGATAAACCTTGTCTTGGCCACCACACTCAGTCTCGACGGCACGCAGAGGGAAGGCGCCGAGACTAGCTGGAGGAGCGTGAGCAAGTCAGGAACCGCGACGCTGGCAGATATGTTCGACTACGTGTGTCACGGCAAGAACTACAGGTTCGAGGACGGCGAGCCAGGTTCAGAGACTGCGTAAGTGGTTCTAAATGCCGTCTTTGAATGAGGGTTTTATGCTAATGATTGTGCAGGAAATACTTCGCGAGTTTCGGCGGACTGCTGCTTTACATTGAGGGACCGTACAAGAAGCTGAACGGCTTGAAGATCGACGATATTTTCATGCTCATCAAGCGTGTTTGAGTCAGGCGCATCACAGACGTAAAAGGAAAAAGCATTGGCGGCGTTTGGAAGGCATATGTGGTGGTGACAGATACTGTCTGTCGTGATTTTACATTTTCATCTTGGCTATACCCACAAAAGGAGTCTTTAGATCTGCTTTTGTCTTGAAATGAGACTTCTCAGCAAGAGGGTTTCCGCGCAAAATCACTCATGTCTTTTCGTTTCCTGCATCAAAGTGTGGGAAACTCCAGCCTCCTGTGCAGTCTGCTCACGATCTCGATGAAGTCTCGGTCGCTCTCGTGCGTCAAATACCCATGCCTGACCAGGAAGTCCAGCACAACCAGCGCGCAATTGGGTTTGAACTCTCCGTTCTCCATCGCCTGCTTGACCTCATCGATTGTCCACAAGTAGAACTCTTCCACTTCGTCATCACCAGGCTTCGGTATCGTGTCCTCGGGCAACTCGAGGTCGTAGATGTACTGGCACTCGGGCTGCATGAGGTTCGTCTCTCCGCCTGCGCGCTCGTCACGAATATAGTAGTACGTCACTGTACCTGCGGCTCTCGCATTGGGCCGAACAAGATCCTCTGGCAACGAAGCCTCCTCGGCGCATTCCCTTACCAGACTTTCGAACGGCGATTCTCCTGATGCGATGCCGCCCGCAACCGCATTGTCCAGCATACCGCCGTATGTCTGCTTTGTCCTAGCGCGCCGTGGCGTCCAGATCTTGATCTCTCCTGTCTCTTTACTCCGTGTGTATGCTGTGAGGTGAACACCATATGTGACCACTCCCAATAACGGGCTCGCGCTCCTCTCTACATTAAACAGTAGCTCTTTCCCTCTGCCGTATACAGCATACAGCTCGTTCCGCCATTTGTCCAGCACTTTGAAGTGACCTGTTTCTCGCATCGCAAGTAACGTCAACTCGACTGCCTTCGAGCGTTCTTCGGCGTTCGTGCCGGCAGTGAGAGTGATTGTGCGGTCGTCGTCATCTAGTTCCCAGCTGCGTATGCCGCGAAAGACTTCCGCTACCGAGGGCAGCATATAACCCAGGGCATAGTCATGTCCGCTGACGCGTAATTGATAGTATGTGTTGATGCGCGCGAGATACGCTGTGGGGTCAGACTCGGGGTAAGGAAAGGCATCGCATTGCTGCACGAGGTCGAGATTAGATAGAGGCATGTGGGTGGAGGAATTGAGTGAAGTACGGAAAATGATGCTTGTGAGCGTGAAGTTGGGACGAGAGCTGCTAGCTAGCCGCGTCATAAGTAAGCTTCGTTGGAGAATAGTGGGGGCGGGGCAGTGAAAGCAACCCTGGAATCTGCGACATCCTTTCCATGTCCGTCCTGCGATTCAGATGCGCGCAGCTACGTTTCAAAATTGATCTTAATAGTCAGATCAATTTCTGCCAGAGCTGCAAGCGTTATCATCTTTTGCTTTGGATATTGCAAGACCAAATCCGCTACCCCACTATGTGTAGCAGATTTGTCTTTTTCGATACCTGTCTTAGTCTGCTGCGATTGCATCTACCACCATGAATTCCGACCTTGACTGTAGCGATAATCAAGTGCGAGACTCAAATCAAGTCGTCCTGATCGTCCCCAAGCAATATGTGAAGACTGTCAAAACAGCACTGGAGCGACACGGCAAGCTCGACCACACCGTAAAGATTTTGCCTGAGCTGCAAGCAGGTATTGACTCCATTGAAGGACCAAGAGACGAAGCAAAAGAGCAGGGTGAATCAAAGGGACAGACTCATCATGTATCGTCAAGCAAGATGCGGATTGCGACAACTATTCCTTACCGGCCAAGTGACAAAACTACAGACGGATATCACAAGGCTTTAGTCCTCGAGATCATGAACGACCTGGATATATCCCACATTTCAGACGACATATCGATCTCACATCACAAATCACAAACCAATGGAATACCCACGCCACCAAAGAATCCTCTCCACAAAGCTATCCATGCCGCCCTCTCCACTCTCCCAGACTCCATATTCACTACCTCAAACGTCACCCGCGACGCCCTCATCTTATCCTTCCCAGACGGCTACTCAGTCTACCCACCTCTCCTCCTCCTTCCCCCTAACGCCCTCATCTCCCCACCATGGACCACCCTTCTCGCCACCCATGGCCCAACCTCATCCATCCTCCAACCCTTCTGGTCCAGCCTCGCATCAGCAATGAACGTCACGCACATAGCAGTCAACTCGCCCATCCCCCTTCTCCAATCCTCGCTGCCGTCCGCCAACATCCTCCGCAGCCCGCTCAACATCACGCCCCTATTCGGCGACTTCGGTACCACACCCACGGAAGGAAATAAGCAGCATCCCTCGCAAAAAGATTTTGACAATGCGCTCTGGGTCGCCGCGACGCAGAATGGGATTCACCAGGTGTGGGCTCCGCTGTATACCATGTTCAGTCGCGGGAACATTCGCGAGAAGACACGCGTGCTGGGGTTTGCTGGGCAGTCAGGGACTTCGACTTCAGCTTCGTCTTCTCCAGTTGGCAGAGAGGAGGCGGCAGTAGTAGACATGTATGCCGGCATAGGCTATTTCGCTTTCTCATACCGCGCTACGTCGTTCCGACCTATATTCTGCTTCGAGCTGAATCCGTGGAGTGTGGAGGGCTTGAGGAGAGGAGCGGAGAGGAATGGGTGGCTTTGTAGGATTTATACCGAGCACGATATCGCGGATGGGAACCTTGATGTGAGCGGGGATGATGTGAATTTCCTCATCTTACAAACATCGAACAAACACGCACGCTCGATCCTAGCCACACACCAAACCACTATCCCGCCGATTCGACATGTCAATCTTGGCTTGTTGCCGCACTCGCGGGACAGTTGGCGAGATGCGGCGGCGTTAGTGGATAGAGAAATGGGAGGGTGGATACATGCGCATGAGAATGTAGGGGTGGGGGAGATGGAGGAGAGGAAAGGAGAAATAGAGCAGATTTTTCAAAGATATCTGGACAAAGAGGGAAGTGGGAGGAAAGCGAGGGTGGAGCATGTAGAACGGGTGAAGATGTATGCACCGGGAGTGGTGCATTGTGTATTCGATGTTAGGATTGAGGGCAGGGTATAGGGAATATCTGAGAATATGTCATAGTGGTGGTCGCCCATGTGCAACAAAGTTCAGAAAGTTGGAATGACCATGTGGTGCAGCATGAGGTTATGCATTGGATTATTCGTCGAGCATCTATCTCTTCACAGTGCCGCCCACTCGATCGAGAAAGCCCTAACCTCCCTCTCCTCTCCCTCATTCGATTCGTCAGAGAACAAGCCTGCGCCCTCCTTTCCTTTCGCTTTCCTTCTAGCGATATCAACATCCTCCCCGCCAATCATGTACGCCTTCTTAGTCCCCGTCGCCAAACGGCCTCCACCAACGACATCAAGCAGTTCGAACTCATCGTCCCAACCCAGTCCGGTGGCCGCAAAGTGGCTGTGGTAGCGGAGCGGGTCGCCTGGATAGGAATTGTAGTGACATCCAAAACGCAGACCAGGCATATGGTAGTAGCCAAGGGAGTGTAGATAGCGGAAGAGTGGGTAGCTCTTGGGTACGACTGGTAGCTCGACACCCGCATCTCTAGGATTGGGGAGGGGAGGGTAAGAGGTTGTGGGCGTAATAAAGTGTTTCTGAGAAGACAAGCCTTTCGAAGTGGAGCTACTGACAACTGAGGGAGCGGGAGAGGCAGGAGCTGACTCGAAGAGAGATGCTTCGTTGGCAACACCATCAGATTTAGACGCCGACGTGATTGAAGCACTGTCTGCGAAGCTCGATCCTTTCATGATGAAGCCCAGACCAGAGTCGGAGCTGGCATCGGAATCTGCCTGCAATGTCGCATCGCTCGCGACACTCTCAGCAACGCTGCCTTCTCTCCTCTCCAACACCTCTCTCCTCAGTCCCCTCTCCTTCAGTGCTTTGTCTTTCTTTCGCTCCTTCAGCTCTTCCACTCCCCTAGTGACTTCCTCGCCTCTGCGATCCATCTCTTCCAACCACTTCAACCTCTCTTCTCTGCTCATTTCGCCAAATGTTTTGCGATGCTCCTCAGCGTCATTAACGATATATGCCGCGCCTCTCTCGACGAGCACTCGTGCCTCTTCAGGCATGAGCTCGACGGGAATGCCTAGGAAGACATTCTGTTGGCTTAGGTTTGGGATCGTTCCAATTAGCAGACCACAGATGTTGTGATTGCGTCGGCAATGGCTGATGACATCGATTGAGAAGAGGAGGTAGCGGTCCGCGACCCGTGAGATAGGGAAGGGTTCTTCGACTGTGTATTGGGCCGCTGAGGGCGCCATCGTCGCTGTCTGTTGCACAATGGGTGATTAGCTTGCGCGCTTTGCAATAAGATCGATAGAAGCGTAGAGTAAAGGTCGAGTATCATAGTGTGAATACAAATAGTTGAGTCATCATGCTGCCTCTCTTGGAGACAGTCAGGGGATTGACAGATTATTTTATTAATCATGTAAAAGAAAGTACGCCCGCACAAGGTGCGTGCGAGTAGGAGAGTTTCAAGACTTACCTTCACTTGTGTGGTTTCATGATGCGAGGTCATGAGCAAGAGACAAGATCAAGGGCTCGCGAAGTTTTTGTACTCACGCTAAAAAGTCGCGCTTAGCTTGGGCCAAAGTGGGGACCGCTCGCAAGCTCCCCGCAACCGCATCACAACGCGCAAGACAACTCAGACACTCTCGTTCCGTCCCAAGTCGCAATGTCAACAAATCGCGCCTCAACCCTCAATGGCGGGTCTACCGGCCCAGAAAAGACCTACTTTGAACAACAGCGCGAAATGCTGGTCACAGAAATTGCACAAGTATGTCCTTTCCGATGCCGCACTCGCTGTAAACAACGGCTAACATGCTCAACTCTAGTCGCTCGAACTCGTCCTACAAAACATCAACAAGCTGAACCGCTCCATAGAAGAAGTCACGTCCGTTGGAAACGAATTTGCGCCCGTGGAGTCGCTGTGGAGTCATTTTGAAAACGTCATGGCCAAGGATGCGAGTGAGGGACAAGAGGGTGGAGCGCAGGAGGGGAACACGGAACACGAAGGCGAGACAGAGGTCACTGAGGTTCAGAAGTGAGGAAGATTGAGCACGGATTAAAGAGCTGGCTTTGTTTCCTGGAGGTGGATGTTTGGCGACTGGAGTTGCGTCGCTGTATGCTGATGATATGATACCCAAGAAGACACGAAGTTCGAGCACTGCACACAATATGGAGCAAGTAGGTTCAGTAATATGTTGTGAATTTACCCTCTAGGCGCTGATGCCCCTGCCATCATGCGCAAGTGTTAAATACCAAATAGAGATACAATGGAAAGGAAATGCTGCGGCCTTTGGAAGGTCAAAGCCCGCGCCGTTTGGAGCGTCGTTCATCAGGCGCCCAAAACGCCGACAACCATGTACGTGTTAATGCCCCTAGTATGTGTAGAAGCTTGCAGAAGCTGGAGATACGGATGAGCTGTGCGTGGTCATTAAGCATCTAGATCGTGTCGCCAGCGTCGTAATCTGGAATTCGCCGCATCCGTCAATCGAGAAGTGAAACAGCACGCGTCTTCTACAAGACCTTGCAGCCACTGCGCTTCTTTTTCTTGCCCGCCATGGCGATGGCTTCTTGGCCCCCTCTTTGTGACGACGATGGGGCTGTGTGCTTCTGCTCTGGTGTCTTGTACTCGTCGCCGACGGCCATGGTAACGGCCAGATCGAAGATCTCCTCAACGCCGTCTTGCTCCTTACTGCTGCACTCCATGTACATGGCGCCCATCTTCTTGGCGACTGCACGGCCCTGGTCGGGAGTCACTGGCGTCAGGCCCTGGGTCTTGAGCAGCTCGATGCAGTTCTTCTTGTTGCGCAGGTCTGACTTGAGGCCGAGGAGCATGAGCGGTGTGGTGGGGCAGAAGTGGAGGACTTCGGGGTACCACTGGAGCGTGTTAGTGACAGTAAGCGGGTACAGGGTGGGAGATCATACCTTGTCCATGACGTTCTCGAGCGAGTTGGGACAGTCGATGGCGAAGCATACAAAGATGATGTCGGTCTCAGGGTAGGAGAGTGGCCGCAGACGGTCGTACTCCTCCTGTCCGGCAGTGTCCCAGAGTGCAAGCTCGACCATCTTGCCCGTCGGCGGGTGAGGTGTGTGGGTGATGTAGTTCTCGAAGACGGTGGGCACGTATTTCTGCATCAATTAGCATGATGCCTGTCATCATTTCTGTCTTGCTGCCTACCTCTGGGAAGTTGCCGGAGCTGTAGCTGATCAACAGACATGTCTTGCCGCAGCCGCCGTCGCCAACCACGACCAGCTTCTTCGAGTACGTGGGCGGCTCTGTGATGGTGGTGTCGCGCGTGTTGGTGGTGCTGTAGGAGCTCACGGTGCCATTGCTATTGCGCTCGCTGGGCGTCCGCACCGGCTTGCGGACGGGTGTGATGGACGAGTACGGGGCCTTGGTGCTCTGCTTGCGACGCAGATAGTCGTAGTTTTGCGAGGGTGCGACCGACATGGTGTGCGTGTGTTGGGTGTGAGCGAGCCCGATTGCAGTGTGGGGGGAAGGCGGACGACGAGATGTATCAATATGGGGGAGCGAGTCTTGAAGCTGGGGCTGCGGTGGTAGTGAGTGGGCAGGCTATAACATCATGGCCAGTATATTGATGTTTGGGCCGGCCGTCGACACAGCAACCACGGCAGCCGCGACCTCGCTTGCGTGCATTAGCGCCCCTCACACCCCCGTCACCATCCATGGTGCGCCATGGACGAGGGATTGCGCACCTTAGCCGCAGAGATATTACATTCACCGTCGGCGCCCGGCCATGATCGCTCGTGCCGCCTCGAGAGATCCCCGACCGCGACCCTCACCATGAGCTCTCCGCACGATGCGCCCGTCACCGCCATGCACAACTCGGAGCCCCCGCCCAAGGAGCCGAGACTGGATGCGGGCAACAAGCATCACGACCACTGTGTGTGCCCCGACTCCGACCGCCACCTGACGTCGCAAGAGACGGCATGCTAATGTGTGCGATGCGCTGAACAGACGCCCGGAGACTGCCCACCTGGCGCAACGCCCTGCGCAACCGCCTCATACCCATTGTCCGCTGGGAGACGCCATGGCTCGCCCTGATGCAGGACAAGTTGCGCTCCCCGGCCCTCGACACGTACTTCGCATACACGGCCAACCTGGGCACCCACACCTTCTTCATGATCTTCCTGCCAATCCAGTTCTGGTGCGGCTACACGAGCGTTGGGCGAGCGTATGTTAGCGCCGAGCGAGTCGAGCTGGACAGACGTCTGACATGTATAGGACCGTCTTCATGTTGGCTGCAGGGGTGTACCTGACCGGATTTCTGAAAGACATGGTGTGTCTGCCTAGGCCTCTGTCGCCTCCCCTGGCACGCATCTCCATGTCTGGCTCTGCCGCTCTCGAGTATGGATTCCCGTCGTCGCATTCGGCAAATGCCGTGTCCGTGGCATTCTATGCCATCTACACCATACGTCAAACCCCCGAAGCCTACCACCCATATGTCTGGATCGGGTTGCAAGCCCTCTTCTACTTCTATGCCGTATCCATTATATTTGGCAGACTGTACTGTGGCATGCATGGCTTCCTGGACGTTATTGTTGGAAGTGCACTTGGAGCTCTTATCACCGCCTTTTATCTCGTCTATAATGACTGGATGGAGTCTTGGATATTCAGCGGGTCCTATACCGATATCATTGTTGCCACCTTGCTCGTCTGTATATTGGTCCGCATAAACCCTGAGCCAGCCGACGATTGCCCATGTTTTGACGACAGCGTTTCATTCCTGGGTGTGGTCATTGGAATCAACTTGGGCGCATGGCATTACGCTCAGACTGGTCTGGCTTTGGACTATCCTATACCCTCTACCGTACCCTTCGAGTTGGAGAAGATGGGTCTGCTGAGAGCGACCTTGCGGATATTCCTCGGTGTTGTTGTCATCTTCCTATGGCGGTCCACCTCCAAGTCAGCCTTATTGAAAGGATTACCGCCCTTCTTCCGTCTACTGGAGCAGGCAAGACTCAATCTGCCACGAGTATATTTTCTTAATGCTTCCAAGTACACCTCCATCCCGACACTGCGCGATGACGACAACCTCATCCCGCCCGCCTCTGAACTACCACATAAGATCATGAACCTGGCGCATCCCCGCAAAAGATCCGTGTCCGTCGGCCCACAATCTGCTGCCGACGCATACGAGACGCTTGCCTACCGAAATCGGCGGCGGCGAGAGAGTGTCAGTTCGATGGACGGTGCAGTCCCTGAAGATGCAACCTGGTCACCAAGCCCACGCCTGCAATCAAAGCCTCAAACACCAGCTATCGAGAAGGCCGAGCCAGCACTACTCGGTGCAAGCCTTTTGCCGACACCTATGCAATCTCGTGTACAGTCCTACGAGCAGATGATGGGTACTGGAGGTGTGGAGGGGCCTGCCACAACTCCGCCAGATAGCGACACGGATGCCGCAGGCGAGAAGATCCAATTTTCGCAAAGTCTGACAGACGAAGAGAACGAGACAGAGAAGAGAGAGTTGTTTATGAAGCTTACGAAGCCACGAGTGCGGTATGATGTTGAAGTCGTCACAAAACTCATTGTTTATAGTGGTAAGTGCCATGCTAACGACTGTTCCGATGAAAGACAACTAACAAAAGCAGGTATCGCATGGATCGCCGTTGAAGGCAATCCTTTGCTATTCGAGCTGGTGGGACTGGGTATGCCATAATTTCTCTATATCATGTCTTTGCCATATCGTCTATTTCTCCAAGTACATACCTCAACCACGCCTCGCCCTAGATGGGCTCGAGTAATTTAATGCCGGCGGCCTTTACTATTTGATTCTGCCTATCGGTCGACCTGCTCAATGTGGCCCAGTGCAAAATCGTTTGGTCAGAGCTATTGGCGATAAAAAGCCGAAGATCGCTGTTCGGTTACTGTAAGCCGTCCCGACGTCATGCATCGCCAAGACGGAACCTTGAGTCCGACTGTGAACTACCCAACGGCGCGGGGATATTCTTGAATAATGTAACCAGTATTCGGGATGTTCGGGCCAAATCATGTAATACCTCTTCTTATCTTCAATTTGAAGATAGCGACATAGAGATAACATTGCAATGATCAACAGTTCTCAATGGCTATAAGATAGCAGTTCGGTTCCGACATGGTGGTACAGCTCCTCCCTAAACAGCTGTTCCTGCAGCCTACAGTTCGCCATGACATGGTTATCAACTATCATCAAGGCTTCTCTGCTGTTACACGGATCCAGTGCTGCCATTGTTCCTCAGCAGCAATCCATAATTTGGAAATATGAAGGAAATAATTTCTGGGCGTCATTAGATTTGAATACGGAATCCTTTGCGCTCGAAAGTCCTGCTGGAAGCGCTCCGGACGCCTTGGTAAAGCGAGGTGCAAGTAGCGAGTTCCAAGCTTGTACACTCTTATCCCTCGATGGAGATGTAACCGAGGCTGTCCTTCAAGGCAAGATCGCCGAATATCAGAAGCTCAAGGATGATGTTTGGTCGGCATCGCAGGTACGCTTTGTGTTACTCTTGTTCAAATCAGTGCTTACTATAGGTAGTTTGGTCAATGTATCGTTGTTCACTCATCGCTCGCAAACCAAACAAATGTCAACCTTAGCTCCCTGAATAACCATACTACCACCGTGTATGCGATTCCTGCTTGCAATCTTCCGGATGGTCCCTACGTTCTATCTACAGGTTCTGCTTTGAACGAGGGCGCTCTTACTCCTGTCTTTGGCCTTCACGAGGATGTATGGGACTCCTTCATGTCCGGCTCGATACCCGTAGATGCATCGACCGGCACCCACCTTACGATGCAAGTTTCTGTTCCAGGAACGAGGACCCCTGCCATAATCGTGCCATCGCGCATCTCGTCAGCTGATGCCGATGGTCCCCTTGCTGGTCTGCGCTTCGCAGTCAAGGACATCTTCCACGTGAAGGGACTCAAAACCTCCGGAGGGTCTCGTGCCTATTACCAGGTGTATGGGCCACAGAACTTTACAACCCAGACAGTCGAAAAGACGCTTAGTGGCGGTGCACAGTTGGTGGGAAAGACGAGGACGATTGCCTTCGCACTGGGAGCACCTAACAATGGAGCGGAGATTGACTATTTGGATCCTTGGAACCCACGCGGTGACGGCTACCAAAGCACAGGCGGGAGCTCCACTGGAAGCGGATCGGCTGCTACAGCGTACGAATGGCTCGACTTTACCATCGGTAGCGATACTGGTGGTAGTGTACGTTTCCCGGCTCGCTTTGGCGGTCTATATGGCTACAAGCCAACTCATGGCATCTTTAACCTCACCGGCATTCTGCCAGCAATCAGTGAGCAAGATACGCCCGGTTTTTTGACTCGCTCGCCCTCAATCTTCACCAAGCTCGGCAAATGGTGGGCATCGGGCACACCACTTGAAGCCCATGTTGACACACCATTGCCGGAACAACTACTCTACTACGCAGATGAGCCAGCATTGGTCCAGCCCGAAGCCGAAGCCATGAAGCTCGCCTTCTTCGCCAACGTGTCTGCTGCTCTTGGCATGAAAACCTCCTCCGTCAACATGACCTCGACCTGGATCTCCGATGGCCCCATGCCCAACCAGTCAATCGCTTCGTACATGCAGTACGTCTACTCAGACCAAAACTCTGTCCAATTCTACGAGAAGATCGGCCTTGAGCTCGACGAGCTTTACGGCGCATACAACAACGGCTCCCACTTCCCCGCTGACCCAATGGTCAACTCTTCATGGTACGACGCACTCAACGCAACGACGCAAGCCCGCCTTCCACAATCTGTCAGTAAACGCGAGGCGTTCGCTTCGTGGTTTAACACGCACATCTTGCCCGCGTCAAATGCGACGTGTAGCGAAAGCATCTTTGCGCACAGCTACCATATCGCTCCTGGGAATGAGAAGGTCACGCCCACAGATCCGGGTGTTGCATCGTACTACTGGAACGGCGTGTTTGTGAACTATGCCGGGATCCCAGAGATTGTTGTGCCGATTGGGCAGATTCGGTACCACAGTAGATATACGGAGAGGGAGGAGTGGCAGCCGGTTACTGTGGCGTTTGCGGCGGCGAAAGGATGTGATTTGCAGCTGTTCGAGTTGGTGGAGAAGTTGGAGGAGTTGGGTATGGTCAAGGAGACGTTGGCGGGGAAGGTGGCGTATTATACGGATGAGGTCTGGTGAGGGGGTAGTAGGGGTAGATAGATATTTACCATATGGATCTTGATGAATTCCAAAATGACATTTTAGTCGACGTAAACTTGACTATGTTCACGAGTTTTAAAGTGTTGTCGAAGAATCAACACTTCAATACTCCACGCGGCATCTCATCATCCCCATTGAACAACCTATCTCCCACCCCCTCAAGACGGCCCAATCTGCGGCGCCGAACAGTTGATGAAGCTATCCGCATACGCTCCCGGCGCCAACATCGCCGCAGTCCCATTCCCTCCAAACACCAACGTCGTATCCCCACTCGCAGAATATCGCGGCCACTTGGCACCCGCTCCATACATCAAATCCCCGCTAGAGTCCGCAGCAAAGCTGACCCAAGCATCTTGATATGCGGAAGCAGTCTGCCACTCGAGATCCGTCGAGTTTCCGCGGAACTCGTAGTGTGTGCCGAAGACGAGGGGGAGGTCGGCTTGAAGTTGATTAGCAAGAGTGGGTAGGTGAAAGGTTGGGTTAAGGGGTGGGCAGAACTTACAGCTATGCATGGCGCCCAGCCAGTAGCGCGGCGTGATGTTTGAGAAGTTGCCGGCGGAGAGGTAGCGGTATGTTGGGAGGTTGTATTTGAGGCGTGCACTGGAGGTACATGTTAGATCTTGGCAAGTAGGAAGGAATAGGGCACTCACGCGATCTCCTTTTGTACTGAACATCCCAGTGATGGTCCTGGCGCGGTACTGAATCCTGGCGGAGGCGTTTTTGCGTCTCTCGAGATGTATCCATTGAAAGCGGCGTTTTCGTTGATGGTGTAGCCGGTCAGGAGAGGCTAGCGTTCATGTCAGTTGATTGTTTCGGGATCGTTAAAATATCTGGGACACGTACAATCTTCGCTGTCAGATTCTTTGCCAATCGATCAGTGTTATTCGCAAACATGGTCTTGTTATCAACAACGGCCCCGAACCTAGGCGTCGTAGCGTTGCTGCCAGGAAGAGTGGTGCCCTGGACCAGATCTTGCAGACGCAGAGCTGGAACACTTTGCATGCATGATAGCTCGTCGTCCGCGCTGAGCCCACCGCAGCCTGCAGCTTCTGCCAATGTCGAGAAGTTGGTGGAGTTGTCTGGCGCAGGGTTGTTGACTGCTCCTGACATTGCGATTCCGCCGGTGACGATTGGATCTTCGCCATTGGCATAGATGTATGCGCCAACTAGGCCAGCTCCTGTGGTTTGTTAGGTCAGCTAAAGGGCCTCGAGTGTGGGTTGAGATGCGTACCTGCGGATTGGCCCCAGATAATCATGTTCTCTGGATCGCCACTATGATGTGTAAGTGGATTTTGTAATGAGCTCCCCAAAGTTGTGCTTACCCGAAAGCTGCGATGTTGTCTCTTGCCCATTCAACACTGAATCCTGGTTAGGGTCATGGAACCAATGTCCTCGAAGGACTACATACACTAATCTCGCATCGTGGAACCCGGCATTTTCGCGCGCAGCTCGAGCGCCCGGGAAGCCGAATACATTGAGACGGTAGCTGTTTTCCCATTAGCTGAACCCTGGAGATTCTATCACATTCCAACTCACTTGAACGTTACCACAATATGATTCTCCATCCTTTCTACCCAATGATCCGGTACCTGGTAAGGCGCATGCCCACCTCCCTCCTGCAATCCACCACCACAAACCCAGATCAGAACCGGCACCTTCTTCGCAACAGGTTTCTTTGGCGCCCAGACATTCAAGAATAGACAGTCTTCACCTTGCGGATCCTGATTCTGAAACTCGGGCACGAGCTCCCAGAAAAGACCAGTGTGGCTACCGCTCTGCTGGAAGCAGACGGTCCCGTACTCGCGAGCATAGTAGTGGGTTGAGTTATCCACTGCAGCTTCTGATGGCATGAATCTCTTGGAGCCAATGGGTGCTTTGCCGTAGCGGATTCCGAGCCATTGCTTTACATTGGGTACAGCTTCGTCAACGAAGCCTGTGTATATGCCACTGGTGGTAGCGGCCGTGAGGTCCGGATCGAGTGTGACGTCGAGTCCTTGTGCTGCAGCTCTCTGGCCTGCCGCAAGTAGGGCTACAAATAGTGCCGATGGCAGCATCGTGATAGATCTTGCACGATGGTAGTTCGTTTGCCTTCATAAATCGTAATTTTCGTTTCATGCTGTCTTTATAGCTAGTGCGGCATATCTGCGCTCAGCACAACATCCTCCTCGTCAAGGATAGCATTATCCATAGTTCTTCCGAATGACGCTCGCCTACCCCGTATATCGTCAAGCTTCGCTAGATTAACCTCCCGCCCGCAAAGCTTAGTCCCCAAGAGTAATGGCAGATCGCCCAGCTTTCCAAGACGGCAGCCATATATGTGGGGAAAGTGTGGGGAAGCTGGGATTCGCCTGCCATGCTCATCGTTGTGATGGGCATCCATAGGACGGATTTCCGAAATCATGATCAGTCATAGGACGAACCTCCGAAGTGACGGTTCCTCGGCCATTGACATTAGCCAGTCGAACGTCATAGATCTTGATGTTGTGTGCCAAGCCGGCTCTTGTGAATATGGACATCTTTAGGTTCTCCGCTATGTCCCTTCGTGCCGTTTTCAAGGGTCTGCCAGCAAATGAGGGGGGTTTTCGAAAGTACTGGTGGATTGCTCAGATCAGCTGCTTAACCGAAGATCCTCCCGACGATTGCTTTTCTCAACCACGCAGCATGCGTAACCAATTTCTTGACAATGTTCGAAGAACCATTTCCAGGGAACAAGCACTGTCTTAGAAACAGACTGTCGAATTATATACCTGGACTCCATATATGTCGTATATACGGTCGAGTAAATTATAGGAGCTCGCTCCTTGGACGCTCGGAGAATTCCCATCTATTTGATTGGATTTTGAAACACAGAGGCTCGTTCTTGTGAAGAAATCCTTGATACCCCAAGATTGTTTCGGGGATTTAAGATCTCCTTCAAAAGATCAGTTCGCAAGTGCAAACAAATTGCACTACAGATGCTCTGTTGCTTCTCCTTTACACTTCGTCAAATCTTGAACTCAATTCATTATTTTTCCCGGCTGCGCAAGGATTTCACTTAGCCTCTTTTCCTTCTTATGTACAAGTGCTCCGAATCACTCTAGCACTACCCGTGCAGCTTCCTTCTACTCGTTATCAGGCTCGATCTCTCCTGCTCGGCCTGTGGTCGGCTTCCGCATCGCTCTCTTTCTTCTTCAAATGCGGTAGCTTGATTGCAAACACCAGCACGTTAACAATGAAAAACATGGCAATTGCGGAGATGAAGACTATGCGCAGGCTGCGCGTGTATGCATCGATCACTGTAACTCATTAGTTGGAAATCGATGGTCGCGGCGAGAAGTACGTACCTTGGCTTTGATGCTTGGGATCAAGGTCGATTATGCTTCGGACTGACTTGCGGACACGGTCGATGATCTGTATTATATGATTAGCTTGGAGATATGAAAATGTGGCATTCGCTAAGCGCATCGATTGTGATGATCTGTAGAATGGATGTACACAACACAGGATTGCGAGGGATCAGTGAAGAAAAATCTGGCAAACACACGTCGGCCAGCTGCATGCATGCAGAGCGGCTAGATCATGGCTGAAAGAACACTCAAAGTTGCGCGTATCACGTACCTGGTCTTTGTTGTGGCCAGTCACAAGCTGCTCGAGATATGCCGTCAGAGCGTTCTGTAGAATCAGACTGCTGATGCTGACACCCATCACTATGCCCAAGCTGCGCCACAGAACGAGCGTGCTTGTCATGACAGCTTGGTCTTCTTGCGTACTTGTCGCAAGCACAGCGAGGCTAGTCGCTGGGAAGCTCAGGCCTTGGCCAATGCTCGAAGGTACGAGGAAGATGGTTGCCAGCCATGTTGGTATATTGTCCCACATGCTTGATAAGCATGTCGCCCCAAGTAGCATACTCAACGACCCAGTCACAATCAGCCACTTCATACGCCCTGTAGCTGTCATGATGAAGCCTGCTGACACGCCGCAAACAGTAAGTGCTACCGATGGTCCAGCAAGACGAAATCCAGAGACCGAGGCTGTTTCAAGCTTAACAGCTTGAAAATATAGAGGTGCGTTGAACAGAATGGTGTTCATGCCCATCTGTGCAAAGAAGTTGTTGAACACAATGTTACCACGCGGCCGGCTGAAAAGCATAGGAAGCGGCATCACAGGTCTTTCCGCACGGGACTCGACGCGGACCAGTATTATGCCGGCGACGAAGGCCACAATCAAGGAGACGATGACCAGAGGATGACTCCATGGAAAGATGTTGCCGCCAAGGTTCAGGCCGAGGATGAGAAATGCGACAGATCCACTGAGAAGGAATGATCCAGCGATATCGAAACCTTTCATTGCATCTCGTATGCCCATACCAGATCTTTTCGCTAGATCCGGACCCAGTGATGATGGCGTCGTGAATATCGCGTTGATGAAGAGAACAGCGAGGATCGGGACCTGTATTGCAAAAGTCATCCGCCAGCCGAGCTTGTCGCAAAGAAAGCCACCAAAAGCGGCACCACATGCAGTTCCACCTCCATAGAACAAATTGATATACGCTTGAAATGTTCCTCGTACTTCAATGCTCACTAGGTCATTCGTCATGATGTTACCCATGGAGAGCAGACCAGCAGCACCAATGCCGCAGAAGGCTCTGGCAGCGATGAAACTACCAATGCTCTTGGCTGCGGCGCACCATGCAGTAGTAGCAGTAAGGAACACAATTCCTGCGAGATAAAGTGGTCGTCGTCCAAAAGTATCGGACAGTCGTCCCATAAGAGGTTGGAGGGATGTTGAAGTCAGGAGAAAAGCTGTCGATAGCCAAGATGCTGCATTCGAGGCGTGGAAGTATGAGGTAATTACAGGGTGGCTTGATGCCATAAGTGTGGAGTCAAACATCGCAATCTTGGTCTATCATCAGTATCCTAT
The DNA here is from genome assembly GCA_001644525.1 of Phaeosphaeriaceae sp. SRC1lsM3a. Classification (NCBI taxonomy): domain Eukaryota; kingdom Fungi; phylum Ascomycota; class Dothideomycetes; order Pleosporales; family Phaeosphaeriaceae; species Phaeosphaeriaceae sp. SRC1lsM3a. Next base: position 1,788,729 of record KV441708.1, on the reverse strand, counting down.
ACTTCCTTGTGGTGGGGTCCCGTGATGAGATCAAGGCATCATCGTTAACTTACAAAGTAGCCCAGCAATATGCCGCCGAAGATGCATCTGAATCTCCATTTTGACACTCCCTCGATCAGACCATTTTCTTGGAATCTGACCAAGCGTTCGCTCTCAGGTCTGGCTCCCTCGTCATCGCTCGGTATAACTAGTTGTCCATGCGAATAACTCCTACTCCTACTTTTCCTCAATTCAGGGAACGCTGGAGCACCGCCTTCGCCCTGCTGCGCTACCTCTGCAGCGAGTGCATCCGCGTCTTCGATTGGAGACCCATCCTCGTTGCGCTCGGTGATGCGGCGCAGAAGCGGAGTTCTCTCGGAAGCACGCCTCGATCTTCCCCGGCTGCTCGACCTTGAACGAGAACGCGACTGCGACTTCGAAGGCATTCGTTCCCTCTCGTTGTCGCCGGTCAGTAGGCTCCACCAGGACACAGGAGGACCAGCAGAAGAAAATGAGGGTGAAGTCATGCTGGGTTTGACGTCAGCCTGAGGAAAGTCGGGACGCAGAGCTGAAGCAAAGGCGCTAGAGCCGATGCGGTTAATAGCTGCCGAACTCGCCGTTAGGGTCACCTGCCTTTATCAACAGCGATCTGCAACGCAATCACTTTGACACATACACAAAATGAAGACCCCGTTGCGTATAGCAATTCTCGAGTGTGACACTCCACTACCTGACATTGTCGAAAGATTCGGCCGTTATGACCGCATCTTTAGCACGTTGCTCGAGACAGCGGCCGAGGGATTGGGCTTATCTCCGAAGCATGACCTGGAGATGCGCGGATACGATGTTGTGGACAAGCAGGAGTATCCGAACCTAGACGATATAGATGCTATCCTGATCTCGGGCTCGAGTGTGTGATATGCTTTCTTCTTCGCGGAGATGTACTGATGTCTCACAGAACATGACTCCTTCGAAAGTCATCCCTGGATCCTCAAGTTGGTCGAATTCACTCAAAAGGTATTGAAGCAAGACCGAATTCGCATCATCGGGGTTTGCTTTGGCCAACAAATTCTTGGTCGAGCAATGGGTGTGAAAGTTGGCCGAAGCGACAATGGCTGGGAGATCTCAGTCCTGCCCGTCGAGCTAAGCTCAAAGGGCAAGGAAATATTCCAACAAGACACTCTCGTAAGCTGTTTCTGTGTAGTTCATGCCAAAAAACCTCTCTGATCTGCTACAGGCAATTCACCAGATGCACAAAGATATTGTCTTTGAGTATCCGGAAGGCGTCGAGAAGCTAGGCGCTTCACCTCGATGCTTAGTTCAGGGCATGTACAAGAAGAATAAATTGATCGCCGTGCAAGGGCACCCCGAGTTCACCGAACCAATTATGATTGAACTGGTCAAAACAAGGAACAAGCAAGGCATATTCGAAGATGAACAAGCAAGAGATGCATTGGAGCGATCGGGCAAGCATCATGACGGTGTAAACATCGCAAAAGCGTTTCTGAGATTCTTGCTCGAAGACTAGATTCTGACGCTCAACTCTCCATTACCCTACTTCTGTAGTTTACCAAGACTCCCAATGAAGCATAATCACCCACACCCATCGTTCAAACAACTTCACACTAAATGGGTATAAGTCCGGGGCTGATGGTGCCACATCCATCCCTCCCGCACGTTTTGCATGAATAATCATCGACTTCCGTATCCTTGCCCTTGTCTGGATCGTTGGGGTCGATCACTCTCCAGCTTTGGGCTCCCTGAACGCTCAAAGGGGTGCATTCATCTGCCCAACCATATGTTGCCGTCATATCTGCATGACAGCAGTTGTCGCCACTGTATGTGACAAGCAGGAGATCGTTATCGAGGTCGCTCAACCATGGCATGATGATGGCTTGCGTCTCTCCGGCACGGAACTTGTTGCATCCGTCGGCAACATTGAGTTCCAATGTGGCAGATGCACCGGTGCACTGCTTTGAAGTGTAGGTGGTTATTTTGAAGGCCGAGACATTGAGGGCGAGGAGAAATGCTGGAAGAACGATCTTGCCAATCATGTTGTATGTTTGATCAGGAGAAGAAGAAGGTTGATAAACTTGGGTGATGAAACGACTTAGTGGTAGTTGAGTGCAAAAGAAGATGAGGTTGTTGAGCCAAAGAAAGGTAAATGAATGAAAGGCCCTGCAGAAGACCGAGAAATGGCTGTAAGATCTTATGAAGTAGGCTTGCGATACTGAGGGAGTAGTCCTATGTTCATAAGAATGAACTGGTTGCGACTGCTGCTCTATTGACTACGCAGTAATGCAACATTACCGCCAAGATGTTGGTAAGGCTGAACAGACCTATTTTAGAGCCAGCCTCGAGCTAATTAGATGTTTCAAACAAAAGTCCCAAGCGAGTGCGCATAAACTTTACCGCCAGAGTCTGACCCACTGCCAATGTTGGATTTCCGCCCCCGCGCAGGTACCAGCAGCTCTTTCGAACGTTGGGGTACCTGCGCCAGATCTTACGCTAATGATGGGCTGATAGACATGATTGGCTGCTCGTACAGAAGGATCGATCTGCAAGCGCTCGCCAGAGCAGCTCAGCCGAGCCTCATTTCTTGGCGTCGATTAAGGGGCGCGTAACATGGACGCCTTACAGAATTGGGTCAGGCCTTTTGAAATGACATTGACAACATCGTCATATTTGGGATCTCCTGGTGACATTTGGCAGCGCGACAATCGCCCCATTCTTGGCAATACTACACTACCTACCCTGCGTAGTACAGCAATAGAAGTGCAAGGCGCATAGATGCCTCGAAGCTGTTTATGACCAACGAACAATGGCAGCGAGGAGTGGTTTCTTGGGACGCTGCATTTGGAAATTGTCTGTTGAAAAGGGTCAATATCATTCCGATACACAGGGGTACCTAAATAATCAGATCTTTAATCACCGAATCTTCTGAAGTTGTGGTTGCAGGCCTTCGGGACACGCCGATCTAGATAGATGATCTGACCCGAACAGCTGAGTGACCGTGTACCGGCTTGTTTTCCCCGGTAATCAGATCTGGAATCCAACTCTCGGGTTGGGATTACTGGGGCGACCCATTTGCGGGTACAACAACGCCCGGTTAGGCGTTCTCGAATGCCAAGCGAAGTCGAAACAGGAGACTGTAATTGACCGGAAGGCTGAGTATGTCCAACTGCGGCACGGTTCACCAATCGCAAACAAGGCGGAACCGCCGCGTACCTGACTAGGACCACAACAGTGTAGTGGCCCTGGTGTGGAGTGTAAACGTTTCTGAACAGTGCGAAAAGTGACCCTGCTAATATGTATTTTCAGATTGTGTATATAGTCGGGTAATATCTTGAACTGTTCATGAATCATCCACGATCGCTAAGTTTGTTCTTCACATCTCCTCTTGTCTGTCTTTCATCGTCTTTTCTTTTTGAGTGGTGCAGCTCGCACGCATCTTGCTCGTAATACTACATTCTTTTACCAACTTCACCATGAGGCTAAATTCTTATCTCGTTCCCTGGCTCTTGTCCTACACTGCAGTACAATGCGCTCCAACGGGAAATGATGCGCCAGGAATAGGCGTTGAACTCGAGGTGAGGAAGTTCAAGCTGGAGAACAAGGGTGAAGCGGCCATGAACACACGAAGCAATGAAGACATAGCGAAAGTTAAGGGAGCTGTGCTTCTAGCAGTGGATCTGCCTAAAGAACAAGCTGGGATTACATGCGGTGAATATTGGGATCTTACCGCCGAGCACGGTGGTCGAGAACCAGAATCCGGCGTCAGTGATCTGACTTGGGAATGGATCATCAATGGCCAGACCTTGAAGATGAAGAAGAGTAATAAAGCAGAGGATGACTTGGTGCTACCTGGAGTATTTCGAGAGATCCGAGAGAAACTGGTGAGTTGTTGAGGGATGCCGAGATGACGCGAATTAAGCTGATTTGATGTTAGAAACAACTGAACCCGAAGAAAGGCGACAAGTTCGGAATATTCAACATGATAGACCCTAAATGGGGTGTCTGGACTCTTACTGAGCCTGCGACTTATGAGGAAGCATCCACCTTTCCCGGAATACAAGTGACAGCGCCGCTACCGATGGAGGCGATTCAAGAACTCATATCGATCACCATCAACGAAGAGGACCTCAACGGAAACGAAAATGTGAAGAGAACTTTCGTGCCAACAGCCCGAGCGAAGTACTCTAACATGGTTCTTATCACCAAGTACGATCTTGGGGACGTCTATGAGGGCACAGAGGACATTACATCCGATATGCTAGGCTTTTACTCTCTCTTGATGTCATACGTCAAGATTGCGGCAACTATGACGGATGCCGACAGACCCAACGGACCCAAGCAGAAGCTGAACATCATGCCGCGAACCGACTGGAAGACAATGTATAACATGTATGCCAAGGAGGATGACAATACACGCAAGACAAAGTGCCGGCCTAAGAAGAAGAATAAGGACCAGCCTTTACTCGACATTGTCAGGGATCTAGCCAAGAAGAAGCAGATTCCTGGCGACATCGATACGGCAACTTTCAAATGGGAGAAAGTTCAGCCGATTCGCGAAGCGGGTACACGCGGTGTATGTGCTAACATGGCTGGATCTGTTACCGCTCGGGCTCTTCAACGTAGGGGCAGGGCGGACACTACGTCTACTTGGTCTACCAAGAACGATGATATTGCAAAGAAAGAGCTCAGCGTGAAGTCCTGGATCGAGGGTCTGGACAGCAATATCGACCCTCTCTCCGCCATGGACGAGATCGTCTGGGATGGTCAAATTGGAGGTCTTGGAGACAGGCTTGAGGCACCCCTGTACCCTGAGGCAGCTGTCGACGACTCCAAGTACCCTCTCTTCGAACTCCGTGATCTAAATGGCGGTGGTATGGATAGGGTCGAAGGTTTTCTCACAGAGGTGGAGGTGCAGATCAAAAAGTGGCACCAAGAGCCTCCGGAAACCAAGGCTGGCAAGCGTGTCAAACGTGCGAAAGCAGGTGCTTGCAAGAAGCCAGAAATTGACAACGGTGAGAAATGTACAGGCAACAGCGCTCTCAACGCCCAAAAGAAGTGCGAGACCTGCGCGAAGGGTACTAAGCCCAATGTTGGCAACACCGAATGTGTGCCAGATGTACCTGATAACGACAAGGAGAAGGGCAAGTGCAAGGACGAGGGATATATCCTCGATCCCGCGCAAGGTGGACAGAACAAGGACACCGAGAACCCTGTCTGCACTTTGGATGATTCGAAGAAGTGCGACGATCCATCTCAGACAGCCGTTACACGCTCGCCAAAGAACAAGGTAGAACCCAAAGATGCTGCATCCTACAGCGCAGAGTGCGCAAAGGACGATGACCCCAACTTCCGCTGCCAGGACAACAAAACTTATCATCACAAGGAGATTGACAACTCTGGTGACGAGAAGAAGATCAAGCACAGCTGCCGTGCCACGCGAAACACCAAGAAGGAGCAAGCAGACAAGTACAACAAAAGGGTTGAGACCGCGAAAGAGGAGAAGAAAAAGACCACTGGTAACAAGCAGACGGACAAGAAGGAGAGCGCTCGTCGTGGTCGAAACGGCATGTGCTGGTCGCTTCTAGTCGGTCTTGGTGCTTGGGACCTTGCAGAGGTTGAGGCCATGTCTCCCGATGAGGTCGATGGTATGCTCGAGCTGTGGCCTGAGAACGACCAAGAGCCCAAGTACTTGGAAGACCATATGATTACCATTGGCAAAAAGTCAGGGACAGTTGTTGGAGGTATCGAGACGGAAACAGCGGGTATTGGACTGCCCATTGTGTATGTTGTCAAGGGCATCATCAAGCTCTTCAAGATCTTCGGCAAGGGCTCAAGAGCCGCACCTGCTCCAGCTAAGAAAGACTTCTACTCCGACATCAAAGCCGCTGGAAGTCGACCAAAGGCACCACCGAAGTCCATCGACGCAGCCAAGAACTCTGGCATGGTTGCAAAGATCATGAAGGATAAAAGATTCTTGGACTGCCTCGCTGTCGCACCAGCAGCAGCAGCGGCTGCCACCAAAGTGAAGCGAGATGATCCTCCTAACTTCTTTGATGTCAACGAGCTGCGCGTTAAAGTTGACTGGAACGCGCCACCCAACAACTTCAAGATTCCCTCATGGGAGTATGAAGATCGTCAAATCACGGTGCGATTGGGTGTGGATACGGACAATATTTTCAAGGAGGGCGGCGCAAAGGATTGGGCCTCAACCTACCCAGATCGAATTAACCGGCCGGGACGCCTCGAGTACGAGAACTGCCAGGTCATTCCTGATGAGTTCAAGAACAAGGTGACAGCTGTAGAAACTTGGGGAGGATGCTGCGCTTACTACAAAGACAATGACTGCAAGGACACATCGTTCATGTTCGCCATGACTGACCGCGAAGACTGGAAGCTGAAGGGCGATCATAATGATAATATGGAGGCATTGTGGTGTACATTCGAGGCCAACTGCAAGGGAGCACCGGGTGTGCCGGCTTAAACATTGTTGATAGACTATTGTCAGCTTCATTTTTGATAGACCAAATTCATTCGAACCATTCCAAGTACTCCTGCCACTGATCGAAGATGCCGAAGAGACCCAGGGGTGCCTGGTCCGGCTGACTGTAGCGGTCTTTGCCTTTGCTTTCCAGGCACCGAGTACATGCGACAACTACTTCCATGACCCTAGCCCTGAATTTTGCTGCGTCCCAGCCTTCATCTTGGCCGTGTTTCATTTGGCGAGCTATCTCGCGCTGTTGAGATTCCGGAATGTTGTCCACGGTGAAGATGGCAGCTTCTCGGATTTGGAACACATCTTTCAGCGAGAGCTTTGCCAGCTGATCTTGAAGTTCTTTGCCACATTCTTCGGTGTTCAGCAGGCTCCAGGTTTCTTGGAAAGCAGTTGATAGGCGTCCTCTTTCGCTGACCGTGAGCTTGTTGTCTGATCGGCTGTACTGTCGAGGGAGACTGGCAACGACCTTCTCCTCGAAGACTCGGATATAAAGAGCCTCAGCCATGTGTTCAAGATGCGACTTCGAAAGGAGGATAGCCAGGATAGAGGATGAGCATGTGTTGTTCAGTGGTAGGAGGAAACCGGAAAGGGTGAAGGCATAGTAGGCAAACACGTGCCAAGACGCTAGGTTAGATTACGTCCTCATCTTCAATCAAGCTGTTGGTTGTGGTTGTATCGCCGCAAAAGATCTAAGTACGTATACGACCTCGCCGAAAGTGAGGTAGGAAAGGTAGACCTCGGGAGGGCGAAGAATCTTTGTTTCTGAACGAAGCTATGTTCCTGACCAATGGTAGAATGGCCAAAAGGTCTTGTCCTAGTTTCCTGCTTCCTATCACTATGAAAGCCAGCACTGCTTGATCTGGAAACATACAAGGAGTTGAACAAAAAGAGATTGAAGGATGTATACGTGGATCGAACGTACGTCCTCTAAGCGACAGGGCGATATGGGCAAAAAAAAGGAAAGGGAACTGCGACTTTCGCCAACAGAACGTGAACGATAGGTGTTAATAGAGCCACTTTCCTGGAAATAGTTCTTGATTATGCAATACATATACTGCATACAGTGGCATGACTGTGTTCTCTCTGTTGAGAGGTGACAATCAAGTGGTGGGAAGGCGCGCGTGTGGCTTGCTCTTGCAATTGGAAAAGGGCGGTCCTCACACTGTTCGCAAAAAGATGAGAACCAGAAAATGTCCGAGAAGGGTCGAACTCACGCACTTCATACAATGTACAAAAAGCAAAAGGAAAGAATCTGAGACCATACGGTAACAGACATAAAGGATTTCGCACAAGTGCGTCTCTTGGTGTTCCTAGCTACTTTCCTGAATCATCTGCCAATTTATAGAGTATATATACTACATAGAAATCATTCATAGAGGTAGAAGAGGAAAGTGTACAAAACGGTGTTTGTGGGGAAGGGCGGGCTCTTTGGTGCCTTGCAAACGGTGAAAAGGGCGGTGCCGGGCATCGAGTGAGGCTACCTAACACTCACGGCGTAATTATCAAGAATCCAGCCGATGAAGTCATCGAGTATATGGAAGCTTCATTGATGCTTGAGATAAAATGCTACATTGGTCTACAAGTAATGCTCGTATCGTGCCTACGGCAAAGTGAAGCGGGTATGAGCCGTATGTCCATCACACTCTCCACTGAACGCCATACTCCAGTCCCTCTCTACCCTACCTACTTCTTCTTGCCCTGCGCCTCGGTTGCACTCAACTCTCGAATAAAGACCTTGATGACGCCGTCAGGCACGTCGTCGACGCCGTCTTCGAAACCTGGGCTGATGCCTACGGCAACAAATTTTCCGTCAGAGGAAAAGTCAATAGTTTGAACACTGGCAGGGAATTTTTGATACTGTCTGATCCTCCTCTTCGCTACAGCGTCCCAGAGAGCGACCACACCGTCGCCTCCTCCTGTTGCGAAGGTGCCATGTACTGGGTGATATGCGAGTGCGTGGACCGGGTACACAACATCTTGGCCATCCACTGTCTGCCTGTGGCATTTGAACGCATATTTGCGCGCTTGCGACTCTTCTGAAGGATCGAACCATTCGACCGCCACACGCCCCTCAATACTGGAGCTTGAGTAGCCTGCATCGTTCGGCATGCATGCGACAGCGCGAGTCATGTATTTCATGGAGCTTTCTCTTTGCTGCCATGGTGCCATATCTACGCTTTCACCACCACCTCGTTTTGCAGAGTCTGTGAGTTTGTCGAGCTCGTAGATGTTGACTTGCCTGCTAGCCATGGCGACGACTAGCTTGGTGGGTGATGCGGAAAGCGAAAAGGGTTTCGAGGGCAGACGGACAGCGGTAAAGTCACCGGGTCTTGAGAGATCGTGCAGATGTAGCGTTGAGTCCCATGACGCAGAGATGAGCAGGTTATGCGGGGCGGAGAAGAGGATATTGCGGACACCTGCGGAGTGTGTTGACATGACAGTCTGAGAGCCGGTCTCAAGGTCAATTCTACATAAGTTAGCGTCCACATCGAGTCTTGTTGTGAGAGGGTGTATAATGTACGTCCGCACCTCCCAGTCCAGTCCACATGTGAAAGCTTCGTTGTCGTCGCGACCAAAACAGACGTCTAGCACTGGCGATCGGTGCTCGAACTTCTGCAGCAGCTTGCCGCCAGGCTCGGCATGTGTGTCGTATAGGTAGACATTGCGGTCCCAAGATGATACTAGCAACCGTGTCGGCGTAGTGGGCGAGAACTTCACGGAAGATATGGGCTCGGAAGGGTTTTGCGCAAGTTCGAATTGGCCTGCTGAGGTCAGTGTGTATTCATGATAGACATGTTTACAGTTGGTTGCATGCTCCAGCCACGATGCGCGAAGGCATATATGGCCGATTGCCGACTGAGCTCGCTACAGCATGAGGAACAGCTGATGCTGTACAGGAAATACACACTACACTTACTTGACATGTTGGCGACTGGCAAAAGTGGAGGTGATAGATGGGAGCTCGAACACAACTCCGCGCGAAACTCCGCAACGCAAACAAATGACGGCGCTAGTGGACCGTGCCCCGATGCGGCGGCCTCGAGCTTCCAGAAGCTCCCTCGTTCTTTCGGTGTCGCAGTCTCTTACATCACACACAATACCAGCGAGATGCCGTTCGCGCAACTGGTGATAGGGCCGCCGGGTTCCGGTAAATCCACATACTGCGATGGTATGCAGCAGTTCATGGGCGCCATCGAGCGCAAATGCTCTGTGGTCAATCTCGACCCCGCCAACGATTCCACCTCGTATCAGCCTGCAGTAGACGTGCGAGATTTGGTGACCATTGACGAGATCATGGAACAGGAGACTCTAGGACCGAATGGTGGCGTGTTGTTTGCACTGGAGGAACTGGAACATAACTTCGACTGGTTAGAAGAAGGGTTGAAAGAGCTCGGAGGTCCGCATCAACACTAAAAGAGGAAAAGACACACTCACTGACGAGCGACAGACGACTATGTTCTCTTCGACTGTCCTGGGCAGGTAGAACTGTTTACACATCATGGCTCACTGCGGAATATCTTCTTTCGCCTTCAAAAACTGGGGTATCGAGTATTCGCCCACTACCCTTTGCCAGTAACACCAGGCTAATCGCTTCCAGCTCGTCGTCGTACACTTGACCGACTCGATCATCCTCTCGCGACCGTCGTTATACGTATCGTCCTTACTACTTGCACTCCGTAGCATGTTGCAAATGGACCTACCACATCTCAATGTCCTCACTAAGATCGACAACCTCAGGAATTACCCAAACCTACCGTTCAACCTCGACTACTATACCGAAGTCCAAGATCTACACTACCTATTACCGCATCTCAATCGTGAGCAGACATCTGGCATTCCAGGCCCAACAACAGCCGGCGCAAATGGCGATGTGGATATGGATGATGATGAACTTACATCAAAGTTTGCGGCGCTTAACAAGGCGATCGTGGAGTTGGTGGAGGATTTTGCGCTGGTGGGATTCGAGACCCTTGCGGTAGAGGACAAAAAAAGCATGATGACACTCCTCCGCGCCATTGATCGCGCAGGCGGGTACGCAGTTGGCGGCATTGAAGGTGCCAACGAGACTGTCTGGCAGATGGCGATGCGGTCTGACGGAGTGACTATGGATGCTCGAGATGTTCAGGAGCGGTGGCTCGATCGAAGAGACGAGCTGGACGAGGAGGAACGAAAAGCCTGGGCAGAAGAGAGCAAGGAGATGAAGGATCCACCAGAGGCTACAGAGCAACCTCCTGCCGCATCGCCGGTACCTGAGACAACTCACAAACCGCGAAGCCAAGACGATGATGACGACATGGATGATTTGGAGGAGATGAGACAATTTATGGAGAAGAAGAAAGGTACTGGTGTGAACGTGGTAAAGAAATGAGTCTGCTCTTTCTCCAACACACTTCACAACACCTGCTGCACTTGGCGGTGGGTGATAACCTGACATGAGGTTGAAACCTGACATGAAGTCGAATGTGCAATATGTTACATTTCAAACAGATATGGAATGCGTAACTTCAGGTAGCATGCAGGCTCCTGGCCAAGACTTTATTTGCTTGCACTGAACTATCTGGTCAGACCATGCACGCTACCATGATGTTCCTTGTACTGAAACCCCGCATGTGGGGTTGGGTACTAGTCGCGTCGCGTGGTGAAGGGCCTCTACGCGCCAACCAACTGGAGACAATTCCTAGCACGATATCTCCCATTCTCATAGTCTAGCCGAAGTAGAATGCAAGCGTGCGAATCATCAGTCTCAATCCTTCTTGGGTTCAACCTCGGTGATGCTGAAGCGTAAACCCTCTGGCGAGCTAGACCCCCACGCTGCCGGCTCGATCTTTGGCGAAGACCCCACGCGACGTCAGAACAAGCGACTGTTCCGCTTCAAGAACGACAACAAACACGCCTGGCAACCAGGGACGGAGCTCGCCATGACCGAGCTACTGGACTTCATACTGCAGAATGAGGAGGCTTTCAGGAAGTAAGCATAAATACAGATCCTGGTCGCCGTCGCAAAGCTAATCGTGCTGCAGTCAGTACCGCCTTGCCTCGCTTTACGCAGACTTTCGCCAGCAGCTCGAGACGAACCCGGACGGTTACCATGCAAACATCGCGGCATGGACAAAGGCACTTACAGATGCGGCGCGTGCAGGTGTGATACCGACACAAGGCACAACGCACGATCTGCTCAACATCAAGACCACGGACGAGCTCGCGAGAGCACTGCAGCATCCACAATACGGGAAGCCAACATGCTTACCCGCCGTCTTCCACGATGCAGTGCAGAAGAAGGAGATGATCGCGTTGAAGGATTTCATGACCTCGAAAGAAAGCATCTACAAGAGCTCTTGGATACCATCTCCCTGGAAGGTGCTACAATGGGGCCTGCGCCAGGTGGGCGTGTTGGGACAAGCGAGGTCGCCAGAGACGCTCAGCGCAGGCAACTTCGTCGTGGTAAAGAACGTAGAGGTCGCTGCAGATGAGATTTTGAAGAAGATGAAGGAGCACGCCTCGACAGCAGACCGCGTTCTCTCTAAAACAGACTTCCTGAAGCGCTTTTCGCATACGCTCAACGACGCTGCGCCACTCACTACGAACGACATGAACATCCTACTCATGTACCTTGCCAGGGACAAGCTGGCCATATCGTACAACGCGCAGACGATCAAGTTCAAGCCTGAGCACGAGGCTCTCCCCGAACCAATAACGCAAGAGGACGAGGCTATTGCGAACCTCCGGGACACACTGGCGAACATTAACGCACAAATACCGCCCCTGATGGAGAAGATTACAGCCGCCGACGCAGCTGCCCGAGAAGCAGTGACCGCGAAGCAAATGATTCGGGCCAAGGCCGCCCTGCGCTCAAAGAAGCTTGCTGAAAGTGCTCTCGCCCAACGATCCGACGTCGCCCTCCAACTGGAAAGTGTTTACGCACAGCTACAGTCGGCCGCTGACCAAGTTGAGATTGTGGAAGCCATGCGTGCTGGCGCTGACGCCCTGAAGAGTCTGAACGAGAAGGTTGGCGGCGCTGAAGGCGTCCAGGGTGTTGTCGATGCTGTCAACGAGCAGATGGCCACTACAGAAGAAATTACCAATATCATCAACGAGAGCGATCAACCCCTTGACGAGGCAGAGATTGATGACGAATTCGAGGCGTTGGAGAAGGCAGAGAAGGAGAAGGAAGAGGAAGAAGCTGCAGTGAAGACAGCGGCCAGGTTGGCTGAGCTGGCCGAGGCGGACAAGAAGCGGAAAGAGGTTGAGGAGAAAGAGAACGAAGAGAAAGAGAGACAGTCGACGGCGGACAAGGCCACAGAGGCGGCGGTTGAAGAGGCTTCACAGGGTTTGTCGAGGCTGTCGTTCTATCAAGCAAATCAAGACGCAGACTCGGAGGATGCCAAGAAGGATGAGCGTATCGCTGTACCTTCGTAGGTCGGTTGTGATGACCGGGTTTGGTTATCGGGTAGCATAATTGTTTCTTGCATAGCACTGGCGTTGTTGATGGTCATCATTGGGGTAAGGTGTACAATCATCCAGGACATATCAGCCATACGGACTATACATAAGTACTACACGGAGGAGAGGTATAGATTCGAGTACATTGGAATGATCTCGCAATTCAGCATTATCAATTCGGCTTCCCTCTGTCTTGATCCAGCAAAGTACGTCTAGTGAATGTGCTGAGGCCACAACGTGCCTGTGACAACTAATGTCAGAGATCAAACCAATTGTAGAACACAGCCATCTTGACAGGGCGCAACCCTCAGCTCGATGGACGATCTGACGTCGCCTCCATCCGCAACACTAAACTAGCGTGGCGGTCTGCCAAGACCTTTGAACCTCACCCGAACAGCGTTCCGCCATCACGACCATCAGCTCTAACATCAGCAAACCCCTGCGTCCTCGCCGGACTCCACCTTCCTGCTTCTACAATCTCCACTCCACCATGTCGTCCGCTCTTCGCGCCGCCGCGCGCCTGCGCCCTGCGGCAGCCACCGCCTCCCTCAGACCAGTCACCCGCGCCTTCTCACAATCACAAGTCGTCAAGGGCGGGCACGGCACCTCGTACGACCCGCCGTCCGGATGGCTGTTTGGCGTCAAGCCCGGAGAGAAATACGAGAAGGAGGGCTGGGAGGGACCTATGTACTGGGGATTCTGCGGCTCATTGATATTGGCGACCATTGCGTATGCGTTCAAGCCGGATACTAGGTACGTGCACCGGAAAAGGGACCAGCGGGCAGCAATAAAAGAGATGTATTGTTAGAATTGGAGACTACGGTGTCTGAAAGCCTACGGTGCATCCGACTGGGCATGAGTCAACCAAATAGCGGGGGAAATCGACAGCAAACCATTGCGCAGAAGCTGACACATCCACAGCATTCAGACCTGGGCCCTGGAGGAGGCTCGACGAAGACTCGAAGCCGAGGGCATCTTGCCCGACCCCGATGCGAAGAAGGAGTAGAGTCGACGAAACGAGCGGACCTACGGAGAGGCGAGATTGAACGGCATACGACACTACCCGGATCGAAAGAAACTGTATATATGCAAATCAGCATCAATGGAGGAGAAGATTTCCTATGTGGCATGGGCTCTAGAATTTCATAGAGTCGGAGCGCGCGGCTTGATGCCGGAGAATTGGCTAGCAATGACATTCAGATTTGACAGCATGAACATTTTTGGAAACGTTTTTGCTGATGCCCAACTGCTTAGGTGACGGTGAGAATTGGCTCAACTGCTGTGTAAATTGTGCATTCATCTCTCCCTAATCTCAGGCACACATGATGCATCGTTGCGGTGTAGCCACACAGGTTGGATGAGAGTGGAACCCGGCGAAGCATCCCGTCGTTCCGTTTTCTGTTGGCCAGTTCTCAGGCAACTCAACACTCTCTTCTCATTCCACAGTGCTTAGCTGGCTGGCAAACTTCCATATCAGGACCTTGGATTTCTGAACTCATTCCCCAGCGCTCGAACTCGACTCTTGTATTCCTCAAAAGCCTTGATCTCCTCCCTGACTTCTGTCTCCAGCTTCTGAACCTGCTGCTTTAGCCCATCATTCTTTCTAACCACGTCGTTTTTCTCCTTAGCCAAGGCGTCAGCTTGCTCACTCAGTCGTGAATTGTCGGCCGCCAATTGGCTCAACTGATGCTCGTCGATAGACATGGCCTTGATCTGAGTCTCGAGCGCCGTGTTCTTATTTGTGAGCTCGCGGTTGTGGAGCTCGACTTCGGTCATTCTGTCTCTGAGTGTTTGATAGTCCTTCGTCAGGTCGGCGATCTTGAGTGCGGTAGCTCCAGCACTGAGGGAGGTGACTTTGTCGTTGAGCTGGGTATTGACTGCCTGGAGTTGCTCGTTCTCCGCTGTGAGCCGATCGTTGTCAAACTGCAAATGTCCATTTTCCCTCCTCACACGATCAAGGTCGACCTTCGCAGCCTCTTCAAGGGCAAGTGAAGTGAGAGTACCCTTTGTTGCTGAAGCTGGTGGACGCTCTGTGCGCTTGGAAAACAGGTTGGTGGACGGCATTTGCTGGGCCAGCGGGATCTCTGGTGATGACGAAAGTGGTAGTGAAGACAGAGACGTCTTCCGCTAGAGTTTTAGCGATGCGGGCATACCATGTTTTGGTTTGACTTACAAGCGTAGAGTCATCTGAGGTGGAATCTGCTCGTCTGAAATGCCTCACCATCAACCTGGACTCCAGCTTGGCCCTCTTTCTCGACTGCCCGATGTAGTTCTTGATAGGCGTCTTTATAGAAGTGCGACCATCGCTGTCCCTCTTATCGGCCCAGGCTTCCTGTTGGTTAGAAACTGAAAGACGTGAGAGTAACTTCTTCTTGCCTCCACCGGCTGCGAGGGTTCCGGTGTCAGATCAAGGTCTTCAAACTGCTTCAAGAGCGCAGGGCGCAGCTTCAAGACCAACATGTCAGGTGTGGTCTCTATGTATGCTGTGAACGATCTGAGAATTTCAGTACCGATGCTGCTGTTGATCAAAGAGATCCAGAAAATGAAATGATGAACTGACGACTCTGGTTATGCTGCGGTAAAAGCAAATTGCGGGGAATTTGAAGAGAGAATAATTTTGTGGGCTGTCGAGTGAAACCTCAGATCCTTTCTTGAACAAGAACGAAAATAACTCAAGACGTTGCAACAGTACTTACTTGCACGGCAAAAGGGAGTAGCAGAAGAATTGCGCACAGTAATGTTCGCAGTCCAAGACACCGACGCAACTGGGTTGTTGACCCGAGTATACACGAGGATCGAGCAGGAGAGGGACGCGTTTAGTTTGGAGTGAGAGCCAGATATTGTGCTACTAATTTGGAGGGCAGCATCACGTGCCGACACATCCATGGTGAAGGTGAATGCAGTGATATCTAGTGTGATTTCTGTGCCGTCCAGGCAACATTCATAGATCGGTTGACTAAGGACTGTTTCTCGAATCGTCTAAAAGACAGCTCATGATACCAATACGCAACGTGGCACATTTAGGTTCCATGAAAGGTACCTGGCTTTGTGTGTGGACCGGTTTTGCGCCCAGCCCCCATTGCGAATTTTGACTTTCACCCTAAGCTTTCGGATACACTCCTTTGCTCCTCTGTAATGTTTGACAGCGTCGTCTCTCACCATAACTAAGTGACCATAGCGCTGCTCTAGGTTTGGAGATTGTTTCTTCAGGACATCCAATTTCGCGATCAACAATTTAACCTCGCTGATGAGCTCGCCATTCTTGCGATGGAGATCATCATTCTACTACTTCCGTTTTCACTCCTCACCCATAAGCATTTGCCATCTCTTAAAGTGCTCGTCTATCACCCTCAGTTTCTCTCTGTTCCGGTGAAGGATATGCAGGTGGTTGAATGTGCGGCGTGGATGTAGTGCGCCTTAAAGAAGACATAGGCCTTTAAGACCTCTTGATTGATTGCTCGTCGCCATCATTCTCAGTTGCCAGATTGTCCATTCGCCAGCTGATAATTGTGCTTGACGTTTTCTTGTCTGTTCTGAGTAGACACGGTACGGATTTGTTTCCGGTCTTGAAACTGATTACAGCGCTCGATGCGGTCAAGCTCCTGAAATCGAAATTCTGCATCATGGTCCTGTACTGGGCTAAGCTCTCAACACCAAATACCTGATCAGCCTGCAGACAAAGCAGGAAGAGCAAGTTACGAGTTCATCCAATGATCTCCTGTAGTCAACATCAGCTAGCGCAACAAGCAAACAAGTACCGGTCAAGGTTCCTTTGAATGGAACGTACTTATAGTACACCTCGCAACGGCTCAGAATGGTCTAGCTTTCAGCTGGCATGTTGCTTGTAAATCGACTATGTTTGTGTGTTGAAGGAACGGTCAACCTTTTTAGCCCAGAGAGTACCAGTAATGTTCGGGCGGAACAGAATCATCACATTTCGTTATGATGAATTGGGCGGGCAGTAAAATACTACCTCCTTCCTTCGCAAGCTCAGCAATCTATAATGCTGGAGGCGAACAGGTTCACAGCAATGGCATTTGGTATCTTCTAACCGCATTTTACTGCTATCGAGGGAAAATTAGAAGCGTACATGTACACAGCCTCATGAGATGATAAGCACGTCAAAGATCTTGTAGTATACACCCTCGACTCGTGTTGTAATTGGCTCAAGCTCCGCCGAGGCCTCCTCGTCGGGCGTTTTGCGTTGTGTTGTGTTCCGAACATCCCTGCAATTTCGGATATACGACAGCCACTCCCCACCTCAACGCATGCTGTGCAGGCTGTGCTGCAACTCGTGCTTGCAATTCGGCACCTAATATCGCTAATCTAGTCGGTGCGAGCCATAGTTACCGTTGCCCGAACCAGACCTGCGATACATCATCTAGCTGAACATCCAATGAAGTTGTTGTAGGCAAGAGACATCAAACTCAGAATTTGAAATTGGGATCGTTAAATCCGGTCGGGCGAAGCCACACACTAATTCGGCCAATCCTGCACGCGTATTTTTGGACCCCAAATTTGAACTGTTAGGCATCCCGTCAGATCAGGGGCTAAGCATGTCGTGAGCGTCCTAGGACGGGCGAGATGCGTTGATGGGGCAGTGCCGAGAACCTGATATTCTCTTCTTCGCTCGCTGCGATCTTCCTTGCCTCTACGTTTTCCTGTTCTACGCTCGACGAGGTCGAAAATGCACTACCCGGCATTGTTCGCGTTTCTTTGCTGCGTGCTATGCACGCACGCGCAAATAGTGTCGACTTCGTTCGCTGAGTCGCGGTTCATCGGGTGGTATGTTGGGGCAACGAGTACGTTCATCCCAGCTGTGATAGAGATGCGAAGACTGACATCAATTTAGCGGAGCCTATGCTTGCCGCCAATACATGGGTGACATCGGGAGGATTTGCTGGCGACTGCTCGGGGAATGGCAAATGTGCGATGCCAACCACATGCTCGAGTGGTATCGTGTACTACGATAACAGTCAAACCCTAAAATGGTGAGTACACATGAGGAAACATTCTATCGATATCCAACTGACCACCATGCAAGTACTGGTGTTTTTTCTTGTGTCGCAATGACCATCTACGCGTCACAACCAAATGTTTTGCCTTCCGCACGTAATTATGGCTGTCGAGCTCAGTGGAGTGCGAATACCTTGTATAAAGAGCTCGCAACAACAGCAACCCCGTCTTCTTCATCGGCACCCGTATCATCCGCATCTCCTGCTTCGTCAGCGGCCCCAACAACTCTTGCAATGAGCACAACTCCTCCAGCTATCACGTCGAACCCATCAAGTACGCCATCCAGCGCGAGCACAGGAACTCCTTTGGGCCAGGATTCGTCAAGTGGCAGTTCGAGTTCCAGCAAGGCTTGGATCGCGGGTGCCGTTGTAGGTCCTCTTGTGCTCTTAGGCGCACTGGTAGCGGGCCTGTTGTTCTGGAGGAGACGGAGAAACCAGAAGAGAGATGCCAGTCAAATGCCGCTCACCCAAGAGATCGGAAGCTCAAATCAACCTTACGGCCAAAACCACCACGCGGAGAAGTACGCTTATAATGGTCCGGCTGAGGAAATGCCGACAACCCAAATGCAATACGCAGAATTGCCGGTACAACACGCACCCTCAGAGCTGCCAGCGACCCGCTACTAGAGACATTTTCAACTTGCATGATCAGAAGAATACCCGCATGATTAGAAGTATACCCACCATTAGTTACAGTTTAACAATCGAGCCTATCAATTTTCGCACGCGATTTGTGCCTCTCAGCAAGTACTTGTCTGCTACGCAGCTTATCGCATTCATTCGTGTCTTCTCATTTGAGAAGTCGTATCATTGCATCGAGGCCGCGTGTCTTGCGCTTAGACGGCGGCCTTGAAACGTGAGCGCTGAGACATCGCGCAAGCTGCCTATGCATTGCATGTACGAGCCACCTCGCTGACGATCAACAGACGACCAAGTACTTTTCGGCCGCGACAGACAATGACAAAGCCTGGTTGATTTAAAGGTGGAAGAACAAAGGGAAATAAAGGAGAGGTTTGATCGGCCACAGCCCGAGTACGCTAAAAGATAACTCGCACCATACTCCTTCTGGAGCTTCATCTATCCGCGGGCTGCTTCCGTAAGTATTTCACGCGTCGCGTCCAGACAGTCAGCTGACGACCGACACAGCCACTCAATGCACTTCCGGTCGTGTCGAGAGGGTTTAATATATTCTTCCGACGCTTATGACAACAAAGACGACAATCATGTCTGAGCGAGGCACTCCGTCGCCTCCTTTACATTGCGTCCGCCCCTCCGCTGAGGCCCCACCTTCTCGTGCTCTCGTGCATCATCAGATGCCGCAATGCCAATGCGGATTCCATGCATCAAGAATGAGTTGCAGCGAAAGTGCCGCATCGTGGGTCAAAGGGCGCTTACTGTGTACAGTGGTCTCATCTACATCTATATTCAGAAGATGAGATTCTTCTTGTCGCAAAGACTGTACAGGTACATATATATACAAACCGCGCGGGTAGATGCAAAAAGCCTGCATTCATCAGGGTGAGCCAGATTCTTGGTGTCCAGCATGCGGCTCAACTGCACGTTCCTGGTTTGCAGCATATGTAAGGGCAGTTGACTGGTCCA
Source organism: Phaeosphaeriaceae sp. SRC1lsM3a (assembly GCA_001644525.1). Lineage (NCBI taxonomy): Eukaryota > Fungi > Ascomycota > Dothideomycetes > Pleosporales > Phaeosphaeriaceae > Phaeosphaeriaceae sp. SRC1lsM3a. Next base: position 1,769,184 of record KV441708.1, on the reverse strand, counting down.
TCTTCTGCGAGCAATGGCCAAGCACCGGGTAGACACCAGATCTAATCTGCCTATCTCTCCTGGCATTCATATCGAGCGGTTGGGATCTAAATTGACTGCATGGTTGCATATTAGCCGGAACTCGACCTTGGGTCTGCAACAGCCAACCTCACAAATTTTCGACACAACAGAAACACCGTCACTGGAATTTAGATGCAAAAGTCAACAGCGATATGACAATGTTGTTGACGTTCAGTATTTCGACATTACAGGACCTGCAGGCTGTTGCACGCATTTCGTGATCAATGCGCTCGTAGGCGTTGCTGCGATTGCCTCGACGAATCGCTGGGCGATGGCACTTTACGAACGTTTCAAGACGTGTCGAATAAGCCTCTAGCGTTTCTTCAAATCTCTTGCGAGGCATTTCGCCCCGTCCTTCCCGGATTCCTCGTTCGCCAAGGTTCTGGGTTCCACCTAGTAGCAGTGTTTGGCATCGTATGCCACCCACCCGCAGTGTCGTTCGCAAGAAATGCACCCCAGAATGGTGGCGTGGTAGTGAAAATGTCCCGGACGATCATCAAAGAGTTGCGGGGTAGAAGCCTTAGAGAAGCATACGACATTCCCGTGGTGTTTCTCTTTCTGATAAAACCGTTTCCATGTGTCAAAGGGCTGGATAGACCATCTTCAAAGCTTCACACGAGCCAGTACCTTCCTGACCTATTGACTTTGGTATACAAGAATTATGTTACTGAAAGCAGTATCGCCACCGAGAGCACCTGAGCCTCATGACCGCCGTTGTAGATTAGTTTCCGTTTACAGCCCGGAAAAACTTTCTAGAAGGCTTCCACACTATCCGCGTGCCTGGCGCCTCTGAAGCAATCTATTGTAACCGGGTACTGAAACCACTAACGCGGACAGGGAGAATCCACGCAAGAAACATTCGCTAACGCCTTGCGCACAACGAAGCTTTCCTAAGACCTCGCGCTGAGCAGTCTTGAACAAGCAATGAGGCAGCGAAATTTGGCGCACCAAGGTTCAAACTAATTGACGCTCGATCGGATGATACCTTCGAGACTTTCGCTGTCACCAACCCTCTACGTTGATCTTCACAGTCGCCCCTCTCGATAGGATCTATGAGCGACCGTGGTCATATGAGCTCAATGGGCGACAAAGGACGGCCAATCAGATTCATCGGACATAGTACTTGACACCATAGAACTGCCTCAAACTCTCTTCTACCGTCTTGTACACTATCCACTTGAGGCAAAGATCCCTGACATAGTGGCGCACAGATCTCTCCACAATTCCCCAGAGTATCCCACGAAGACTACCAGCTTCATCTACTCTTCATTACTGTGGGACCTCTGGCGCCGTCCATGGACCGATAGCCCGTCGATAGCCCGTTGATCTCACCTGGGATTGGTGACAATGGGTTTGGTCAGACAGAAGGCGACGATCCCCTGTGCATGGCAATAATCTGTGGTCATATGGGTACACTTCTTGTGTACTGACGAGCCGAGCAGTGTTAGCCCCCAAGCTCCTATATAAGATCTTCCCCCGGCGTCGAGAGGTGATTCCAGCATCCAACAACGGTTCAACAAACAACAGCAGTCATGTACAGGACTCTCGCTCTCGCTTCTCTCTCGTTCTTCGGCGCTGTCCGCGCCCAGCAGGCTGGCACAGTCACCGCTGAGACTCACCCCAAGCTGTCCTGGAAGACATGCACTGGCACTGGAGGCACTAGCTGCACCACCAAGTCCGGTTCCATCACCCTCGACTCCAACTGGCGTTGGATCCACGTTACCAGCGGATACACCAACTGCTACGATGGCAACTCCTGGAACACCACTGCTTGCCCTGATGGTTCGACTTGCACAAAGAACTGCGCTATTGACGGTGCCGACTACACTGGTGAGTCTACTTTGATATTCAAGCATCGATCGTTATACTAACGCCAACAGGCACCTACGGTATCACCGCCAGCAGCAACTCTTTGAGCCTCAAGTTCGTGACCAAGAACTCCAACGCCGCCAACATTGGTTCGCGTACGTACCTCATGGAGACCGACACCAAGTACCAGATGTTCAACCTGATCGGCAAGGAGTTCACCTTCGACGTCGATGTTTCCAAGCTGCCTTGCGGTCTCAACGGTGCTCTCTACTTCGTCGAGATGGCCGCTGACGGTGGTATGGGCAAGGGCAACAACAAGGCCGGTGCCAAGTACGGAACCGGTTACTGCGATGCTCAGTGCCCCCACGACATCAAGTACATCAACGGTGTTGCCAACGTTGAGGGCTGGAACCCATCTGATGCTGACCCGAACGCTGGATCCGGTAAGCTCGGTGCCTGCTGCCCCGAGATGGACATCTGGGAGGCCAACTCCATCTCCACCGCCTACACCCCCCATCCGTGCAAGGAGAAGGGTCTTTACGCCTGCGACAGCGCCACCTCGTGCGGTGATGGTGACAGCCGCTACGGCGGCAACTGTGACAAGGATGGTTGTGATTTCAACGTAAGGTTCTCTCTTTCCAAACACTTCAGCGACGTGATTGACTGACTATCAACAGAGCTACCGCATGGGTGTGACCGACTTCTACGGCCCCGGCATGAAGCTCGACACCACCAAGAAGATGACTGTCGTCACCCAGTTCATCGGCTCCGGCTCCACTCTCTCCGAGATCAAGCGTTTCTACGTCCAGAACGGCCAGGTCTACGCCAACAGCGACTCCACCATCCCGGGCGTGACCGGCAACTCCATCACTGACTCCTTCTGCGAGGCCCAGAAGACCACCTTCGAGGACCAGAACGAGTTCAAGACCCTCGGCGGCTTGAACGGCATGGGCGCCTCGCTTGCTCGCGGCCACGTCCTCGTCATGTCCCTCTGGGACGACCACGCGGTCAGCATGTTGTGGCTCGACTCTACCTACCCCACCGACTCGACCAAGCTTGGTGCCGCTCGTGGAACCTGCTCCACTGACTCGGGCAAGCCCGAGGACGTTGAGAAGAACTCGCCCGACGCCGTTGTCACTTACTCTGACATCAGGTTCGGACCCATTGGCTCGACCTTCAAGCAGCCCGCATAGACGCTTTCAACGCGCTAGAAAGTGTGCGCTGGCGCGCTGATGAGATACACGGGGATTCTATAGACTAGACAAGGATTTTGGTCGTGGACTCGGTACCTCTGCCTGTGGATACTTTCGCTTCTGTTCATATTTGTATATACTTGTTGGCGGTAGAAAATGTGCATATAGAGACAATCAAATTGATGTTGAAATATAATAATCTTGATCTTCCTGCGATGTAATGTAATATGACTAAAAAGTCCTAATACGACTCAACATAAACATGGGGTATAACTTGCGCCAACACTTCTAAACCAAGGGGACTGTACGATCAATACCTCTCCTCACTCATCCGCACCAAACTCTCAGCAACCTGCCTCGCAACCTCAATCCGATCTTCCTCCTTCCTCCTCTCAATCTCCTCCGTCTCACTCCTCGTCCTCCACACATTCGGCCGCGCCCTCGACCTCCTCACCTCCCCACCTGCCTCCCCGCCCATGAACGACTGATAAATCCTCGTCCTAGCCGGGCTCACCGTCCTCTTCGCCCTCCTCTCTCCCTCCCCCTGCCCAACCTCACACGTCTCGAACGCCCTCCTCACTTCCCCCGGCTGTAACCCACTCGTCCTCAAAACATCCGTGCTCGAGCCCATCGCATGCACACAAACACCATGCGCCCTCCATGCCGTGTCGAACGGATTCCGCCCGTCGCCCAGATCCCGCCAACTCTGCACCACAAGCCTCGTCTGCCCGCCCGACGCGTGCGGGAAGAAATGGCAGCTCACGCTCCAATCCGTCGCGCAGGTTGTGCACATCTGCGTAAAAGGATACTTCCAGCCTCTGCGCACGACGTTGTCGACCGCGGCCATGAGGCCCGTGTGGCCGTTTTCTGAGCCCCGGTGGCCCGCGAGCAGGTGTGGGAGTGCGGGCCAGATGTGCTCGATGATGTTTTTCCGCGCCGTGGACCAGGCGGGGAGGATCATGGCGAAGGAGGAGTGCAGAATGAATTTTCCTTCCACGATGCGGGCGGAGATGGAGAGGTTGGTGGGGACAGGGGTGCGGTATATCTTCGCCATGGAGGCGTGGGTGTGCGTGAATGCGGACAAAGGGATCCCGGCGCCGTACATGGAATGGTTGAGTGCGAGGCGGACGTGGTGGAAGCGGAGCACGTAGTTTGGGCCCGCGGAGAGGTAGCTGTTGTAGTCGGTGCATTCGCGCTTCCTTGTGATTTCGGATGTGTTGGATGGACTGCTCGAGGGGGACCAGGAGTGAAAGATGTCGCACCATGCACAGTACCAGTGGCCGGGGAATGCGCGCTCTACGATCGCTTCAATGGTTTTGCGCTTGGCGAAGCGGGATTTGGAGCTGTTGATGTATTCGGTCAAGCAGTCGGATCCAAGGGCGTAGTAGATGTATCGACTGCTTAGGCAGAAAGATGCAGCGCTTTCGGCGTCGAGGTACGAAGTGACTTGTTGGATCAATTCGATTGGCAGGCTGAGCAGAGGCGCTTCTTGCTTTGGCGGTATTTCATCTTTCTCAGCCTTGCGCTCTTGCTCTTGGCTGCAGGTTGAATCAATGCTGGTCCTCGGTGATGTCGCCTCTGATGCTGCGGAAAAGGTATTCGAGAAGCGTGAGCTGGAGCTCGAAGATCGATGGAAAATACCCATGTCTACCGTCTACGTCCAACTCTTTCAATATACCCAAGGAAATAAGGTAGTGATGTTTAGCGTGAACTACGTTGCCAGCCCAATCATGAAAAGGACGACAAGGTAAAAGCCAGACAAGATTAGAAAGGTTGTATGGAAAGGCATGTACACTCAGTCTAGAAGAGAATACCACGAAGAAGACTTCAGATTACGGGCACCAAAGGCTGACATCAACGCACAAGGCCAAACCACGCAGGGGCGCAAACACCCCTTATCTACCAGGCATGCTGGCCAGGTGCCCCCTTACGGATGACAGCAGACATCGGACGCTAAGCATCACCCATAAGCAGCACGAGACAGCTGGACCCGTCCTCGAGACCGTTACGGAAGTGGTGGCGGTGAGCGTGCGACCACCGGTCTGTCGCGTGGGCGCGCTCAGTCATTCACCTGACTGCCCTGTTTTGGGCGAGCGCTAGACCTACATGTGCCTAGTCGCGACGTTGCGTGTGGTCGCGGCTCGGCAAAGCTGCTGCGCCATCTGACAACGGAGCGACTGGAACAGACGCTGGCTGGCTAGCCACACAAATCGTGGCAATGACACAAGGACGACGACGCAGCAGTGCGCGGGAAACTAAGAACAAAGGATAATCCTGTTTATTATAGTTTGAATGAGACTTGACGCCATATATGCTTCGCTGTGAAATCATCTGCGACAGATCTACTGCATCGCTCGCAACAGTTCCCGTCTCTCCAAGTCATTAGGTATCTATGGTACAAAAACGCACCGGACTAAACGCGTGCGCGCTACGAGTTTCGTGCCGAGGGCACCACGTTCCTCTGCGAGCGCAGCGTGCCGATTTGGCACCGACATGGCTCTCAAGCACACTGTGGGTGTTATCAGTGTTATCTGTGTTATCTGCATGCATCGTGATTGATCCGATCTTCCCGGTATTACCGCGGAAGCTCAGGGTTCAGGTTGAGTTGGGGTACTGGTGGGCCTGTTCCAGCCCTTCTGCGGCGTTCGCGCTCGTTGAAACCAACGGGCTGCTCTAGCTGTGTTGGCTTCTTGAACTTCCCTCCCACGCCGCGCATCCACTCGTTCTCTTCGGCGTCCGCACCGAGCCAGTACTTTGGTGCACCGCTCAGCATAGCCCGACCAAGCTTGCCCTTCCAGCCGTTGCCCTCCTCTTTGCCCTCGATGAAGGGGTTCTCAGCCAGGTCGTGCGCAGTCGTCTGCATATTGTTCGAGTTGTACCAGGCCGCGGAGGATGCGTTGGCTGCAATGTGCTGGCGCAGACACTGGCGCGCAAAAGCCAGCATGACGAAGACAAAGTAGACCCGCAGAGCCCAGAAACCGGAAATGAGGGAAATGCTCATAATACTTCCACTCTGGAAGACAGCATTGCCGAGTCCCGCACCAGCCTCTGCGCCGTGCCCGACAGCAATAGCGTTCTGGCCTGGCTGAACGCCCTCCGTGGGCTCCGCGACAACGTCAACCTTGGAGACGTTGAATTTCGGGCTGGTGAAGCCAGAATTCTCAGAGATACCGTGCGAACCTGGTACAGCGGAATCGCCGGGTTGCGCAGCAAGTGTGTAAAACCACGCGATGCCGAAGAAAGTCGTGTAAAGCGCGTTGATGACCGAATCGAGTGCGTATAAGTGTGCGAGGAGGAGAGTCTCGAAGGGGCTCTGTAGTCGAATGTGCCGGTAGAGGAAGACTGTGGCGATGAGAGCAATGGTGGAGTAGAGGTACATGGACAGCTGCCAGCCATCGATGTTGGCGCCGGTGATGAGGGCGAGGAGTCCATAGATGCCTGAGACCTTGTTGATGACTTGCAAGAAGGTGATGATCTCAGCGCCCGTGCGAAGGGACATCTTCTGGAGGAAAGTCTGCGCATCCAAGTTAGCCGTGATCATGAGGTTTGTAGGCTGTCGTGGTCTCGGGGACTTTGTGGACGTACCCTCGGGCGTGGGATATCGAGGAAGTGAGATGGCGCCATCATGGCGGATATGGGTTGAGTTTTCGCGTCTGGACGTGTGACAGCACCTCAAGAATGCTAGGAATATTGCGCCAGCTTTGCGATGCGGGTTTCGAGGTGTGGTGAGGCGTGAGAGAGATTCGGAGGTTGTCGCTGGTCCTTGCGGAAGCGCCGGGTTAGATTGTTAGATTTGCTCATCTTGCAGGGCTTACCACTAAGCCCCTTTCCATGACGACAGGCACGTGCACGGCTATTCATATCCTAACATCACCGAAGCCCGACTACACACTGTTTCGCTCGACTTGCGGCTCTGCTAAGATCTAGTAACTCTGTATTCTGATAGCTGTCGGCGCTGTGTCTCCATGTTAAGGTTGTGCATGCATCCAATATGGCAATGACGTACTGAATTCAGCTGCCAAGGCCAGGAGCTGAACTGGATCCCATGCGATTCGAGATGGATACATGGACCAGACAGATTTCATCACAAGTGTTCAAATCCTGAATCTTTGAACCATCATGTCAGACTATCAACCATCCGCGCTAAAGGTACAACAGCAAGACTTGCAAGGCACAGTTGCGGTAATCACGTATGCTTCCCGAATGTTCATGTCAAGTGTCTAAAGTTTTGTTCATGCTCTTATATGCTACCAAAGTTTCCCTCCGAAACATGATTCTAGTCGTCATATCATACGCGTTCAAAGTTTCATCCATTCACTCTGATTACATTCACTCCTCTTATCTTAACCGTTGTGAACCATTCCCTAACAATCCTCCAACAGCGGCGCAACCAAAGGCATCGGGCGCGCCGTAGCCCTCGAACTCTCCACTCGCGGCTGCTCTATCCTTGGAACCTTTTCCTCCACCCAATCCGCCCACAATTTCGATGTTCTCACGCACACCGTCCAAGACATCTACCGTGCCTCCGACAGCAAGGCCACATGTCCCATCTTCAAGGGCGTCGCTGCAGACATCACCAAGCTCGATTCAATGGGTGCCATCCTAATTGGCATCGAGTCCGCCTTTCCTAGCAAGAAGATCGATATTCTCATTCTCAACGCCAGCGTCAACACGCGCCCAAAGCTCGGACAAGCGAGCGACGCAGATATCGAGAACTCGTTAGTTGGCAATCTGCATTGGCCAATTATGCTTATGGAAAACTTCGCTCGCGAGAAAGTATTCAATGCGAACAGCCGTGTCGTTGTCATGTCGAGTGATCGGGTACGAGACCCTGCGCCAGGGAGCGCCTTGTTTAATGTTACCAAGGCGGGATTGGAGGCATTGGTTAGATCGTGGGCGATTGAGTTGCCACTTGCGTTTCCTGGAACGACAGTCAACGCGGTGAGCGTCGGGCTCACTGACACGCCTGGTCTACGAAGCTTTCCCGCGCAGGCTGTGGAGGCATTGAAAGCGCAGAGAGTGCCAAAAGTCAAGGTCGTGGCGGGTGGCAGGGTGGGGTATGCTGAGGACGTAGCGGACGTCGTTGGATTGTTGGTGAGCGAGAAGGCAAGATGGCAGACTGGGAGTGTTGTTGCTGCGAATGGAGGAGCGGAATGGGTTGGTGGAACTTAGCTATGTGGACTGGAATTAAGATTTGATAGTTCTCGCTGAAATGGAGGAGTATGACAAGTTATGGCAGTGCCATAGCTGAGACTGCTGTCATAGTTTTATGATAATATATCCGTCCATCCTGCGTCGATTGAGGTATCCAAGATCTCGAGACCTCGTCATGAGCATCTAGATGAGCTAGACTTTCGTCTCCATGATCGATGTTCTCTTTCGGCTCCAACTCTGGACCGCTTTCGACGCCCCCCATACTCGACTTTGACGTTGACAGTTCAAACGTCACATTACCAGTCAGAGTATCGTAGTGGAAGAGCCGACCACCGGATGTCGCTTGAAGGATCCAACTTGCTGGCGTGTCCTGATGTGCTGGCTTCGCCTCTTTGACAATCTCTTCTACCTCTCCGACGTCTGATTCTGGATTTGATTCTGATTCTGAAGCGCTTTCCAACATTCTCCAATATCCCGGGACCGGCCACTCGTTTGCCGATTCTCCTGTCACAGTGTTGGAGAAGAATAATTTGTCATCGGGTTTCGTTAGAGGTATCCAGAACGGCACATGATCGTTACCGCCAATATAAGCTGTTTTCGTGGCTCCGCTGCTTACGGCACAAAGAGAGCCTCTTAAGGCCTGGATGCCCTGTGTAGAGCCGCTTTAGACATACGTCTGCGAGTTATGTTTTAAGAATGGAATCTATTGTGTAGTGGTGGCAGGGGCGGATGATTCTTTACTCGTTCTCTTGAGAAGACGGTGAAAAGTCCTCTACCAGTGCCATCAGGCTGAAGTTGATATTTTCACCTTTTTCGCGGTCCAAGAAAGCTTTGACTAGCTTTATACTAGGTTCGCTCAACAAGTTATTGCAACTGAGCTGGATTCCTGTGTTCACTGGGCCTTTGCGATCACCATCCAGAATGACAACATCATCTTGTCTATTCTTGACAAAGCAGATGTAATGATAATCAAGCTCGTCTTCTGCGTTCTCGGGAACTGAGCTGTCGCCCTTCAATGCGGCCTCGTGGTACTTTGAATCCAGCTCTGCTGATTCCTCTAGGATGCGAGCATGTTCTTGTGGCAAGGAAGTCCAATAGCCACGAGAGATCTGTGCTAGTACAGACGATGATGCTGGCCATTGTAAGAGAGCGCACTTAAGTTTGTACTTCGGATGTGGACTTACAAAAGGAGATTTCTGGATTGACATTGAAGAGTGCGTGCAGGATCGCATAAAGGCCACAAGCGTTGTTGATGGTCTGCTTGAAAAACACGATTCCGTTCTCCTCACTCCCACTGTACTCCTTGCGCCCAGCATCATCAAGAGATACATGAGCTTCATAGGCCTCAGAAGTAGGGAGTACGAGAATGAGTGCTAGTGCAGGAGGCAATAGCAGATCTGGTTGCTCAAGGTCGTAAACATCCTCAAACTTGAAGTAACGAGGACAGCCTAGACTATGAGCGAGGCCAGTGAATATTACTGGATCAGATTCGAGGGCATAGAAGTGCTTCATCGCTGTGTTCGGGGTGAGGTGAAAAGCTGATGGGAAACGGGAATTTGCCTATGTTTGGATATGCCTGGCTTGATGACGGTGCACGGCTCCAGCTTCCGATGCGCGGGGCAGCTGCCAGCTCAATATTACGCAAAGCACACATGCAACTGGTCTTGACTTGACACAGCACACACCGGTCGTCTCCGCCTGCAGCCAATAGACCTTCGACAATCAGCCTTCATGCGCTGGTCAGGCAGATTGTATTACCGCCACCACATGATTGGGCATTGCAGTACCAGCAACGAACACAAGGTCATCGAGTATGGTCCTGTCTCAATGTATAGACCATGCGAGAGACCACTGTGTGTTATCCATAGGTCCTCAACCTCCTACTCAAGGGATATGCTATCCTCCTCTTACCCATATTCACAGGCCTGATGATTTGTTGGGGAGATGAAACCAACATCTTCTAAGGACTGACACATGTGGCCGCGACGTCTGTGGTGCGCTATTTGAACGATTCGATCACCACCGCTAGGCATTCGACTTCGTCCATGTTTCTGCGTATCTCGATCGTTTTTTGTGGACGGCCTGTCACAAACCAGCTGCTGTTCATCCCTGACAGCGCCAAGATTACCCGTGTGTTTGTGGCCAAAACACTTCACGTCGTACTCATCGTTGCGAAGGTCGGGAATCTCGATACCAGAATCCAGTGAAATGAGTACAGTCGATTGCAAAGTGCGCATACAAAAGGTGCACTAAGACTCGTCTCATATCATACAAATAGTCACAATATTCATACATCGTTAAATCTTACATGTTCGCCCGCTGGGATTCTTTTCTTCGTGCTGGCTCTAGTATTTCATCCTCTGGGTATTCGCCCACATCATCTGTGGACGGAGGAGACTCTTTCAACGCCTGGCTGTTAAAGACATCTCTGGCTTCAGCAGCTACACCGGATAGAGCAGAGGAGTCCTCTTGTCCGATTTGATCAGGGTCCTCAGTCTCTGAAGGATCCGCTTGACGCCCCTGTTCAGCGAGTGCCTTGTGCTTTAGCCTCTGCCTGTTGAGCTCAGCGATTGAGAATTGTGTTAGTGTTTGCTCGATCTGATCCTCGAGTATCTTTTTGGTGTGAATGGCAAGTGCCCTGGTGGTGAAGATGTTTGGAAATCGGTAGCTTAACCATAGATAACAGACAATATGCTTATGAAGGGTTTCCAGGTCATAAAGATATCCTCTTTTGCCAGTGGCTGGACGATCCATGACATCCAGATCTAGAGTCTTCAAGTTGAGGAGGTTTGCATCTTTGCCCAAGGCTACACATTCGGCAAGCTCGTGTAAGAAGAGTCGGTCGCCTGGGTTGCGCATGCTAAGTGGGGCGGCACATATCGCAATCCGGTCTTGAATAGTGAGATTCTTGATGGAATGTATGACATCTGCAATTTTGAGTTGATCCTTCAGGGTGCAAAGATGAAAACGGGGGTTGATTTCCGAGATCTCATGGAGCCGCAACATGATGTAGCTGAAAGGTGTTCCTGGAGGGAAGTAATTGGCGAAGCGCTCAACGATCAAAGAAGGGGGGAAAAGCCCAGCTGTCTTGATCGGCGTGGGTTCGCGGGCCATGGCATGTTTGAGATAAGGATGGTCGGCACGATCTAGAGTTGTGACCCATCCAACAGTGGGTTCCGCTTGTTGAGGTAACGGCGTATCATCGAGCCCAATGGCGGGATCGATAGCAGCGTCAGTAATGTTTTTCTGCTGGTCATCGTTGACGGCTTGGTGAGCGGTCTTATAGCGACCCGCGCGACCACCGATTTGTTTGACATCAGAGATCTCCAAAGGAACCAAACGCTGCCCATTGAACTTGATAGTAGATTCAAAAATGACACGTTTTATAGCCCTAAAGACTGTTAGCATTGCACGTGGTGGCAGAAATGCTGAACATACAAGTTGAGACCCATGCCGATGGCATCACTGGCGACAAGGAAGTCATAATCATTGTCTGGATCATTGAACAACCGTGCTTGTTGCGCTCTTGTCTCTGGCGGCAAACTACCGTAGACAATGGCACATTGCTTTCCAGTCCTCTTTTCGATTTCTTTACGCAGGGCATGGATACCGATGACGGTGAAAGCCACTATGCAGTCTCCTTTCTCTAATTTCTTGAAATTACCTCCTAAGCTTGTCGGCTCGACTTTGAGTGGTGTGAGACGCTCGTAATTGTGTACATGAAGCTCGTCGCCAACGAGTGCGCATAGCTCGCGCATAATGGGCACAGTGCGGGCTTCTCCACAAAGATGGACCTCCCGAACCTGCAGTCCCAAGAAGGCCTGAGTCCATGCCCAGCCTCGGTCAGGATGGTTGATCATTTGTATTTCGTCGATGACGGCAACGTCGAGCAGAGTGTTCAAGGGCGCCATCTCGACTGTGCAGCTGTACATGAGGGGCTTGTCGCCTTCAGGCAAGCGCTGCTCCTCCCCCGTGACCAAGGCACATGTCTTGCCCTTCGCATTGAGGCGTGTGTAGACTTCGTGGGCCAGTAGACGAAGCGGACCGAGATAGATGCCTGAGGGTGCTTCTTCAAGGCGCTTGAGCGCGTGGTATGTCTTGCCGGAGTTGGTGGGCCCAACGTGCATATGGACGGTTCGAGGAATGCGGCGCGTGGCGGGATACCACTCAGCAGGATAACGCAGGTCTGCCACTTCTTTCTGGTTGGAGATCTCTGCAGCAGTGAAGCGCCCACCAAAGACTTGTGCATAGAACAGGTAGCGCAGATGTGTCTCTAGGGTGTTTTTGCCACTGTTCGCATCGCTGACCAGTGCCGAGAGTTCGCGGGTAGGCTTTTGTGCCCACTGGCCCATGGACTTCTGGAAAGTCTGCCATTCTTTGCTGAACTCCTCTTCGCTCAGCTGTAGCCCTTGGAGAAAAGCAGGATTTGCAATGTCGTTCTTGAGCTTGGTGAGCTGGGATACGACCGTTTCGTGCACGCCATCTTTTCTACTCCCTTGCCCCCCAGGAAACTTGAGGAACCCAGGTCTTTTCACAGCCGGCCTCTCTGGCGCATTGTTGAGTTTGAGTCTTTTGGTGGACGCAGCCTCGGATCGTTGGGCACTTTGTATACGGGGAACGAGACGCTGGACTTGCGAGTGAGGACGGGTAGCAAAGGCGCAGAACAGACACAGCGAATTGCGCCGGAGAGGGAGCGGAGGCATACCAATGGCGCGGTGGAGGAAGGTGGGCGAGAGAAGAAGGCGCGTTAGGCGTGTGGGAGCATGGTGTGCTGGGGCGCAATGGACGATGTCATACAGAATAAAAAGTTGGGCCAAGCCATCAATGTCGCGGGTGACGAGAAGTGGGACCTCCGAGCCGCCGCACCGCATCTCAGAACAACACCACGAGCTCCCCGCATTGCGCCTGCCCGACTCAGCGCTCCTCCACCCTCGACATTGCGCGCCAACATAGCCCAAGCAAATCTTCGGTCTAGTGAACAACAGAGACACCCATCTTGTTTCTGCACGCCGCATTGGCTGCACTACCCCGCCAACCATGGCCAACTCGGGTGCCTCCATGATAGACATCCAGCGAGAGCGCAAGTCTCCATGCTCGCACGTACGCTGTGATACACTAACACCAATACAGTCATCTTGAACACCATTCGCGCCACCACTCGCGGCGACGTACGCCCCCCTCGCACCCTGCACGGGCCCGTTGCTAACACGTCGAGCAGTGGAAGATACTCATCGTCGACGAGGAGAGCAAGAAGCTCCTAGACAATGTCGTTAAAGAAGATGATATTCTCGACCTCAACATCACGAGTATGCCTCATTCAATGTCATGGTAGGCCATCTCCCTGACCAGTGCAGATATCGAGCGCCTCGAGGAGCGCAGGACGACGCAACGAGACATTGACGCCATCTACATTCTCACGCCCAAGCCACATATCGTCGACTGTATCATGGCCGAGTTTGAGCAGAGGAGATACGGTGGCTTCTTTCTGATCTGGACAACGCGTATGCTGCCTCGCCCAAGAGCTGGCACCGACCAAGACTGACACATTGGCAGTCCTTCCACCACCGCTCAAGGAGAGAATTGATCGCTCGCAGATGGCGCGAGAGCAGATCAGAAGCTTCAGGACCGTGCACCTCGACTACCATCCCCAAGAGTCCCATCTCGTAACGTTCAAGGACCCTTGGAGCTTCCCAATTCTTTACCACCCCGAATGCAATAACCTCGTAGTTCGACACATGGAAGAGATTGCCGAGAAGGTATGGCGCAGCAGTGAAACTTCGCCACTGGAGCTCACAGAGACAGATTACGGGTATATGTGTTGCCCTCGGAGAATACCCTATCATTCGATACTATCGGCCACGAAACCCCACCCACGAAGCCAGCGTCTTATGCTCTCATCTCGCGCGCTTCGTGCAGGATAAGCTAGACATGTATGCTCAGTATAACCAGGATTTCCCGCCACAATCGAATCGCCCCCGAGGCGCACTCTATATCACCGACCGAGCCATGGATCTGATGGCGCCTTTCGTACACGAATTTACATACCAGGCTATGGCCCTCGACTTGCTACCTATCAGCGATCTTGACAAAGTCACATATCGGACTAACGTCAATGAAGAGGATCCGGAAGCCGAGGAAAAAGATATGGAAATTACCGACAAGGACAAGATATGGGTCGAAAATCGGCATCGTCACATGAAGGACACGCTCGATAAATTAGTCGGCGATTTTCACAAGTTCATTGCAGACAACCCCCAATTCACCAATCAGGACGCTCAAAACACCCAAGGCATGAGCGGGCTGAATCAGATCAAGGATATGATTGCCGGACTACCACAGTTCCAAGAGATGAAGGAGGCCTACTCGCTACATCTCACCATGGCGCAAAAGTGTATGGAGATCTTCCAGGCCCATAAGTTGCCGGATCTTGCGTCAATCGAGCAGGTAGGATCTTTCCTCTCCAGCCATATACACCCACTAACCGCGTTCGTAGTGCCTAGCGACTGGACTCGACGAAGACTATCGGAGAGCAAAGAATATGGCCGATCAAGTTGTACGAACTCTGGATCAGGATGATATAAGACCTTCAGATCGATTGCGTTTGATTGCTATGTACATCCTGTTCAAGGATGGCATTCTTCCCGCCGATCTAGAAAAATTATTGTTGCACGCACAGCTCCCGCCTCCTGATGGCAACGTGGTAGTCAACCTCGATCTCCTTGGCGCACGAACAGCCAGAAGGCTCAAAGAAAAGCGAGAGCCACTTCCGCCGCTATTTCCTCCCAAAGCTGCACCACCACCGTCTGAGGAGGATTACAGTCTTTCGCGTTTCAACCCTGCTCTGCAAGATATGTTAGAAGAGCATGTTCGAGGTACATTGCCGCAAGACATCTTCCCATTCACCAAGATGTCACCAGATGACATGAACGCGATGCAAGAGAACGCACCCGTAGCGTCTCTTCGGGCCGCAAAACCTACCTGGGCCAAGAACCGCCTAGCAAGTGTAGAGCCGCGACAACGCGTCATCGTGTTCATGGCTGGTGGTGCAACCTACTCAGAAGCCCGAGCTTGCTACGATGTATCAACCAAGACGTCGAGGGACGTCTTCCTTGTCACCTCCCACATGGTCAAGCCTCAGCTCTTCTTACGTCAAGTGGGCGATTTGAGCCAGAATCGCCGCAATCTCAGACTTCCGATCGACGGTCCACAACCGCAAGCACCGAAACACTTGTTTGAGAAGCCCGAACCGCCCAAGCCGGCGCCTCCGCCTGCTGGCGCCAAACCGATGCCATCGGGCCTACCATCAGGTCCCAGAGTCAACGGACCCAAGCCACCAACTGCCCAGATGGGCGCGATCAATCTCAATGGACCCTCGTCATCATCGGCACCGTCGAGTAGTGGAAAGCACAAGGATGAAAAGGACAAGGAGAAGAAAAAGAAGAAGTTGCATTTGTTTAGCTCAAAACATTAGCGGGGTTGACTGACAGTACATTGTAGGCCTGTGCATGCTCTTTTTGCGTTGTTTCGTTAGGATGCATGGCGGACTGCTATTTAAGTTCCTGCATTGCATGGCGTTGGGTGGCGTTTCAACTCAACCCGCTGGCTCGGCTGGGCTTTTTTGGATTGGATCCAATAGATGTCTTATAGAGGAGAGGTGAGCTGCAGAAAATGTAGTGTATTACTCATACCCAGATGTTCACTGAGGTATCACTGGCTCCCTATCGGCGCAGTCCCCTTGCAACTGCCTATTTCCTCCTATTGATCCACACATCTCCCTTACTCATTGCGTTGACGCATTGTCGTTAATCCATTCGTTAGTCCCTTCCTCCTGCCCTCCATCTCCTTCCACCCCCTCCTGCTCACCTCCCTAATAAAGCCACTTAGTCGAGTAATCCTTCGGACTCACCGCCAACCCCTTCCCCTTGCTCGCCGCCTTATACGCCACTTCAATGATATCGACAAGCTCCTGTTTATCCGCAATCTCAAAATTGATCTTGTTGTTATTGCCCGTGCCGAAATCGACCTGGATGTGCTTGTTCCGCCAAAAGAACATGACAGTGCACGGGTCGTACAGCTCGTACATGGCGTTGAAGTCGGGAACGAGCTTGGTGTCGACGACGTAGATGACGGCGTGGGATTTGACGAGGGGGGCAATTTTGTAGAGGTGTTCGTCCTGGAGAGATGGTTAGTGGGGGAGTGGGCGAGAGGGGATCATTGAGGCAGGGCATAGTTACCATTGTCATGCACTCGGGATTGGCGTCGTTGCCAAAGCGCATGACGACGAGGCGGGTCTCTTCGGCGAGGATGGCTTGGTCGACGTGCCAGGCTGTGTTGAGGTGGTCGAGGAACATGGAGCCCATGGTTGTGGTGCGTGATGGAGTTCGTTATGAAGAGCAGAGTGGTGTCGTATGAAAGAATTATTTTATTGAACAGCTTGAGAACGCAGTGAGAGGTAGTGATTGATATTGGCCTCGTGAGGTAAGTGCTTTCACGTGGCGTACACATCTAGCACTTTCCCTCGATCAATCGGTGTTACATCTTTCACTCACTTCCCAGGATCTCACGAATGTCGCAAAGGTAGGAGAGAGACAAGGAATAGTCAGAAAAAATATCATTGCCATCACCTAAAACAAAAGCACAAATCTTGGTATCATCGCTATCCCCCGGAACCCAGCTTCACCAGTCCCTCACTCCACCCGCATAAAACTCACCAATCCTCCTCTCAGGCGCATAAAACTCCTGCCCACCCCTCGCAATTCGTATCTTCTCCTCTCTCTCCATCCTCTTCCGCTCCTCCATCGTAAACAAATCGTACCGCGTCCCCATCGTCTGTGGACTTTGACTAGCTCGACTGGCGTACGCGCTTGGTTCTGCTGCACCGCGCCCCGCTGCGCTCGATTGAGCCTGCTCTTGCCGCCCGGAGCTCTGCGGCATGCTGGACTGAGACAGAGTCTTTCCTGTGACTGGGTCGCGGTTGACTGCTAGACGCGCTTCGGCGAGGTAGTCGACAGAATCGCGAGGCGAGGCTGGACGAAGTTCCTCGTTGGGCTGCGAGTTTGTGACGGTCTTTTGGGGTAAAGGCGCGCGACTTGGATGGTTAGGGTTTGCGTAGGGGTTGTTGCGTTTGGAGGAGCCGGTGAGTTTGGAGAAGAAGGATGGCATGTTGTTGTAAGTTTGCGATGTTTTAGTCAAGCGCAAGTCAAATAGTTGTGACCTTTCGCAGGAGTACGCAACGTATGAAGATTGCCGTTTTGTGGTATACCCAGGAAGCCAGATGAAAGTCGATATACAGTCTTGTCAAAGGTTCCCAAGCTCTTTCAAGGTCTCATGTGCCACTTTTTTCGCAAACACGAGGAGCGTGTTGTGCTACAATCGCTCTCGTCACGGTTGCACTGGTGTGCACCACCGTGTGACTGATCGATGTCGTTGTGAACGGCGAACAAAGGATTTCGCGTATGAGTCCATTATGTGGCATGGCGTGGCACTTATACGAGGTCTCGAAGGATTGATTCGGTTGTTGGAGCCTGTTGAAATCAGGCCTCCCACGCTAGCTGCATGGAGAAAGGAGAAGTATGAAAGGTCGATCCAGGCGCAGTAGTCTGAACAACAACCTTTACAACCCAATTTTGAGTACTTTGCAGTGATGCATACGGGATCCCATACTTACTTTGCAAGAAGGTCTACAGTTAATTCGACGTTGTGTAATGTCTAAAATCTACCTATTTTTCTGACTCCATCACTCAAGCTGACACCCTTTCGTTGAGAGGCTCGAAAGGCACGGGTGTTCATCAAGTAAACCGATTCCAGAATTGCTGGCTCGTTACGAAGTCAGGTAAAGGTATTTGAGACTAATTATTTGCCCTCCCTACAGGACATACGGAGACTTCTGACCGTGAGTGCACCGTCTTCTGACAGCACATAACATGTTATATTCATGCCCCGCCACAAATCTGTAGCGATGCTTTGTCGTGCCTGCGCCAAGGTCTGCTACAAGGATTGACTACAGGTCCATTTCAACACATTTGGCTAGGTCGAAGGCAACTGTGCGATAAAAATTCAAGCTGCTTGGATGTGATGAAAATGAGACGTTGTTTCAAATTGGAGGAACGTCTTTGGTTTCGTTACTCCTTCGACGGCCACATCGGAACTAATCTCATAGTTTGGGTATGTTGATCGAATACCGCGCACTTGCAAGCTTACCGTGCGTGAGAACACGCCCGGCGTGCTGCTACTGTACTTGGCACTTCCCATGCTTATGACAGGGTTTGTCGCCGCTTATCTTCCAGAATCTCACCTCACGGCAACAATGGCGAAAGCTGGCAACTTGTCACAGTACGACCATTTGATCGAAGCAGGACTCCAGGACCTTATATTGCTCCCAGACTCGGATTCCTACATCAAGCGACAAGCATCATTTTGGGCGGCCAATGTCTCGCTGCACCCTGGATGCATTGTACAACCGCGCACATCAGAGGACGTCTCTCGCGTTGTCAAAGTACTAGCCAACGCTAATGGCATTGCGGCCATCCGCAGCGGTGGCCATACTGTATGGGCGGGGTCCAACGACGTTGACGAGGGTGTTCAGATTGACCTCGGTCGCATGACCGATGTAACCTACGATGCACAAACGAAAATTGCCGCTCTCCAGCCCGGTTCGCGATGGGGCGATGTATATCAGAAGCTCCTGAGCCACTCTGTTTGCGTCACGGGCGGTCGCGATGGCAATGTGGGCATAGGTGGCTTCCTAACAGGTGGAGGAAACTCTTATTATGCGGGCGTCCATGGACTGGCCTGCGATACCGTTGCAAACTTCGAGATAGTACTCGCCAATGGTGACATCGTCAATGCCAATGTCAATTCACACTCGGATCTCTGGACAGCTCTGAAGGGTGGCTCGGGTAACTTTGGCATAGTGACCCGTTTTGACCTGTATGCCTTTCCATCACACGACCTTTGGGGTGGTATCCGAGTTGCGACAAGAAGCGAGGGAGATCGAATCGCACAGACTATGGTCGACTTTACGAAGAATAACGAGGAAAATCCTGAAGATGCGTATATCATCAACTACACCTTCGGTCCGGACAGTCCCAACGTTCTCGTCGCACATGTAATAGTGGACACCAAGGGCACGTCGGATGCACCGGCGTTCACAGAGATTCAGAAGATACCCGTAGTCTTGGAGGACGTGAAGAAGAGAAGCATGGCGAACATGGCTGACAGTTATTTGCTCCCAGCCCAGAAACAGTATGTTCACTATCATCCCAATATTTGCTTTACTGAACAAGTCAGGCAAGTCTGGTTCACACAAACCTTCAAGAGTGATGTTGAGGTCATCAAGAAGGCAGCTATGATGCACGATGACCTTGTGGATGAGCTCAGAGGTCTGATTCCACCTGGTAACTTTACCACTCAGTGCCTGTTTCAGCCCATGCCAACCCTTTTTGCCAAACATTCAGTTGAACGTGGAGGTAATATGCTAGGCCTCGACAAGGTGAAGGAAGATACGCTGCTTTGGCTTATCACGGGCTCTACTGAGACACCCGAACAAGCAGCAATAATGCGGGCGAGATTGACAGCCTTCTCGGCCACATTGAAGGCTTTTGGCAAGGCCAGAAACATGAACATCGATTGGCAGTATTTGAACTACGCCGATGAAACGCAGGATCCTCTAGGTAGCTATGGAAAGCAAAATGTCGACTTCCTCCGCGAGGTTGCAGCCAAGTATGACCCATCTGGTATGTTCCAGAAAAAGGTGGTGTCGGGATGGAAGATCTCAAAGCTCGATCGCGACTCGATCAAAGACAGCGCAATGTAGAGAAGAATGTGAAGACGAAGTAGAGTACTATACTTACATTCTTTCCAAACGATAATTGCATTTCTACTTCAATTTCTCCGCGATTTGCAGAATCTCGCCGAAGGAATGCTGGGGTACAAGACAAGGCTGAGATCACGAGATGTGGCTGAAGTAGCTGGACTTCTTCCAACACGATCACGGAACCTTGACTCCTAAACCTCGCTTATCACTCACTGACGAACTTACACATCCGCAATGGATTACAGCACGCTTAAACTCAATGGCACACAAATTCGCCTCATCACCATCGAGCCTGTCGCACATGGTGACCAACAAGACCGTCCTGTTCGCTGCCGCATGGAAGTCAGAAATGAAGGCCTCCCAACTTCAGCCACGATAACAAACGGCGGCTCCACTCCGGCCAACTACATTCCCTTTGACCATTATGTACAAAAGCTTCCAAGAGAGAGTTTTGCTTTCCCAGAGGACATTCGCCAAGATATGTTAGAAATAGAAGAGAAGCTTGCGAAGAAGCAAGGTTTGGTGTCAAAATTGGCGTGGAAAGCTGCCAGCAAGCTGCGCAGCAATAGTAGCGAATCGTCGTCCAAATTTACACGCGATGGCATCGAAATGTGTGTGGACGATATTCCCACCTTGCTCTCCAAGAAAGAAATCATCAGCATGCTATCGAGTGGGACGGATGTGCACATCAAGCGTCGTGAAGGGAAAGCGAAGCGGTGGGGCAAGTTGCCAGTAAAAGACATGAACCCATTCTTCAAGACACCAAAACCAGTGCCGCCCATTGATCCGAACAACTACGTCGCTTTATCGTACGCTTGGGGCCCAGAGGAACCGACAGAAACAATAATCGTCAACGACCAACCGGTCGAAGCACGGTCGAATTTGGTGGCGGCTCTGGAGCAATTTCGAACCATGGATTATTTTAAGGAGGGTGGCAAAATCTGGATTGACGCTCTCTGTATCGACCAGAACAACGACAGTGAGAAGGAAGTCCAGATAGGAATGATGGGCTTGATATACAACCTCGCGGGGAACATCATCGTCTGGCTAGGGCCCGAGAATGATCAAAGTAACATAGTCATCGACTACCTCGAGAAGTGGTCCACGTACAACCGCGTAGAGTTTGTGGAAATGTGGGATAGTAGTGACCCACTCGCCGCAACAAGCTGGCGAATCATGGCCCAAATTCAGCTCCAAGCATCTTGTCAGAGATTCGTGAAGCTGGTCTTCGAGGATTATGGTGGTCTTTCTGATATGGAGGCACTATGGATGTATCAGTTCTTCGACAGACCTTACTGGCATCGTCTTTGGATCATTCAAGAGCTCATGATGGGCCGTGCAGGTATGCCAATCGTCTGTGGCTCGCGTATAACTCAGTGGCGGTATGTGCGCGACGCTATATTACTGCATGTACCAGTATTCGACAGAATCTATCAGGGAGCACAGACTGAGCTCGCTCGGAGGGGAAAAGGAACCGCCCTTGGTTTTCCCCTGCAGCATGTGGCTCAAATTGCGCAGCTGGAGATCCGTGGACATAGACGCAATTTACCGTATGTTGACAAAGAAGACTTGCCGATATATGCACCTGAGCTGATACGAGATGGTCCGCTTAATGGTTCCTCAATACGGCAAGTGCTTCTGTTGGCTGCTCGTGCACTGTGTTTCAAGGCGCACGATCGTGTGTATGGGATGCTGAACATCCCTGATCTGCCGAGATTCGGTCTCAAGGCTGACTGTTCGAAAGAGCCTGGAGAGGTGTTCTTTGAATTTAGTGCTACGTGCGTTGCGAATGGAAGCTTAGACTTCCTTGCACTACTCAATGGCCTTGATATGATCACAGGAGGACAGTGCTCGCAAATATCAGAAAGCCTACACAGGCCATTATGGGTGCCAGATTACGCCGGCACTGCTGACACTCGTATCGGTCTTATTGAAGGCCAGTGGCAGGCTGGTGGGCGCACAGCAGGTGAATTTCCCGACTTCTGGGGCGCGATGGGCTCCTGCTCTCCACCTAAGGTGGAAGGAAGAACACTGATTTGTTCGGCTGCGATTGTGGACACGATTGATGGAGTCAGCGCAGTGTCCAGAATCGACAAGGTCAACTCCCCGCTTGGCTCTTGTGATTATGCACTCACAAGCATGAAGCAATCCACAGTCGCAACTAACTCAAGCTTGGGCGAAGACGTTTTGCACAAGGTTCTCATTGGAGGATGTGATCTTGCGGGCAACAAAGGATTGGTGGACGATGCCTCTAAGTTCCTATACACAGCCTTCTCAAGTAAGTCAGTGATCTAGGGCAGCTGAGCAGTATGGTCCAGTCTGACATGTGTAGCTACGGAGCCTGAGCAAAACTCTGCAACCTACAGAAACTGGTGTTTCCTCGACTCCAGTGCGGATTTCATGATAGCAGGTCGCCCTTTTTCATCATACTTCACAAGACAAGATCTTCAAAATAAAAGTTCGCGACGACACCATCATCCACCTACCAACCGATCATCTACCGAGGCAATCAAACAAGGCGCAGCTCTACAAGCAATGGAAGCGCGAACTAAGATGCGCCGGCTCATCGTTACTAAGTCCGGATTGCTCGGCCTCGCACCTGCCACAGCTCAGGTCGGCGATGCAGTCATTATTATTGCAGGATACGACAAGCCCGTCATAGCTGAGACCGAGTTTATTAACCAGAAACGGACTGGACGGCTTCGCGGAGAGGCATACGTGCATGGGATGATGAATGGTGAAAAGATGCCTCTCGATACCGTGAAGCCAGAACTGATGTTGCAAAGCCCACACTTGAATTTGGAGAGGATCGTGTTCGTTTGAAGGTCTCGAGATCAATATACGTTCTCTGTTGATACGATAGGACGTACGTAAAGCGTCTCGTCATCACGTGCTCGTATGTATCGAACCGTATGCATGCTACGGGTTATGCAAGGAGTTTAGTGTCAGCCATGTTGACTCATGACGTGCAACTCCGTCGTATTTGTCCCTGTGTTACTCTTTTTGAACGCAATCAAATCCGGCCTCCCATTGCCTGTCCAATCCGCCACTGCAAAATCGAACAAGTCATTGCCACCCATCAAGGGTGTCTCAGCTCGTAGAATAAATTCCTTGTACTTTGATGCTCCTGCCAGCACGTGCACCTCGATACATTTGTCACTCGTCTTACTCTTCTTGATTGCAACCAGATCTGGCCGACCATCTCCATTCCAGTCGGTCACAACGAAGTCGAACTCTGGCCCCGTTTCGTGTAAGCCAGTGTCTGTTTTCAAGATGAACTGCTGAAAGTTCATATCGCCACACAGAACATGCACTTCAGTACTTTTGGTTCTGGTCTTGGACTTTTTGATGGCGAATAAGTCCGGCTTGTCGCCGCCAAGCCATCTTCCCATGCCGAAAGTCCATGTCTCGTCCGTTTCTTCGAGAACTGTGCCCATCTGGAACATGACTTGTTGGAACTTGGAGGCGCCAGAGAAGATGTGAACTTCAGTGCTGTTTGTGCCTGTGTAGAACTTTTTGATAACGATAAGATCCAATATGCCGTCTCCGTTCCAGTCGGCGAGCACAAAATCCAATTGATCATTCCAGCCCTCCCGCAGTGGCGTGAAGTTTGGTGTTAAGATTCGGAGCATGAGATTCTGGTAATTCGAAGCTCCGTAAAGAAGGTTGAGTTCGATGTTCTCATCGGTGGTTCCCGTCCTCTTCACTGCAATCATGTCTGGCGGATCGTTGTTCCTGGAGCCAGCCATGAGAAGGCGGAATTGGTTGTTCGTCTCGTGCAGCATTGTGCCTATTTGCCAGGCGAACCTGAAACGATCAGACCGAAGGAAAATTTTCTTTTCTTCCTCTTCGGGGCTTCGATGGGTTTCTTGATAACTTCTCAGTTTTTTGTGGAGTCGCATAAACGCGTGCTCTTGGCCTTCGCCATAGATTGAAGCCATAAAAACGTCGAAGATGCCCATGAGACAATAAGCCATATCTTCCTCACGCGTTGTTTCTCTTCCTTTTGCCCACATCATCCGCTGATCAACACTGAAGTACGACAAGGCCTTGTCATAAAGAGCTTCGACAGGTATACCGGTGGTCTCGGCAATTTCCTGCGCCCGAGATGCCTTATCACCAAGCAGGTAGCCTTCTTTAGAAAAGAACTCGACTGATTTGGGAGCAAGAAGCTCTTGCAAGGTCCAACCTCTTGTGAACCACCGACTCTTTTGAAAGGCCAGCTCCTTGTCGACCTCTTGCGCACCGTCGACTGACACATCATCAAGTAATGCATAGCACTTCGCCGAGTTCCGATACCAGCGAAACATTGAATTGATAGCTTCTGATAGCTCTTGGCTGCTAGATTTGTCGATACAGCATGTATCGATCCAGAAGTAGTCCAAACCGTCAGTAGCAGCTTGCTTTGCGCAGAAATGGATTTTGCGATAGCCAACCTTTGTTGTACCAGTTCCATCGGCCATCTCACGGAAGTTGACTTCGTCCTCTTCTGTTCCCCAGGTGTGTGACAGAATCGCATAGGGTGGGATTTGCTTATCAATCTTGACAAGCCGGATGCTGTTGTCGCCGTGGCGTTGCAAAAGTCGCATAGTGGTGGAAGTGTATCGCTGTATTAGCCAAAAGGCAAATCTCCAGGTTTGCGTTTAATGTCGTGTCCGCGTGAGATTTAGTGAGGTTCGTAGCTGACGGGTATGTGAGCTACTACATGCACCCAAGATGACCACGTTAAACACCCCGCTTTTCCTGCTCTGGCTTAGTGCGGCTGTATGATTCAAATTACCTGCTGCCTAGGTAGCATCTGATCCAAGGAATAAGGGTAGACTATATTGATTACAGTCGCCGTAAGCAATTCTCGAATCTCTTCGGATGTTCCGGTAAGCGCTAAGCTGTATGTAGATACAGCAGAATGGAAAGGAAGAAGTGCATGTCTCTTGATTTTGACCATCAAGAAATCATGTTGCCAAATCCATACTGAGGTTAGAGAGGAGTGCGTTCGCTTAGGAAAGTTGACAAGGCCCTTGGAGTCGTACTTTGCCGCGATTGGTTGGGTCCATGTGTAAGAGATCTTCAGCAAGTCACCACACTTAGGCTCTAGACGACCAGTCGAGGCCAGTTGTTGTGTGAAAATCATACTGATCGTGTAAGAAAGTTGATGACCACTTCCCATCTTGTAGCACACCGACGAATATGACGTCTTGTTCTTATCGATAAGCATCACTGCCATAATTTCTCGGACACGTGAACTCCATCTCGGTCGACACCATGGCCTTTCGCAAGCGCAATGTAGCGCTCTCACGCGCCCCAGCTGGTGCCGACGCGACAAATACTCCAGCAAATCTCACCGAATCCATTCCACCGTCTCCCGCACCCGGCGTCCGCCCCTCACCCATCGATGGCCGCCCCACCACATCCACAGGCACGCCCTCCCTCGACGGCATATTAGCTGGCCACGCCGGCATACCACTTGGCAACTCGATTTTGATCGAGGAAAGTGGGACCACGGATTATGCTGGTGCTTTGCTGCGCTTCTATGCTGCGGAGGGAGTGGTGCAGGGCCACAAAGTGCATGTGGTGGGTATGGGCGAGGTGTGGGGTAGAGAGTTGCCTGGCATAAGTGAGGATCGTCGGGAGAGTGGCAGGAGGGAGAGTAAAGAGAGGGCAGAGAAGATGAAGATCGCGTGGAGGTACGAAGGGTTGGGGCAGTTTGAGAGTAGTAGAGGTGCGTCTTGTGTATATATTTTGCGAATGCAATTGTTGTTGTCGAACAGTATCTGACGATGGTGATCTTGACAGGCGCACCGACATCGACTAGGAACACTGGCCAAGGCGATGGATCAAATGAGGCATCCTCCGTGTTCTGCCATACATTTGATCTTGCGAAGCGCCTCACATTCCCTGTTGGAACAGCGATCAATTATATCCCTGTATCGCCGACACCCACGAGCTCCACGGCAGCATTTTCTGCAATCTTGAAAGGCCTGAAAGAGCAGCTGGCCTCCTCGCCAGAAAACACCATCCACCGCCTTGTCATACCGTCTCTTCTCTCGCCCGCACTATACCCATCATCCTCAGCACAACCAAGCTCGATACTGCAATTCCTACACGGGCTGCGCGCACTGCTCAGACAGTATTCCAACCGACTAACCGCATTCATTACACTCCCGTTATCACTATACCCACGTTCCACTGGCCTCGTACGATGGATGGAGAATCTAGCGGACGGCGTTTTCGAGCTGTCGCCATTCCCATACTCGCACGCACAGGCGTTGGCACAATCGGCTGGTACGACAAAGGACGAAGAGAGGCCGCAGGGTATGTTTGCCGTACATAAATTGCCTGTCTTTCATGAGAAGGGCGGAGGTGGTGGAGCCGAGGATCTGGGCGAGGATATGGCGTTCACGCTGAGCAGGCGGAAATTCGTCGTTGCCAAATTTAGTCTGCCGCCCCTCGAGGGTGACACTGAGGCACAGGAGCAGGCTGTGAGGGAGGCTGCAGGTGGAAGTGCGATGCCCAAAAAGGCAGATCTTGAGTTTTAGGGCAGCATAGAGCTGGGCACAAGAGATGATACCCAATGCCACGGTGGTTTAGTCTTCGTCGCTCTCGCTGTCCTCTCCAAGCATGTCTTCCATCTCAATCTGCTCCCAGCCGGCACTACCAGCGCCTGAGCCAAGACCGCGTGTATACTGGCGGCCGAATGTAGCGTGTCGAGGATTAAAAGTGACCGGAATGCCTGCGTATCGAGCGCGAAACGAATCGCCCATACATGACGAGAGAGCAAGGAAAACGAGCCAAAACAGCAGCGGGATAAAGAAGATCAGAACAAGAAGAATCAACACGTTCATGTTGGCGACGTAATGTTGGAGTAACGAAGATGGAGCGTGATCACATGTGGACGAGACCCTGAACCAACGTCATCGCGCTAAGCTCCGCAACAACCATCTGCCGACGGACCCCTGACGATCAGCATCGCGACGATGACATTGACAGCACTGCTTCAATTGCTGTTGCAAACATCTCTCAACATGGATCGATTACTAAGAATACCACTGAGCGCACTCCTGCTGCTCTCTTGCGCATACAATGTCTCCGCGCACGGCGGCGCACACGAACAGATTGTGGTCGCACCCGACGCCGACTGGGCCACACGCCATATGGCTGGTATGAACACGAGAGAAGCAGATGGGTTGGAGACTGACGGGTATCATAGAGGAGCATCATATCTCAGGCTTCGACGCGAATGCTTTCTTCAACCTACACGACTACGACTCTACAGGCGTTTGGACATCGGTCGACATAAAGCGCACCTACGGTCTCGCAGACCCTTCAACAAATCACATCTCCCTCACCAAGAAAGACATGGTCGTGCAGACCGTCCTCGACATGTTCGACATCAACAAGGACGGCGAGGTTTCGCTCTCCGAGTTCGTGCAAAAGGACAGCGAGAATGTCAAGCTGCCTGACTTCGGCATGGGACCTGGTCACCACGGCGACGATGAGTACGAGTACGAGATTCACCATTGGGAGAAGTACCACTCTGGCGACGATGTGAAGGAGGAGGACTTGACGCATCCTGAGGACATTGAGCATTTCAAGAAGCACGAGGAGATGGAGGCGAGGCAGGAGGAGTGGGAGGCAGCTGAGGCGAAGGGAATCGTGGAGAAGAATATTCCTGCGAAATATAGGCGGAATTGAGGACGATGATGCATGAGATATGATACACAGCGTGCAAGCGCAGCTAATGTTATATACCAGACCCCGGATATGGGTACTCTTTACATGATACCAAACTTTACGTACGCACACTCATAGATGGGCTGAACGCAAGCTAGACCTTTCGGCTGTCCCTGAACTAATCGATGAATCTGCCTCACCCGACCCTGGACTAACAGAAACCATGGTAAGAGCAACGAATCATACCAAATAAGAAGCCATTTCAAAGTTATACCCAGACTTCCAGCTGTTCAAGAAGTCCGCTTCGCTCATACCGAGCAAATATATATGCGCATATTATCCCCCACCCGAACGCTCATCTTCCTCTTATTATTGGTGTAACCTGGCCTCTAATCACAAGATGAATGTTAACCAGATCTGCGTTCAATATTCCATAGGGATAATCCGTCCGGGTTGGCTCGTTGAGTAGCAATCTGAAGAAACAAAGAGATGTTTTGCTATTTAATCGAATGTTATCAATGCCGCTTCGCTCGCCTTGACTTGGACCACGCCATTCTGCACCTGCTCCTTTACGACTTTGCCCGTGATGCGCCCGTCAAGCGCCACAGTTCTGCCACCAAAGCTGATGCCATCACGCACTTCAGCGCCCGCTGCCGTAAGTCGCTGCACCGATACCTTTGCCTTTGCTCCACAAAGCTCAGCTGGCAACTGGAATGTAGCGCTCGATCTCTGGCCCGCAGCGGCAGAAGATGAATTGAATACCTCCTGGTTCACCAGCACGATGCTGCGCAACGTCGAGCGCTTATGGCTAGATCCGTACACCGCGTACCCAGCCAGCGAAGTAGTGTTCGCGATAGGAACGACCTGAGCGTCTCCTGCTCCGAGAGCAGCGGCAACGAGCCAGTTGCCATAGTACAAGGGTCGGGGACCTGGTGCTGTGGTTCCGTTCTGCGTAGCCTGCCATGCCGAATATCTGTATCCGGTGCCCATATGCCAGTAGAGAGCTGAGACGTTCAAAGATGCAGCGTAGAGAGCATAGTCGACGCTCCAAACCGCGGCGCCGAACACGTCGGATACTCCGGCGAGACCCTGGCATGCAATGGAGTTTGTCTCACCAATGACGTATGGGAGACCCTTAGCAACGGTATATGCAGATGCACCGGTATGATACCTCATTTGTTCAAGCAAGGCGGTGCGGTTCATGACATTCCCCGCCAATGTAGGCTTCACTGGCCGACAGGCAGCTCCAAAGTACTGGTGCGTACAGAAGGTTTTGGCTCGTCCATTATTTGTCACGCCTAGGTCGATGGCGGCCTGAGCTGTCCAGCTGAGATCGTTGTTGAGTGTGCCTGGGGCTACGAAAGCTCCAGCCTGGAAGATCTTTTGTGAGGGATTGCGTAGTATTCGGTTGGCAATTGCGGTCGTTCGATCCAGCCATTCAGGCACGTATTTGGAAATGGACCATGTTTTGTTGTCGCGATCGACTGGGAAGACTATAGATAGAAGTATTAGCAAGGGATTGTAGACTTGGGTGGTAAGCATGTACCATCGAACTCGTTTCCAACTTCCATCGCAAACAGATCTTTCCCGATTCCATTATAGAACGCCTCAGCCTCGGTAACTGTGGCCTCCTGTCCTTCGGAACCTGGTCCAAACGTCACACCAACGGTGTACTTGGTCCCCTTGGGAAACGTCTTGAAAGACTCGAGGTACGCTGGTCCCCAAGTAACATTGGCTGGCTGATCTGCACCTGCTACGGCAAAGTTCTGGATTATGGCTTCTTTCTGATTTGGTGCCCAGATGCCGTGGTTCGCAGTAGTGCCGCCAACTCGAATTGGAGGTGCTGACTTCGTGATGTCCTTGAGGTTCTGGAGCATGCGGTAGGATAGCTCATTAGGATGACTATCAAGACTATCAGCCAAGGCAAGTGTCAGTGAAATGAGTGAACGTACGATTTGTTCCCTGCCATGCTTGCAAAAGAAGCCATCTCCATAGAATAGCCCTGGAATCCACCAGAGATAACCTGGGATCCGGAGGGAGGGCTTTTCGGGACATTGAGCTGGACTGCATCGCCCAATGCGGCGCCACTGCTCAGGAGGCAGAACAACGCACCATATTTCCCTGATGACAATGACATGACTACTATTTGAAGCAAAGATAGTAGGTAGATGTGATCAATAGTCGTAGACTTGCGATGATGAAAGGAAAGACATCATTTTGGCAGGGTTATAACACCCATGTATAGCTCGAAATTTCTCGACGACGAGCGATGAAGTTCGGCTCCACATTGTCGTCGAGAAGATCTGGCAAACGCCGAGCACGTGTACCTGAGTACACTTGCGCAAGCCCAGAAGGTTAGGGGGACCTCGGGATATTCGTTAGAGTCTGCACTTGATCAGTTCGGGCAAGCGCCGTGCGGGGGAAGCAGAGCTATTCTAGATGCATATCATTACCCCGGCTTTGCCCCAAGTAACGCCAACCGATTTCGCAGATCTGGTCGGAAGGTGGAGGGTGGGACTCCAGATTTTTTTACATGCTCGGGCTTTGCTGTTCTTTAGCGCGCCTTGTTTCAAACGCCGACTCTGAGCAGATTTGAACGACTTGAATTTAGCAACCTGACTGATGTCAATAACGAGTGTCGCACATCATCTCTGTTCGAGATCAGATGTAGTGGCAGGCCTTTGCCTTGAGCGTCACTTGCAATGTAAGCAGATCGAAGGAAGTGTCCCTAAATATCACACGAACTTAACGACGTGTACGAAGAGTACTGAGTTGCCGGACTACACAAGCTTGACGAAAGTGGTCTCTGGACTAGCAGCGCCCCAAGCTTCCTTACTCATGACACCGACGCCAACCCTTTCGGCAGTTAAATCATCGATCCTCGAAATCATCATAACATTCAGATGAGACCACCCATGGGTCGCGTACACTGATTCATCGAAATAAGTCATATTCATCGCATTCAGGAACTCCGAGTCACTCTTCAAACTTCGCGAGATCAATATGAACTCACACATCTGCCCAGCCGTCCCTCCCTTCTGGAAAAAATCTTTAGGTAGCAAAATGCAACCAGCTGTAGCGCCCCATGGATCTTTGATGGCAAAGTTCGTGCTCTCGCGCCACTGTGTCTCGTGGTAATCGTTGAGTTTGTGGTGCGAACCATCAAGGTAAAAGGACGCGCTGCTGGTCCAGCAGCCCAGAATTCGAGCATCGCGCCATGCATCGGATTTTGCGTCGACCTCTTCACGAGATACTAGTTTGGGTAGGAAGGCTTTCAGGAGAGAAGCAGACGGACGCTGCCTGGATAACGTCATCCACTGAGGCTGAACATCGAGATGAGTAGCGATACCGTCTTTGTTGATGATGTACCATTCAGCATCGGTACGGTATGTTTGTATGGCCATGTGTACGTTCAAATTCACACTTGATTCCCATCCTGCCCATGTCCAGCTGGGGAAGAGTCGCTCGGCAGACTGTGTACCTGTGGGTTTACTCAGCCTCTTCCGGTGCGGCCCACGCAACTGCCAGCACAGTGCTTGTGGAAGAATCTTTTCTGGTATTCCCTGCCAAAAGTCTGTCCCCATAGCTTCTGATAAGACAACACTGACGCCCTCAAAAGCGTTCAATATGTCCGAGGGATATGATACGTCTCGGTAAGTGTAAAACGACAGAGCCATTTCGTAGCTGACTAGCATTGCAATAATCCCTTCTAGAGGCGCTCGACTGAGTGTCCACGTGCCCCAATCATTGCCGGTTGAGTTAGCATCAAGGTTTTTTGCTTTTGGGTTCCAGAGCGTATTGCCCGGCTGCACATGTGCGTCCGGATTGATGTTTTCGCAGTCTACATCTTCGCAAAAAAGACCTTGTGAGCACTGGAAATACACTTGCAAAGGCGTGAAGTATAGAAGCCTGCGAGATAACAGTTCTTCCTGGAAAGTCCTGGACATCAATGAGTGTGAAGCTTCAATACTTTTATCGTTGATTTGCGTACCAACAGCGCGTGTTCCACCGCTTGTCCTCCAAGTAGACCGCAACGTCTGGGGAGGCTACCATGAGTCTCAGGTCACCAACTTGTTGGGTTCTCCGACTTCTTGCTCGATCAGCTTTTTTGTAACCTGGAAAGCCGCTACAAGGATCGCTGCTATTGCGAGCGACTGGGTATGCAGACACTAACGTGATCGAAGCACAACTGTAGACACGATCCATCTGACGTAACTGTACGTTCTTGTGATCTGGATCGTCTTGGGCGATGCAGAGTGCGTCGATCCACAAGTATCGATATGGTAGTTCCTTCGCACATTCAATAGCATCTTGCACCGTACCTGGTAGCTCGCCAATCTTGTCAGCTACTGCACCATATTGAAACAGTACTTCTCGATTCTGCTTGACGAGGGTCAGATATGCCTTGCTCGGCCAGCAGTAGCTCAGAGCTGCGTATTCTTCTCCAGATGGCTTATCGCAGATGCACATATCCACAAGATCTATCGCCAACAAATCCTCAGGCTGCGGACTTGGTGAGATTCCATCAGAGCCTCCGTGAAGCGTAGAGCATGCATCTCCATGCTTGCTGTGGCACAGGTCGAGCCATGCCAGCGCTTGACGCATATCGAACCCACTCAAATCAGGTTCGCGGGCACGGAAATCGCGGGAAACACCAAGCTTATCGGCGTCATCTGCTAGGACCTGAATCCGAGTAGTGCTACCGACTGCCTGATATTTGGCAAATACTTGGATGTTATATATCGGTTCGAGCTTCTCGCCTGCGGTAGACCGGTTTCTACCACAGAAGACGCTACTAATGGTGATCGATGCTTCGTCCCCGGGCCAGGCCGTAGCCGCGACTAAAAGAGTACAGAATGTGCATTCGTTACTTCGGCGCGCCACCTCCTTGCGAGTCCCCAGCTCTTTACTTTTATACAAATGTTCTCCAATTCTGCTCCTTGTATGGGTTTCTCCTTCCGCTGGTGGAAGAAAGTACTTGGCTATGTCAATTGAAAGACAAACCGTGCACAATTTTGATGCTGGAAGTGAGTTGTCAGTCATGTTGGGTATTGGCGAGGAAGTAGTAGGTCAATTACGACAGGTGGAAAGAACGAGAGACGTGTGTGGTACCCCGCTTGACTGGCCCCCAAATGAGCTCATCTGGTAGACGACCCAATCAGATAATCCAGAACGTAGAGCAAACAATCACAATAGTGTACAGTTTGTGGGCGGAAATGTAATGAACAAGTCCAATCTTTGTGCGAACAATAGAACGCATCGCTTCGAGGTGTTGGTAGTGTGAAGGATATCATGATGCCGACAATTCTAAACAGATCTCCGCAACACCTGTCGCGCGGAGGGTAACGCCATGACCGAGTCCAAATGCAAGTCAAATGTCTACAAGAATAACACATCATAAAACGTACATATACATCATTCGTCCTGTGTCCTGCCGCCTACTCTTCTCTTTGGGCTATTAGCCCGACTCCGCATTGTTTCGCGACTGTCCGTTCTCGATAGGAGGCCGCTGCGATTCAATGCACTCTGAGGACTCAAGCCCAATCCGACGCCATGTGATAGCACATCGTTGCTGACAGCTGACCCAAAATATCCGGCGCTTGAATTTTTGGTGGAGGGGGTAGCCCGTCCAGAGCTTCGTCCGAAGCGAGATCCTTCTGATGAGTCTGAGTTCTCATTATCGCTGTCGATGTACGTCTCCTCGAGCTCGAATTCGTTCGCAGTATCTGGATTTTCCAGATCAACACGCTCGTAGTCCTGGTGGCGGCCGAAGCTGAAAAGCTTTGAAGCGAACGAACGGTCGCGACGGCGGTGCAATGGATCCTTGCCTTGCTTTTGGGTGAACGGTTTGGTCACATACTTCCAAATCCGTGCTCTTCGCTCCTTGCCGATGATGATGCCGATGATGAAACAGAAGATGAAAATCATCAAAAAGAAAGCAGGAATACGCCGAGGATTTTCGATGAAGAGGCGGTGCCAGTTGCTGTCAGATTCATAGGGATGGAAAATGCCCCCGGGATACTGGAAATCCTTCGGAATGCCAGGCTCGTTGGACCCAAACCCAACAGCTAATGCGTCATCGGACGGCAGAGGAACTTCACTGGATGCATAGAGCACCATCTTTCCAAGTGTCCAGCTCAGCTCGACGTCGTTGACTTTGTTGACGGCCTGGAACGGGTCGAGGAAGCCCTTTGCTTTCGCCTTGTCAAGAACGGATTTGGTCGTGTTCTTGCCATCTGGCAGTCCTTCAATGCCAACTCGTGGGACACCGATTCCATCATGCAGCATGTTGATGATCCATGATGCCTTGAAGCAGACTTCGCGGGCCTTTTCCTCGTCTACCTTGCCGCCCCATTTCTCCTTCTCGATGCCTTTAGAGATTTTGTCCCAGTCCTGGCTGCAAAACTCGTCGACCCGCTCTTGGTAAGTCTTGAAGTCGTATGCTTTGTCCTTGTGACCCATTTCAAAGATCTCGTGAGTTGTATGCCAATATTCCGAGACGCCAACAAAATGGTTGACGTCGAAGTCAATGGCTGGAACGTGCTGTCCATTGATCAAGCAAGGCGTGTCCGTACATTTTTTCTCCTTTTCTAATAACGGGTATGTTTGATGTAGACACTCCGAGAACTTTCCTGTCCCAAGCAGATGCGCGGCAGCTTTTTCCTTGATCTGACCTTCGTCGGCACTGGCCTCCAAGAATTTCCCCTCTTTGGTGACTTCGATCTTGAGACCCGAGGGCAGGCAGGGATCGGGTAATTCTTTCGATGCAGTCGACTCGAGCAAAGCTTTTACGTATCGCTGTCTGGCCTGGTTGGCACCGAATCCTAGCCATGTTGTGACGAAGACCTTGTGTTCTAGAGTTGTCCCATCGATTGTTCGTAACCGTAATAATGTCAAGTCGTTTGCGTGCTTCTCGGCCTCGGTAGCGTTCGGCGCGAAAGCGATCTGCGCCGATGCGCCACCCATATCCAGAAAACCATATGTGCTGTGTCCTTTCCCGTGATCATGCTTGTCTGGCTGGTCGAATCCTCCCAACAGATAATTTGCCGCTATCCATCCATAAAGGCCCTCTGTCTCCCCGGGTATGACCTGGACGTGGAGGTCGCAATCTGGCAGATGAAATTGGGTGGTACTCCGTGCAAAGTCGCACACCTCTTTCAGCAATGATTGTCGTTGTAGGGGCGGAAGTATGCGCATGCCTGCCGTCGCAAGCAGGAAAAGTGGCGTATTCGGGACTTCTGCGTGAGGTATAGTCTTGAGGGCATGACTGAGGAGCTTGTCGAGGTGTTCTGGTCCAACATCGTGGGGGTTTTCGCCGAAGGTCGAGATACCTGCACAGCGTTTGCATTAGCGCAACCATGTCCTCGCAGTGGTACGATCGCGCACACACCTGGATGTATCTTCTTCGTCCATTTCTTGTCGGTTTTTATGACGGGAAGACTATGAAGCTGCGCTTTGTTCGCCTTCTTCTTCGCCTTGTAGTTCTTCAACCATTTGTATATATGGACGCGCGTCCCCTTTAAGCTGGTCAGCTCTGACCTTGCATACAAGCTATAATCGGGATCGATTACTTACGGAGGAACCAGCATCCAGGACGACTCCATAACTCCCTGCGCATCAAATTTCGTTAGCATCCGATATAGATTGCGGCGTGAGCTAGCGGGCGGAGGGCATTGCGTACACTTTCCCATGTGAACTGGCAGGGGTGGGGACTACACTGGATGGAAGCGCATGCGGTGAGCAAAATCTAGAGAAACAGTGGTGAGAAAGTAGGCGACAATGTTCGTGGCGTATCGGCGCTGAGAGAAGCACGGGCTGAATGAGTGACAGAGAAAGAGGGAGTGGACAATGATGGAAGCACTTGGCTTCGAGAAAGTCAAGGGTCCCGCTAGCGGCCCCCACGCCTCAACGTTCCGGGAGCGCGCGCCGCTTTCAGAAAACGTCCATTGAAACGGCACCTGAAAGAAACATGGTCATTTCGCGTTGCCTGAATTGTAGACTCCCGTGGTCGAACTATTACTGCTCGTTCGAATACCGAATCATGCGATCTGGCATATTTGCCCATTACCCCGCCCTGAATGAGCACGGCTACGCGGACACTCCCTCGCTGAGGCTGCAATGGCCACTTTGTGTAGTACAATACTCGGACCAATATGGTGAACCTCAAAGATGAATATGACCTACGCCGAGTCACATAAATAGGATTCGCCCGGCGCCTTACCCCAGTTTCTCCACTTCAGACAGGGGCTCGATCCTTTGGTGACCTCATTATCAATGCTGAACATATTTCGTAGCGAATGTATTGCATACAGCAAGTCTCCCTCAGGGCTACACTGACAACTGCATCATCAAATCTGAGCTAATAATTAGGCTCTTACCATGCCTTTACGCATGCTAGACCATGTGTGGGGGCCTCTTAGCCAGCTGCTGGACGCGCCGCTCGACAATCACGTGCAAGTTCTTTTTACTTATCGTGATAGAAAGGCAGCTCGAAGTCAAATCTGCAGGTCTTTTAATCATGCATATGCATGCTATCAATCGAGATCAAACACACTTGGCTAAAGTTGCCGTTCGACAAGCTCCGGTGAAGCGCATTCGTAGGCGAACCCCGGGCTTTCAAGTCGTACCAGGTTCTACAAGCGAGACCTCCGTTTACAGGACCGCAAACAACGCCGAGATGTATCTTCCAGTGCACAGCACGGGGTATCTTGCATAAAAACATGCAGTGCAGAATCCAGATCCCCTACTTTGTCCTTCTAGATTTGGCTGAGGACGATCGTTTAGAGACGCAGCTGAAGTGTTCTAGGCCCAGCTGAACTCAAAGGGTCAAATCGTTGCGACATGCAGCATAGCTTCATCGCTAACAGGTGCTACTACCTCCAAATAGTCGAGCAAGAAGCGAGAAATTGTTGATTTGGGAATGATCTGCTTTCCTGTTGAAGACTTGGTCGTGCCTCGCCCTGAGCTCCACCCAGCATGCAGAGTGGTACCAACAAAACTTCAACAATGGCACTCCGCGGGCTATATAAGGCCATGGTACAATGATGGAGCCTCTCAATACATTTCCGGTCCTCCGACAACTCCGTATCTTGATACCCACTCATGGCGAACACCGAGCTCATTGTTCCTCTTGTCCTCGCAGTGTTGGGCCTGCTGAGCTCTGCCATCAGTCTCTTATACGGTCGACGAAACCAAAAGAAAGCCGACATAGAAGCCGGTCGCCTCAACGAGAGGTTAGAAGAATTCAAAAGCCAGGTCGAGCGTAAAGAAACAGTCTGGACGCTCACAGAAAAATATGGCCCTCCGCTCCTCGTCGCAGCATATGATCTACAGTCGCGTCTCTACGAACTAGTAGAGTACCCCATCAGTCGGCAGCACCTAACCAAGCCCGAGGGCCTGGAGGATTTGAAAGTCTTCTCGTGCTACCTCCTCGCCCAGTACCTGGCTTATGCGCATATTCTTCGCACCAAAACCGGATACCTCTCATTTTCATTTTCAGACGACGAAAGACTCAAGTCAATCCGCAAGATTATGTACATGATCGACGAGGAGCTCGACCGCCGCCGCGATGCCAACGGCCAGAATGTCGGTGTCTGGCCTGCTGCACGTATTCTCGTCGGCGAGCGCATGATGGACAAGACAAGCGAGGTCAATGCCGCACTGGACGGCGGACTCGGCGTACAAGTCAAGGGCTGGGACCAATTCCGGAAAGAGTTCGACGAGGGGTTCCGCGAACCGATGGGCTATTTCTGCGAGTGGATCGACCTGATGCTCGAAGGCCGTAAGATCAATAACTGGACCTGGGACGCGCCTTTACGCGTCATGCAGCACCTACTCGTTGACTTAGTCGAAGTCCTTGACGAACACCGCGCATACATTTTTGACGAGGTGGATGATCTCAAATGTGCTCCATCGCAAGTAGATTGCGATTGTTTTGGCACGAAGTGCATGGATCTAGAAGGCAAAGAAGCAGAAGAGGCATGCAAGATGAAATACACAAAGCTGAAGGATATGCGGCTCAAAGTACGGCAAGATTCAAGGTTGTATGATGATGGCTTATGGGCAATGAACGGCCGCGTGTCGAGAGGGCGTGGAAACCACAACTACGCGGCTAACAAAAAGTTGGATCTGGCGGATGTGAAGCAGATGACGCATCGCGTTGATCTCATCTAACGGTCAGGTGCATCGTGAACAACGTAACAGGCTTGTGTATCCGCAATCTCAAGCTCTATGGATCAAGTTGAGTTCAAGCGTAAAAACCGTGAATGAGAGTGCGCGTGAAGGTGATCGTGTCCTTTATAAAATCTTGTCCGAGAAGAATCATAGTCTCGAATCTCAATACTCGAACTTCAAAACACATATTCCCGACCTCCTCGACCACCAAAATCACAGCCTAATAGTCAAAGTCAAAATTCCCCGGTCCGGGATCATTCGCGCCCAAACTCAAGTCCTTGAGCTCCGGACAGTCCTCCTTAGATCTACACCACTTTCCCCCAAGCTCCAGAATCGCACTACACCGCTCATCCATATTCATCGCTTTATGATACGCACTGATCTTTTACCTCCCCATCTCCTCCGCCCACGCATCAACACTACACGCCGCCAGCTCATTCCTCGGCCACGCCACAAGATGGCGAAACCAGACTTTTGGCTCAAAACATGTCTCCAGCGTGTCACATTCGTACGGCGCATCGCTTAACCTGTTTCTGTCACTAAGCTTGGGAGGAGGAGACCACCACTCTGCGCCCACGGCACGCAGTCGCTCGCAAAACGCGGCTTCGGCAACCGGCCCGTATTGTCGCCTCACGTCCTGATGGCGTGGGAGGCCGAGGAACGTGAGTTCGACGAAGTCAGCACGCTTGATCCATACGCCGCCTCAGCGTGGCCAGCAGGCTACGCGGGCGCCGTGCTTGGATATCGCGGAGCGGTGCGTGGGGAGGGGAGAGGTGAGGGGTGAGGGGTTGGTATTCCAGCGGAGGGGAAAGATGGACTCGCCATAGTGGTCAAACAAGGTTGCGTTGTAGGGGAGTATATGTTGGAAGGGGTCGGATGCGGCTTGGTGGGAGATGAACTTGATGGGGGTTTGGAAGAGTGGGTCGCGGGAGCCAATATATGGTTTTGGTGCTCGTGTTTGTGGTCGGAAAGGGTTGAGGAAGGGCCAGGAGAAGGTGAAGATGAGCAGTATGAAGCATATGAAAGGGGTCAGGTAGAGCAGCTTCGATCGACGTGAGATAGACATGTTTTTGTTGAAGTGATTCAATTGTGACATACGAAACCTATATTGTCATCAAGCACTCAGCACACAAGAGGACAGATACTCTTACCAGGATGGTTACAGTGCCAAGCAGGCTGTGAAGTATTGCCTGCGCCCAACCAGGCCGTACATCAGTTCCCAAATGGAGATTGGGCTTCAGCAATTAACATGATAAACGTATGCTTTGGACTAAAAATTATGCTCATGATGCTAAGACATGTGGTGGTACAAGACGAAAACGCTAGCAAAATGCCACGCGGAACAGCCTGCTTGAGGCGAGATAACCAAGAAACTTGACGCGAGAAATGCCAGAAAACCCAATCGCAAACAATGCATAGACAAAACCATGATCAAAACTCAGCGCCTAGCATCCAAGACTTTACAAGCTTGAACCCATGCGATCTTCTCCCATGTCCTTCTTACTGCTCTTCTTCTTCCCTTTGCCTTTCCGTTTCGATGGCTCGTTGGGAGGCGTGTGCGTGCCTCTGCTGCCAACCTGGCTATCACCCTGCTTCAAGCCCTTGACTTCCTGCAACATGTCTCGGAAACCTTCCTCGAGTGTTGTCATTCTTGCAAGCATGATCCTGCTCATGCGGTTCGAATCAGACTCTGTGTCGCTGTTCTTCTGCTCGCGGGCCTTCATCCTTGTAGCCAACTCGAATTGAGTAGTAAAGGACGCTGGGAGAGCGTTGAGATTGGCAAAGTTCGGATTCAAGTTGTTGTCTCCGATGTCTGACGCGAGGTCCAGGGCAACAGCATTGAAGGATGGTTCGCGGTTCCTATTCGCGAGAGCGAGGAAATTGGCGATGGTCGGAGTATTTCGACCTGATCCTCTGGGTGGCATGATGGCACGAGGTCGGGAAGCTTGTACAACATGCCCTGGCGGGTGTTTGGGCGTACGGGCTCCAGTCAAGATTGATCCATCAATGCGCCCTGGAGTTGCAGTGCCGCTACGGAGGCCAGTCTTTGGCCGTCTCTCTGGTGACACAGAGCGTGCAAAGTCCATGGTATCTTTCGTGGGACTGAACAGCACGGTGCTGGTTGACAGATTGCGGTTATGAGCGGGTTTCTTACGCGCGACCTTCTTGGTAGGCGAGTCGTGTGCTACTGGAAAGCTTGATTCAGATGTTCCCCGGTTGTTCTGGATGTCATCGGGTGCCACAGAAGTGTCCAAAGCTTTAGCAATGGAAGATTTACGAGAAGTGTTGTGGGCGGGCGTCCGCGCTTGCTGTCTGGGTAAGACCGTCATGGGAGTTCGGAAGAATTCCTCATCGGATGATTCGTATCCAGTGCGCGGCCTCTGTGCTTCTTTATCGATGCCAGTGCTTAGACCTGGAGTAATTTGGGCATAGCTTGCATGGTCATCTTCATCGTCTCCATCTGCATCCGTTTGCTGCGGCACGTCCTCCATGCCCAAATCCATTTCTTCGTTCTCCTCGGCGATCGGCTGTGCAAAAGCTACAGTGTTCTCATCTGGATCCGACATTACATTACGTGTTGAGGCGAGCGGATGCCGGCGCCTGGGTTGCATTGCGGTCTTTGTACGCCGTAGATAAGGTCTGGTGCCGGGTCGGTTTTCGAGTCGATCAAGAACAGAACGCGTGTCCTCCTGTGGAGGCTGCTGCTCGTCGTCATTCTCCATCTTCCTCATCCAGTCCGAGACAACATTGCTTGACTTTCGTCGTCCAGCCGGACGTTGCGACGGGGTCTGTATGCTGGAATCACGGTAAGGTCGACGGAACACTTCCTCAAGGGCGCGATCCTTGTAAAATGTCGTAACAGAGGGCTCACGAAGCCGGGGGCTGAACATATCAATGGGACCACGGATGCTAAAAGCAGGGACCGGATCGACAGACCCTTTTCGGCCACGTTGCTCGACCAGGTCGGTTGGTCCATAAGCCAAGTGAGAGAGCAGTAGCCGTTCATAGACAAAGATAGTGAACAAGATTGGAATGTGAGTGAGCTTGATGACCATCCGATTCATTCGCAGGAACTTCTTGAAAGGCATGAGATACTTCACCGGGATGAGAAGCCACCCGATGATGTTTGTAGGCGGAATGTAGGAGAATAGTGCGTCCGACTTGACCATGGAGATGGTGTTGACAGCGAACAAAAACTGATGCTCCTCGTCTGCGTTCTTCACGACCGCCATAAAGGAGTTCGTCAACACCGTGACCAGAATAGTCACGATCAGGAAGTGACAGATGAAGAGGAACAGAGCCAGCAAAGCTCGGCCGAGGATGTTCATCTCTCCCCAGAGATCCCAGGCCGCAGGAGTGAAGCCCATGACAAGCTGAAAAATGGCGTATGCCGCGTCAGATGCTCCAAGGTCACGCTTGAAAGCCAGGCTGAAAGCGACAAAGAAGCCACTACAGCTGATGACAATCAGGACGAGAATAGCAACCAAATCCATGGCCATCATCTTGAACGCGATCAAGAGCTGAGAGAAGTACCGGTAGTGATCGAGAGCCGAAAACAATCGGGGAAATAGTAAGACAGCGGTGGATCCGAGAACGTCGTAGGCCATGCCCGCAACTTGATGTCGGCTGACGTCGGGCATCAGGATACCATAAAGTCGTAGGACATAATAGGCCATGAACATGAGAAGAATGCCGAGATCAAAGGCATTCCATACACTCATAATGTATAAGCCAAAGCCCTGCTCAGAGAATCCGACTATCTCGTCCAGCATGTAGCCAGCGCTCCAGAACCAGAATAGCACCTCCAGCGCTGTGATATCGTCCGATTTCTCGGAGAGCACCGCCAGAAACAGCGCTAGCATGATGCCGAAAGACAGAGTCGAGAACAAGTTGCGGTAGCGTGGTACTCGAAGACGAGAGAGCTTGAAAAGTGAAGCGTCATGAGGATCGTATAGTGTGACGGTCCTCCTTAGGAGCGCTGCAGTTGGTGGCTGCGTAGGGTTATGTTTGGTGGGTGCTGACCGACGCGAGGGCCCCCTCCCAGGTGACACGTCTTCAGGACTGCTGCGGCCGCGGTGTGGTGGCGTCTCAGGCTTCCGATGTAGACTGTCGGCTGCCGAATGAAAGACGATAGTTCCAGCCCAAATGGCCTCAAGTTGCCGCACCACCAGAGGGTGTGCGAGAAACTTCTTGGCCTGGGCGCGGATAGCGATCTCCAAAGTAGAAATGCGAGCAGAGCGTGGTGCATTTCGAGACCAATTCATGCCGCCGGGTGTCTGAGCGCCGCTTGTAGGCATTTCCAGACCCTGTAGTGGGTCGAAGTCGTAGGAAAGCGCATCGATGAGCTCCCGTGTTGAAAAGTCCTTCAGCAGCCGCATGGCTAGCAGCTCGCAGATGAGCGCTCGTGTCTTACTGACACCCACATTGCCAGGATTCTCCTCGCCCTCCTTCTTGAACTGCAGGCAATTGGCGAGCAGACAGTATAGGGTGCCGCGCGAGAAGTTTTGGGAGCGGATCTGCTGCTGGATGGGCTTGACGAGGAACTGGGAAACCTGGGGCGAACGCAGCTGGTCCCAAGACAGGGTCGTTTCGCATCGCTGGACGAGTATGATTCGGATCGCATGGGTGGTGTTGTAGATTGGTATGCGATCTGGAGTGTTTGTTAGCAAGGTAAACAATGCGTGTTTCGCGGCCATACCAAGAA
Organism: Phaeosphaeriaceae sp. SRC1lsM3a; assembly: GCA_001644525.1. NCBI lineage: Eukaryota > Fungi > Ascomycota > Dothideomycetes > Pleosporales > Phaeosphaeriaceae > Phaeosphaeriaceae sp. SRC1lsM3a. Next base: position 1,726,604 of record KV441708.1, on the reverse strand, counting down.
AGGTCGAGGAGAAGACAGGCAGTAAAGGCCCATCACGCTGTCGGTCTTCGTCCTCATAAGCCCCTTCGCCATCGTAGTCTTCTATGGCTTCGGCATCGTCACCCTCTTCCGCCTCCTCGACGCCGTCCTCGCGACTGCGAAAGCGCTTTAGGGCGGCAAGGAGAGGCGTGGTTTCTGATACTTGAGGTTTTTTGGACCGCAAGAGTGAGGCGAACATGGAACCTGTGCCAGCAGTCGCAAGAGCAGCGGGATCCGTCAGCAGTAAGGCGGCAGAGGGGCGAGGCAGAGTTGAGAATGGCGAAATTGCAGTCGAGGTTTCATGTGTCAGGGCGGGACCCTCAAAATGAGAGATCGAGGGATCGTGAGTGTAGCGCCTTTCTCCATTCTGTCTGGCAGGCCTTTCACCGCTTTGTGTCACTTGGCCGCTCTCTTCTTCCTCATGTGAGCATACTCTTATCGCGCATTCGAAGTCAAGTTTGGGGTGTGGACGTCCGAAACGATGCGATTGGCTAAATCCACATGCGACTGGGCACCTTGCAGGAGTATCCCGCTGCTCGCCCCAGGAGCCATTAACAAAAGTGGGCATCCATGATGCGGGGTGCAGTTACACGCTGCAAGCAATGCCATGGTGTCATCTCATCTATCTCTAGTCGGTAGGGAATAGGTGCAATATCTAGGTCTAGGATATATCGTGGTCTTCAACTTGTGCCCATGTCTCTAGAACGCGTCGCAATCAACGTGTTTGACCAACAACACCGCAAAGTCATACAATGCGTAGGAAAATCCTTTCAGATCATGCAGCAGTCAAACATGCTATTTATCGCGCATCGTCATGACTTGGTGTGTGCGACAAGGTCTAGTCCGATCTCTCGACTGTACCGATCCACACCCCGCGCGTGCGAGGGATGTGTCGCCCTGCCTACGGAAAGAATATCCTTGATATGCTTTGCATCATGTGTCATGAGCCGCTGTCAGATGTACCTCGGTCGCTGATACTTTGTAGTAGTCTGAACCGCCTACTAATTATCCTCTTGGTCTACAGATTTCTGGAACCCCTCGACGTTCGCCTGCATTCTCGTTATCGATGCAAGTGGTCGGTCATGTCACCTTGCATGCGCCGTTGGACGACGCGAATGCAGATCATCCTGCGCGTTGCTGCAACCAGCACGCATCTGATTCGCAAGTTTGCCGACCTTCACACCGCTGAAATGATTGTTGGTGTGCGGAGGATGCTGTAACGAAGGTTGCACAGTTCCTGGACGCTTGACGCAAAGCCCACTTGACGACTAGCACAGCGCCGTCATCTTCTCTTCCAGTTGGGTGCCCACGAGCTAACAGCCTGCGACCATACTGTGTAGCTGTCGAGTCCATGGTACCGTGTTAGGACCCCGATCAAAGGTACGCGATCAGGCTTACCCAGAGCATGCTGGCGGAATGCAGGCCGGCGAGCGGCTGCACTCGTCATTGGGTGTTGGTGGGGCAAGTTCCCCGCTAACCTAGAAATTTTGAGGTCCCAAAACTCTTTTTGCTCAGCACGACTTGAAACATTCTTTTTTTTTCTTTCCTTAACTTTTGTGTGGCAGTCTCACTTCTGAAGGGTCGCTCAACCCTCGAGCTGTCTTTTATACCTCTCAAAATGGCGCCCCGCGCAGATGGAAGCCAGAACATGGCCCTCGAGCTCCAAGATGGCTACGTCTGCTTTGGAAACAGCTTCGGTGCTGACAAGAGCATTGCCGGAGAATTGGTCTTCCAGACAGGCATGGTGGGCTACCCAGAGTCCATCACAGACCCCTCCTACCGGGGCCAGATCCTCGTCATCACATTTCCCTTGGTGGGCAACTATGGTGTGCCCTCGCGGGAAGAGATGGACAGCCTGTTGAAGGACGTCCCTGCACACTTCGAGTCCAGGGAAATCCACATTGCAGGCCTGGTAGTCGCAACCTATGCCGGCGAGGCATACTCACATCACTTGGCCACCTCTTCGCTGGGCGCATGGCTGAAGGAACAGGGCGTTCCCGCCATCACTGGTGTCGACACCCGTGCGCTGACGAAGCGCATTCGTGAGGAGGGAAGCATGCTCGGTCGCTTGCTCCAGAGGACTGTGGCAGCCCCGAGCTCCTTGACCCTCACCATTGGTGCAGCCAACGCCCAGGACCTTGCAGACGGCGAGGTTGAGGCCGAGGTGGAAGACTGGAAGACCAGCTTCGCTCAGTGCGAATGGGTAGACCCAAACTCGAAGAACCTTGTAGCTGAAGGTAAAACAGCAACAGCTTAATGTGGTGATTCGTTCTAACCATCCGCCAGTGTCCATTAAAGAGCCGAAGCTCTGGTCTCCCGACCCATCCACGGCTCTCACACATCCCTCCGGGCGCCCAGTGCGTGTCATTACGGTCGACGTCGGTCTCAAATACAACCAGCTGAGGTGCCTGGTCCGACGAGGTGTCGAGGTCTTGCAGGTCCCCTGGGACTATGACTTCCCTCAGCTTGCTGGCAAAGAGTACGATGGACTGTTCATCTCCAACGGTCCTGGTAATCCGGCCATGATGGAGAACACCGTCAAGCACATCAAGGCAGCAATGGACGAAGCGAGGACACCGATCTTCGGTATTTGCTTGGGACATCAGTTGCTCGCTCGGGCTGCAGGAGCAAACACTCTCAAGATGAAGTTTGGTAACCGTGGCGCCAACATTCCCTGCACAAGTCTCCTCACAGGCAAGTGTCACATCACATCGCAGAACCACGGTTATGCGGTCGACTCGAAGACATTGCCTAGCGGCTGGGAAGAGCTTTTCGTGAATGCCAACGATGGCAGCAACGAAGGTATCCGACATGTGCAAAGACCATACTTCAGTGTTCAATTCCACCCCGAGCACACACCAGGGCCCCGCGACACCGAGTACCTGTTCGACACGTTCATCAGCACCATTCAGGAAGCCATAAAGTCGAACGAGGTCATGTCCAAGCCGGTCGAATTCCCCGGTGGTTCCTTCGAGGACAACAAGAAGAAGTCCCCAAGGGTAGACGTGAAGAAGGTTCTCGTTCTCGGCAGTGGCGGTCTCAGTATCGGTCAAGCCGGCGAGTTCGACTACTCCGGCAGTCAGGCTATCAAGGCGCTGAAGGAGGAAGGCATCTACACTATCCTCATCAACCCCAACATTGCCACCATCCAAACCTCGAAGGGTTTGGCTGACAAGGTCTACTTCCTGCCAGTCAACGCCGACTTCGTGCGTAAAGTCATCCAGAAAGAGCGACCAGATGGTATCTACGTCACATTCGGTGGTCAGACCGCTCTTCAAGTCGGTATCCAACTCAAGGATGAATTCGAAGGTCTCGGGGTCAAGGTCCTGGGAACTCCCATTGACACCATCATCACCACGGAAGACCGAGAGCTTTTCGCCCGCAGTATGGAATCCATTGGCGAGAAGTGCGCCAAGTCTGCGTCCGCAAATAACGTGGAAGAGGCCATGAAGGCTGTCAAGGACATCGGCTTCCCTGTCATCGTTCGAGCCGCCTACGCCCTAGGTGGTTTAGGTAGCGGCTTCGCCAATAACGATGACGAGCTGCTCGATCTTTGCAACAAGGCTTTTGCTGCCAGCCCGCAATTGCTTATTGAGCGCAGTATGAAGGGCTGGAAGGAGATCGAGTATGAAGTCGTCCGAGACGCTCGCGATAACTGCATCACGGTGTGCAACATGGAGAACTTTGATCCCCTCGGTATTCACACTGGAGACTCGATCGTTGTTGCACCGTCTCAGACTCTCTCTGACGAAGATTACAACATGCTCCGAACCACGGCGGTCAACGTCATCCGCCACCTTGGTGTCGTCGGAGAGTGCAACATCCAGTATGCATTGAACCCCTTCTCCAAGGAATACTGCATCATCGAGGTCAATGCTCGTTTATCTCGATCATCGGCGCTGGCCTCTAAAGCCACTGGCTATCCGCTTGCGTTCGTTGCAGCCAAGCTCGGTCTCAACATCCCGTTGAACGAGATTTCCAACTCTGTAACTCGCGTCACATGCGCCTGCTTCGAGCCATCGCTCGACTATGTCGTCGTCAAGATTCCTCGCTGGGATCTGAAGAAATTCACGCGTGTCTCCACACTCCTTGGATCATCCATGAAGAGTGTTGGAGAAGTCATGAGCATCGGCAGAACCTTTGAAGAGGCTATCCAAAAGGCGATCAGAGAGATCGACCCCAGCAACTTGGGTTTCAACGAGACTGCAGCTCTGATGGGCATTGACCAGGAACTCCAGACACCTTCCGATCAAAGACTGTTCGCAATTGCCAATGCGATGAAGTCAGGCTACTCTGTTGACAAGATCTGGGAGATGACTCAGATTGATAAGTGGTTCCTCAGCCGTCTCAAAGGCCTCAGCAACTTTGAGAAGGAGATGGCGAACTACAACACGGCCACTATCACCCTGTCTTTGATGAAGAGAGCGAAGGAACTTGGCTTCTCTGATCGTCAGCTTGCCAAGTTCTGGGATACCAATGAGCTTGCTGTCCGCCGCGCTCGTGTTGACGCTGGCATCTTCCCTTTTGTCAAGCAGATTGATACGGTTGCGGCCGAGTTCCCCGCCGTAACCAACTATCTGTATCTGACATACAACGGCACGGAGCATGATATCAGCTTTGAAGATAGGGGTGTCATGGTTCTCGGCTCTGGTGTCTACCGCATTGGATCTTCCGTCGAGTTCGACTGGTGTTCTGTTCGTGCTATCCGCACTCTCCGCGAGCAGGGCTTCAAGACGGTCATGCTGAACTACAATCCTGAGACCGTATCGACAGACTACGATGAGGCCGACAGACTGTACTTTGAGAACATCTCTCTCGAGACCGTCCTGGACATCTACACGATCGAGAACTCGAGCGGTGTGATTGCATCCTTCGGTGGACAAACTCCAAACAACATTGCTCTTGCCCTCCACCGCATGAACGTCAAGCTTCTCGGCACCTCTCCTGAGATGATCGACACTGCTGAGAATCGTTACAAGTTCTCTCGTATGCTTGACCGCATTTCCGTTGACCAGCCCGCTTGGAAAGAGCTCACCAGCCTCGAGGAGGCCAGGGAATTTTGCAAGAAGGTGTCCTATCCTGTGCTAGTACGACCCTCATACGTTCTGTCTGGAGCTGCCATGAACACTGTGTACTCGGAGCACGACTTGGCCAACTACCTCAACCAGGCTGCAGATGTGTCCAAGGATCATCCTGTGGTCATCACCAAGTATATTGAAAACGCGAAGGAAATCGAAATGGACGCTGTTGCCCGCAAAGGTACCATGATTGGCCACTTCATCTCTGAGCACGTTGAAAATGCTGGTGTTCACTCGGGAGACGCCACCTTGATTCTGCCACCCCAGGATCTCGACGTCGACACTGTGCGTCAAATCGAAGATGCGACCCGGAAGATTGGCGCTGCCCTTAATATAACTGGCCCGTACAACATCCAATTCATTGCCAAGGATAACGAGATCAAGGTGATCGAATGTAACGTCCGCGCAAGTCGTAGTTTCCCATTCGTCTCGAAGGTCATGGGTGTGGACCTCATCGAGATGGCCACCAAAGCCATGGCTGGACTTCCGGTCACTGAATACCCGCCCGTCAACATCCCTGCCGAGTATGTTGGTGTCAAGGTCCCTCAGTTCTCTTTCTCTCGTCTGTCCGGCGCGGATCCCGTGCTTGGTGTAGAGATGGCTTCAACCGGTGAGGTTGCTTGCTTCGGACGCACCAAATACGAAGCCTACCTCAAGGGTCTCATCGCCACTGGATTCAGACTGCCCAACAAGAACATCTTGCTGTCGATTGGTTCCTTCAAGGATAAGTTGGAAATGCTGCCGTCCATTGAGCGCCTGCACAAGATGGGTTACAAGCTTTTCGCCACTGCTGGTACTGCCGACTACATTCAAGAGCACGGCCTTCCCGTCAAGTTCTTGGAAGTGCTCCCAAGCGGTGACTATGAAGAGCAAAAGGCTGAGTACTCGTTGACTCAGCATTTGTCGAACAACTTGATCGACTTGTACATCAACTTGCCTTCAAGCAACCGTTTCCGACGACCAGCCAACTATATGAGTCGCGGATACCGAACACGTCGTATGGCTGTCGACTACCAGACCCCGCTTGTCACCAATGTCAAGAACGCGAAGCTCCTTATCGAGGCTATCGCTCGCCATTATGATTTGGAAGTGACCAAGATCGATGCTCAAGAGTTCTTCCCCGCTCCTGGAGCGCACGAGCAGGCCAGTTTGGATCTGGCCAGACTCAATGGCGCGCCATCTTTGTCACAATTGCTCGCCAAATCACCCTTCAAGGGCAAGCACATCACCTCCGTCAAGCAGTTCTCTCGCGCCGACCTTCATCTCCTCTTCACCATTGCTCAGGAGATGCGTCTGGGTGCGCAAAAGCAAGGATGTCTCGACATTCTCAAGGGCCGTGTGTTGTGCACCATGTTCTACGAGCCATCTACAAGGACCTCTGCATCTTTTGACGCCGCCATGAAGCGTCTTGGTGGTGAAGTCGTCATCATCAACGAGATCGCTTCTTCGACCCAAAAGGGCGAGTCAATTGCCGACACTGTTCGCACCCTAGCATGCTATTGCGATGCCATCGTTCTCCGCCACCCAGCGGAGGATGCAATCGACGTTGCTGCCAAGTTCTCCGATGTTCCAATGCTCAATGCTGGAAACGGCAGCCGCGAGCACCCGAGTCAGGCTCTGTTGGACATTTTCACCATCCGTGAGGAGTTGGGTACAGTCAATGGCCTCAACATCACCTTCGTTGGTGACCTCAAGTACGGCCGTACCGTCCACTCGCTCTGCGAGCTGCTTTCCCACTACGATGTCACCGTCAACCTTGTCTCGCCCGAATCGCTCCCCATGCCCGAAGGTGTCCGCGACGGGCTGAAGTCCCGTGGCCAGCTCAACCAGATTTCCAACGAGCTCACACCAGAGCTGATCGCTTCAACGGACGTCTTGTACTGCACGCGCGTGCAAAAGGAGCGCTTCCCCGATGTTGCTAGCTACGAGAAGGTCAAGGATGCGTTTGTCATTGACAACAAGGTATTGAAGGGCGCAAAGACCAACATGATTGTCATGCACCCTCTGCCAAGGAACAACGAGATTCACGAGGAGGTGGACTTTGACCCGAGGGCGGCATACTTCAGACAGGTGAGTCTCCTGCTAACCTACGAAAGATCATCCGTACTAACAAGTCGATAGATGCGCTACGGACTGTACACTCGCATGGCTCTGCTCGCTATGGTTATGGCCTCGTAGATTCCGTCATCATGTACATTTCCTTCTTCTTCACTGGCGTCTCGGAACCACAAAAAACGAACCAAACCAACAAAAGCACACATCTAGAGCAATGACTTCGGCGTTTCTTCTTATCACTCCTTATATACCAAGCATCTAGAGTTTCCATTACCAAAAGCATTAGACAGGCGTACACACCACTGGGTCAAGTGGTTTCCTTTTTTCGTGTTATAAAGGTATAACCATGTATGATGTATAAATATTTTTGTATTTCAGGGTGGGGGGAAGCTATTTCATTTTTTCTGCGATGGGATTTGGGCGTTTGTGGATTTGGTGTGGGCTAAAGGACGATCTTGGATCTGCATTGGGCGGCGCATTGTTCGGACATTTGGGACATGGAAGGAATAGCGAAAATTCACGCTATGGATTGGATTTGGTATAGAGCACGCCAAACGCCTCGCCGTTATGTGTACAGGGCAATGAAATGTCTACCTTGTTGCTACAGGTTTTTCGATGAGGTTATCCAGGAGTGCGTGAGGTTCTAGTGACGCAAACACCGGCCCCAAGCTATGGACCGTTAGCATGAATCTTCTCTCACAACAGCTTCGATGACTTACCAGGTAGCCCACATCCAAAGCCGACAAACAAGTAAATCAAGAATATAACCACCAGGCACAACAGGACCATCAACTTGACGTTCTTCCACCACATCCTCCTCTTCAGCGTCCGACTCCTGACCCTGAAATCCCGCGCATTCTCCCCCAACCGCCCCGTCTTATCCACCAGCACACTCATATGCTCGCCCCTCTCCAACACGCGCTCAATATTCTCCGTCATAATCTCCCTCACGCCATCAATCTCCCTCTGTGCCGTCCTCAACGCATCCTGCTGGCCCGCATACGTGCTCCCTTGCTCGACCATCATCCTCTTAAGCGCGCCATTGAAGCTCGCACACCCATACGGCGGCAGATTCGCAAAGTCCGTCTCGCCCACCTCGAACTCGGCAAAGAACTTCTTCTCCAGATTCGTCAGGAAGCCAAATGGAATGCGCTGCCCGAGCTCGCGCTCCGCGATCACGAGGAAGGTCAGCCCGCCGGCGCCGCGGGATTGCTGAGACGAGGGGAAATCTGAGGGCGATTTGATGAGGCAGTGGATGAATTGCGAGTTTTGGTCAATGGTGCGGTGCGAGGGAGGTGAGTGGGTTAGGCTGGGGAGCACGACGGAGACGAGGGACGAGGCGTTGGACGAGGCGGAGGCGGTGTGTTCGGCTAGGACGGTGGTGTTGTGCGCGATGCACGCACTGCAGTATATTAGCTAGAGCGCAAGGAGGGCGCTCGAGAAGGGGAATTGAGCTTACTAGAGCAGCGGCGTCGCGGTAGAAGAGGATGCCATGGCGGGAAGAAGGGGAACGGAGGTGCGCGCTGTGTGCGGGTTTTGCGGAAGTGGTGGCTGATCGGGAGCTTTCTTGGTAGGCGAAAGTAATCCGCGGGAGAATAATGTGCTGTGCTCGGTGTCGTCGCTGTCGTGGTCGTGTTGGGTGGTTGTGTCTGCAGGTGGAGATCGAAAGCTGGGGATGCTGCCTCGCACAAGCCCGGGGCGCGTCATCGCCAAGCTGACTCGCGGCGGGTGTCAGAGACGCTAAATAAAGCCGCGGCTTCTTTTTACGCGATCGCGAAGACTTGCAATGCTGCAAGCTCGAGCGGTCGCGACAATAGACTGGGAGAAGAGAAGCGGGTGAATGAAGGGTGCTGGTAGCTGTTGAAGATTGAAGTCTGGTTTGTACACTCTGTTTAGGAACGCAGTTTGGCGCGGGTGCCACAGAAACCAATTTCCAAACGCCTTTTTCTACACTGTCACTCTTCGCACGACGTCCAGTCCACACACACCACACTTCACCAATCCCGCCTTCATACCACATCCCACACACAATGGTGCGCGTCAAATACCGCTACCTTGTCGTCAACATCCTCTACCCCTCTCCTCCCCCCTCCTCCAAAACCAAACCTCCCGTCCCGGACCTCATTCAAATCCACTCCCCGACCTCCGACACCCTGCACGCCGGCCTCCTCGTCCGCCTCATCCGCGAACACATCGAAGACTTGTACGGCGACTACGGCATGGGCATGGTATCCTCCGGTCTCAAGATCAACTACTGGTCGCCCTCGACCTCGACCGCCATCGTGCGGTGTCCGCGCGACCACTACGAGATGGTCTGGGCGGCGCTGACGTTTATCACGCATTTACCCAAGACGTCGAATTCGCCTTCGGCGAGTGATACGCCGGTTGTGCTGAGGGTGGTGAGAGTGAGCGGAACGATTAAGAAGGCGGAGGAGGAGGTGATTAAGCGTGCGAAGAGGATTGTGGAGAGGGCAAGGAGGTGGGAGGGGGAGGGGAAGGATGTTCCGATGATTGAGAGTGTGCAGAGGGCGGCGGATTTAGAGAGGAAGAGTGGAGAAGATGTGTTGATCGAGGTGGGTGGGGGGAGTGAGGGAGAGGACGAAGATATGAGTGAATAAGAGCTGGAGTCTGGACAGGAATTGTCCAAGAAGAAGGACGCGCAATGTGCGGAACCATCATGCTCCAAGGAATTTTGGTCAGCATCCTGGTGGCAGCGAAATGTGGAGCGATGACAGCCTTATGGCGAATTGGTGTCCGGCCGTAAGACCAGTGTCGTTGCTTTTGGACACTACAGAATCTTCTCGCATGCAGCTCAACTTGAGCGCATACGCAGAGCCACGGCGACCGATTCTGGTTTATACCACGCCGGTCAGAACATGCCAAGGTTTAGAGCACACAGCCTGGGAAGCAAGCACAGGCTTGCCTTTTGACGAGATGGAAGCGAATACTTTCAATGGATTGGTACCATGTAGTATCATATGTACAGGCTGCGCTTCGAAGCAGCGGGTGTAGAGCAAGCATACTCCATCCCATGTACACACATAATATACAAAACAGTCGAGTCGAACTGTCATGCCCGCGCAGTACATGGTCTCATATCATCTCTCTCGAACTCGAATCCTCTCCATCGTCAGTTCTCCTGACAAGCCCCCTCTCCTTACCGTGTCCCCATCTCAAGCAGCCACGCCCACTTCATGAATCCGCAAACTACCCACCTCACCCACAATTTGACTCCGCACAGTCAGAGCAGGCGATGCACATGACCCATTCGTCACACGCCATTGCACAGGCGCCGGCACCGGCAAGCCCGACAACTCCGACGCGAGTGGAGACCCAGGACGATGCACCACAGGCGAGCTATCCAGCTCCCACTTGGGCTCGTACTTTTGTGCCGCATGCTTCTGCTTTTTTTCGCGGCTTATGCTTGAGAATGCATCCTTGACATGTCGAACCTTCCTGTAAAGCACATCCTTGACTTGTCGAGCCTTGTTCATGTACCGTTTCCACTGCTCCTTGAAGCGTGCACCATTGGCAAGTCGAGTCTTCCTCATGCACCACTTCCACAACTCCTTGTATTTGTTCTCGTAGATAGTGTTTTTCATATTTGGTGCATTCGCTGCAAGGCTGGCGTCCTTTGCACTCCTCTTCGTCCTGGCATCGCGCTTGATATAGAGGACGAGAAAGACAACAAGGAGGAGCAGTGTGGTGGTTGGGATTCCGATGCCGAAGCCTAAGCGGAGGGATGTATTTTGGTCTGGGGGCGCTGCGGATAGTGTTTGTGTGGGTGGTGAAGTGGCGGATGGGGCGATCGATGTGCTTGATGCCGTGATTGTGTTTGGAGAAGAAGTTATTGTAGTCAATGTCGTTGATGTGGGTGGTGCGATGGTCGTTGACACTGTAGAAGAAGACTTGTATCGATCCGCATTTGCTGACCACCAAGACGCAGTCTGAGACGGTGCAGGGAGTGGAACTAGATCTCTAATAGTGCCGATCGTCTCCAATGCTACGTATTGGCGATCGTGCTTGACATCCTCACATCCTGTAGGCGGTTGTCGCTTCAGCGCATCGCCCCAAACCTGGCTTGCGCAGCTCCCCTGTTGTCCACAATTGTCAGGATGATGGCAAACCCACGTATCGTTCGGAATACCATTGGAGCCATTACAGAAGATCAAACCGACCCAATGACTCTTCGCGAGGTCGAGATTGCACTTTTGGGGACAGTGAGGATCCTTGAAAGTTGAATCGGTGCAGCCATACTGATATGTCACTCCCGTGTCTGAGTCGTAGCAAGCATTGCCCTCGAGGCATTTGTCTCCGGCCTGGCAGCATGAGTACTGTGCGGTTGTTGTGGAGCCGTAGCATGGCAGGAATTCGTCTGGGGCGAGCTTGTTCGCACCCCAGTAGCACGAATGGGGTGTGCGAGCCCAACTGGTCAATGGTAGGAGGAAATGGAGTAACGAGATCGTGAAAAGGAGTCTACCAAGTGGAGTCATCCTGATACCAGTACTCAATGTGAGGAGGGCTGGAGGATTGAAGGATGGGACAGAGACATGTCAGTCAGTTTATGCATGTTGAGAGCAATCAGAACTACGCCAACTGGGCCGGAGTCGATTCATGATGCCCGTGTGCACCTTGCAAGATCGCTGCGCCATTCTGGAATCTGTTAAATGGTTACTGGCGCTAGTGTCAACATGTTTGTGTAATACACATTGTGGCGTGGTGCCAGCGTCTGTGGTCTGTCACGTTTTCCTAAACCTCATGTTAGCGTGCTTGTTGTGCCTCCGTGCTTTTGCCTTCCTGTATCCCACAAATACACATAGTAAAGAATCGGATCACGTTGAGGGAGCCCGTGCTGTGGCTGATTAGTCTGATTGATTGCTTCTGTAAGACATCGCGCTTTAAGCGATGTCATCGGTCATGCCCGCTAAGACACCAGCCCCAATGATCCCACCATCTAACGCCTCTTTCAGCACCACCTTTTTCGATGAGTTTGCTGTCGAGCCCGCATCGACAAGCTTGTCTATCCAATACTGGCATGTCTCGAGCCATTGCGGGTACTGTGATATTGTGCCACCTGCATACGCGATGACCAGTTCTTCGCTTGTGTTTGGTCGGTCTGCATGGATGCCATTACTTCTTGCTTGACTCTTAGTCGCGGTCGCCATGTTCAGCTGTATGTCATGCACACAATGTAATAGACCAACACATGCTGCAGCTATCAGTGCAGACGATCGTCGTTGTACCGCGAGGGCTATACTGCGTATCGTGTTGACCCTTGAGGATGTCCAGTAGGCAGCTGTCGATGTGGAAGGGTATCTCTGCTCTAGCTCTTTCGTCACCTCTTCTAGTTCCAGCCGTGCCACTACCTCTGAAAGGAACCTGGTAGGTAATGCGTTTCTCGTTTGTAATGATAAAGGTACCTCATCCTTTACTGTTGAGTGCACGACGTCAAGATATGCTAATCGTACAATTTCGCCGAGGTATCGACCGGCAGTCATGTATTCAAAGGGCTGGAAACCCGGTGCATCACTGTTCGCGTCGAGCGTCAAATCCCAGGGTGTTTTAATTTTCATCTCATTTAGCGGTCGATCTGTTCCGCGTATCGTCCACTCGGTATTGATGACCACGGTTTCGACAGCATCTGGGTTCGGCAGGTCCTTCCTCTTCGCGGGATGCAGATTCGCAAGCTTCATGGGGACAGTTGCGTTCGTGCCAGTTCCAACGATGAGACCCATGGCGACTCGGCTGTTTGGTGCAGCTTTGACAGCATACGCCAGAGAAGCAAATGTGGCTACCGTGTCATTGGTGATTGCGGCTACTCTTATCCTGGGGAGTGGAGTCAGTGTGCTGCTCTTGTGGGCTAGGTCATTGTCGTGTAGACCATTAATGGTTGGTTCCGAACAGTGTCGCGCATATCCAGCAAGCAACATCTTGCCAAGGTTAAGATCCGAGGTGATAGCAAAGCCCTTGCCCATTGGTAGTAGTGTTGCCTCAGAGAGGCAGGTCTGTCTGTATCGTTTGTGAGTACTAGACCATCAGGCACAGAATTGTGAGCTTGTGAGCACATACGCCATGGGAAAGCTGAAAGTGATCCCCAGCAGAATCTCTTCCGCAGAGGATGAGTCTGACGCAGATGCCACTGTACCTGCTGCGATGGCCTCCTTCACTACCTCAGCAATACAGTCTGCTATCCATGCGAACAGATCCTCGGCCTTGTCCATTTTCAGATGATCGCCAATTGGCCAGTCGCGATCATGGCTTCTCTTTATTTTTGCAAACACCTTGTTGTCATCAGCCTCTCTACGTTCAGGTATCGCACGTGCTTCATTCTCCCCGAGCAACTCAATACATCCGACTCTTAGATTCGTGCCACCGACATCGATAGCCAGAAACTTTCCCTTTTCCTTGCCAGTCGGCAGGGCTGTCACCGGAGTAACGAGAAAGTGCTCTGTTGATGTACGAGCGAGATCTGTGTATGTTTCCGAGAATCGATGCGCTAGATCAAGTAGTGTGTTCGTGTTGATGAAACCAGTCAATGCTTGTATGGCCTCCGGAGCGGCACCGTCGTCCGTAACAGATCCCCCGGCCATGACGGGCTGGCTCTGACGTCCAGGAAAGTTTGTTGACAAAGACCGCGAGGCTACCGGCCCAGGGTAGAGGTAACCTACACTAGCTTGGTAGGCAAGGCTTAGCCGGTAACAGAAGACAACCCGCTTCGAAGATGGCTGTCTCAATTCCGGTACAGGCCTCAGTGGCCGGGCAACGACTCAAGAAGAAGAGTCGAAATCAGGCATGCTACCCGCCAGTACCATTGGTGCTCCGGGTCAAGTAGCTTTGGTGTAACGGTCCGTAATCGGCGTGTTGCACCACCAGCAGCTCGCGCATCGCAGCTCATGCCGCCAAAGCCCGCCTGGGCCTAGTGCTTAGTTCTTGCACGTGAAGTCGACAGCTTGTGATGCAACTCCATGCTAGGGACGTGAACGCATGCGCAGAAAGGACAAAGAGAACAACACTACGAGCAGTCGAGCGTGCTGTGGACCCTTCATAGCCAATTTATGCTTGCCCCGTCGAATACGATTCCTCCGCGCATAGTTCATCGCGTGCCACTAAACACTGCGTTATCAGTCATCCACTAACGCCCATCAGCCAACTCAGCCCATCATTGCTGTATGCGCACGAGCTGAACAAGCCCCCCAACCATCGCATAAGCTAAAATCCGCGAACCACGAAGCGGCCCGGCGTAGTCGACGGGGTCTACATAAGCCTACCGTCTCCGCTCAACGCCCTAAAATGGACGTCAAAACGCCCCTCCTGCCTCCCTCGCCGCCTCGCGAAGATGAGGATGTCGTGAACGTCGACGAGGCAAAGATGCGCCAGAAGCGCCGGTCGAGGTTTCAGGCTGCAGCCGCGGTGATTTTGTTTGCTATCTTTTGGCTGGCAAGGACATGGAGCTGCGAACATGAGCACAATGAGGTGGATACCAAGGTGCCGCTCGAGGTACACATAATGTAAAGAGATTGTACGAATCTGTTGCGAGGTACCCGGCACTAACGAAGAACTCCAGGTCTAAATGCCCCGATGCGCGCGATTGTCTCAAAAAACTCGTAGTCCCAGCCATGTCCGACGTATCCGACAAAGTCGACTTCAGGCTGAGCTTTATCGGCAAGCTCACCGACGACGATGGCGTGGAATGCATGCACGGCCAGACAGAGTGTCTCGGCAACATCCTCATGCTGTGCGCCGCAGCAGAATACCCCGATCCGAAGCTCTATCTTGGCTTCTCGAATTGCCTCATCAACGATTACCAGGAGATACCGAACAAATCGCTCATCGAGGATTGCGCGCTGGAACATGGGCTCGACTTTGACACACTGAATAATTGCATGAGCAAGGATACGGGCGCGTATGGTATGGGACTGCTGAGGGATAGTGTGCAGCATAGTAGCGATGTGGGCGTGAGCACAAGTTGTACGATCAGGCTGAATGAGAAGGTCAGATGCGTGTACGATGGCGGCGAGTGGAAGGACTGCGAGGGTGGCTCGAAGCCAGCAGATCTGGTGCATGATATCAAGCAGCTCTATGATGAAGCACAGGGATGGACATACTGAAATGTTCAGGTCGTGGAAGCATTGTTTCGGCGTTTGGGAAGGGCTCATGTTCGAGCACGGAGGCAATACCCAGCACTTCCTCCGGTGTCTCTTCATACTTTACGGTAGCATTTCACAGCATTATACGCAATAGAATACAGTAATTCAACTCCCGCAATGCAGGTTCCCAGCCCAATGCAAGCATACTCCAACGACCAAAAGAGAGCAGCGGATCTAATCTTCCAAACCACAGCAGGATCACTGAAACTCGCCAAACTCTCCATCGTCGAACCCCAAATCCTCCGCCGTCTGCTTCGGCGGCTCAAAGCTCTGCCTACTCCGCCTCCTCTCCTCCTTCACGCTCTGTGCACTCGGCGGCGGAGGCAAGAAACCCCCACCACTCCCCGGCGGCGGCTTTATACTGAACAGCGCGTCCTGCTCGCTCTTCTGCTGTCCTGGGCTCTTATCACCCTCAGGTCTTGATCTCCTCCCCTTGAGCCCACCCAAATTTATCGATATCGTCTCTCCCTCCTTGAGGCTGAAATCGCGCTTTGGCTCCTCTTCCTCCTTCTTCGCTTTCGCGCCGCCGCGTGCGCCTGTGCCTGTGGGATTCTGCTCGAAGCCGAGGACCCTCCGCGCATCCTGCAGCGCGATGCTGAAGTCGAAGGCTTCGGAGCGCTCTTCGAAGCCCATGCCCAGCACAGCTTTCCTGCCCTCGCCGACGACGGTGATGGCGAAGAAACGGCTGCTGTCGAGCGCTTGCTCTACTATCCGCTCGCTTGTGTAGGGCGCTGCGGCGAAGAGGTCGCCGGTCTTTCCATCTTCGAGAAGGAGTGTGGTGGTGACTTTCTCGTCGCCGTCCTCTTGATCGGAGGGTATGGATGTCTCGACGATGCGTAACCGCGCCGTGAAGATCTGGAGCTTGTTATTGTTGGCGGTCCATGTCGATGCCTGGTAGCCTTTCGTCGATGTAGCTGGTGGGATCTGGTAGATGTGCACTTTGGGCGCGAGGTAGAGGATTCGTTGGATCGCGTTGGCGGGCAGCGGTTGTCCTGTGAGTGGATCGACGTTCATGTTGTCTGCACTGCGTATAGCAATAATATGTTATGGTATTTCTTAGTCTCCAGGGTCAAGATTAATTTCGCGGCCTCGGATTATGCGCTTGCTCGGGAGGACTAAGTTAAAGATGTCTCGATTTGGCGGGGTAGATCTTCACTCCACGATCTCGCAACGCGGCCGAGGGATTTTGTTTCAAGACACCAAAAGGGGGTCTCCGATAGAAGCGCCGTCGAGCTGCACCTCATTTATGACACGCACCGCTATATGGGCGTGGCTGAAGGGATTGGAAGACATCGCTCCGTTCTGGCACAGCGGTGATGCGCTGGCAAACGCAGGGTCTCCTGGAGTACTCCCCGCCATTCGATAGGTACTAGAACGTAACGTGACCATATCTTCATGCGTGTAATCGCGAATCGGCGTTGCTAGACGGCAACGGCGTGTGTAAAAGATGGGACTTGTTAGTTTGGGCGATTGTTTAAGGTTTCTGGTCGCGTACTGTTGCTCGTCATTCCCCAATCAACCCGCCTTGCATGCCCCTGACCTCGTCTAGGTTCCGAATTCTATTACTGGTAGGTGGTACGAGTAGATCATTGTCAGTTTCTGATTTCTTCGTAAGTCGGATTTGACAAAAGCCATCAGCATATCGTTCGTTTCGGAAATGGTTGCAGGATCTAACTGATTACATTCCTTTATACACTAACGGTCCTCGTTGTATGTCTGAATTATGTACATAAGAAGTCTAGTAAGGTCAATAAGGTGTCTAACTGTAACTTTCGCTCTAAATCTACACTCTACAAGTATGTGTAACAGAAGGGGCCGCCCATAGTGCTCATAGCATCACCGACAGTGATCGTGCCAGGGTACGCGTAGCCCAAAGTCATGGTGTCAGTGAGCTTGGTTGCGGGTGCTGTTGGATCAGCGAGAGCAATTGTTCCGTAGATAGCATTGGTGCGCTCGGAGGGGTTCAAATTCTGCCAGGTCCACCAGACTCGATCGATCTGGGAGTGGTGGAAGAAGAACCTTTATTAATTAGTATGTGCTACACTTGAGACCAACAATGACAGTACTTACCATGGGTCGCCAGGAGATGTAAGGAAGTCAGAACCAGGGTCGCCACCAATAGTGAAGTGACCAGCCGTATGCACGCCCATGAAGTTATTGGCGAAGGCGGTTGTTCCACCTTGCATATCGTACCAGAAGGTCTTCATATCAGGGCTGTTGAGCAGCTTTGTGACCATAGCATCGTTCGTCCACTGGCTAGAGGTCCAAGAAGAGATATCACGCTTCAGGCAGCGCGGGTTATATCCGAGACCGAGGTTGGGATCGGTGAACGAAGTGATTGGATTGGGTGTCGTGCATTGGTGTGTCGTGAAGACGGGACCAAGGTTGACAGACCAGTCCTTAAATGGACCGGAAGTCACACAACCACCTCCACTTCCGTGAGGGATGCTGATCAGAGGCGCGTCATTGGTAGGGATACCGTAAAAGGTCTGGTTCTGGCAGCCAGCGACACCGTTGCCTCCCATTGATGTAGCAGAGCCATCCAGGGAGGGAGATTTCATTGGGTCGTCCGCCCAACGAGGCCAGTTGTGGTACGGGTGGTAGCCCTTGTATCCGCACTCATTGCGCAAGGTCTCCTCGTAGGCATAGGTGAACCAGCGATGCCATGCGAGGAAGTTGCCCGTATTATGGATCTTTACGCTCCTGTTAGCAGACACACTTCTCAATATGATATTATCAACATACCGAGAAAGTCTGCTTGATATGAGTCGCGACAAAATCATCGTAACGATTCTTGCAGCCAGGACATTCTGCCTTTGGAGTCTTCGGTGGAAGTTTTGCCATGCATTGCACCGCGGAGATATAGTTGCGCTTCTCACTGGAGGAAAAGGTGGCCCTGACTGAGTAAGCATTGGAGATACATGTCTCGTGTACTGGTGAGACGCACCATTCCCGCCTCACGACAATGTTAAGTGGGTTGCATTTCTTCCACTGGTCCCCCTTTTGGGTAGCTTGGTAAATTTGCTGGTTGAGACCAGCGACACCAGCATAAAGATCGGCTGATAAGATCTTCCCACCAAGAGTGGTGGCTGACAAGTCCTCTCTCTTGTCGAAGGAGTGGGCTCCTTCGAATGCGGGAATGGCGCTGGCGATGGCTGCGGGAGCCACGGCGGCAAGAATCACAGCCGCGCGCATGATGTTTGTCTCGCCCGGATAAAGTTGGTGGTGTTAAGGTTCAACGAGGCTCAACGACGTCGGGGGGAATGAGTGACTTGAAAGGTACAAGAGGCTTGACAAAGTTCCGTGATGAAACCAGAATACGATCCCAGTATTAGATATATTAATATTAAGATATAGGATTAGTTTGAAAAACGTGGCAAGCGACCTGGTTTAGAGCTGCATGGACCCTTCAAATACTCCTGCAGCTCCTTCCTGGAACTTTGGCCCCCTTCCTCTTGTCCGCGGCATGAACACCTCATTGTCGCCATCTAAGAGTGCTTTTGGAGAAGTTGGTCGGTTTGATCATTCCGTACGAGATTTGAGTCATGATAAGGGGCCTTTGAAGCCTACAAGAGACTGACCTGGTGCCTTCCAATATTCCTCGAGGCTTCGAATTCCTTCGAATGCATTAGCGCTTGCTGTACTACTACCATTCGAGACATTGAATGCTACGCCGACAGCGAAGAACGTGCTGGACGCGCTCAAAATATCGACAGGAGGAGTTCGCCATGAATTTCGGCTCGTATTGAGGACAATGCATTGGTGAGGCGCGGCTCAACCCCTGCATGGCGAGATCCAGGTCTTTTCATCAACCACCAACATTGGATACCGCTGCATTGGGTCAGTCGCTTGCAATCCTACGACGAGTGACGGAGCAAATCATTCGTTGGTCTTGTCAGACTCGTATATGCGGCTGGGTGTTCCGGGCCATGGGCCACGCGCTAAGTCGAAGCTCACGCGTTGGTTTGCATGAACATGAGCTCGGATTCTACGTCCAGCTTCCATCTGAAATTCTGGATCAGATCCTCGTTTTTGGGTCGAAGTCGAGTCATTCTAGTCCGCCCGGTTCTGCGGGATCCACGGAATGGTGAACTAGATATCGATGATCGGGACAGAGTAATGGACGTCGATCGATCACGACCCACACGTTCTCGAAGTAATCAAGGGTCTAACGCTCCGGTGGTGGGTGGGTATCGGACATTTGAAGGGCACGCGGCTTTCAAGCTTGGCCGGCTGTTATGTTGACAGCTCGGCTCGTTGGAATCGCTCCGTTCCTCGGACAATAGAAGGATGCAAGCGACGCCTGGAATCCATTTGCGCCATGTCGCTTCTGATGCTTGAATTCAGCTAACAGTGGTGGAGGAGGGACGGGACGGGGCAATCCGGGCCGGAAACTTACTTTCTACTGTGAGGTCGGAGCTAGGCACTTCATTCGACCTAGCTTCGCCTGACAACGACCAGCTCATTCGCTCTGATCCACGTTGCGACCACGACCCGTTCATTACGGCTGCTGCAATGCATCCGCACGCGAGGTACCGTGTTGTTTTCAGTTTTCTCGACACCCTCCTCATACCATGCTGCTTACCCGCTCGGCAATATCCGACCCTTCCGACTGCTTGTTTGCTGAAGGTTGCATTACTCGCGCCGATCCGACTGTCCCTTTGCTGGGCAAGTCTTCCAACTGTTAAGTAATGCGAGGAGGAAGAGGTTGAGTTCACAGATCTCAGCCACCAACAGATAGTATGCCGTTAGAGCAGCTGCGGCAAAGTGATTGTACCACTAATCGCTACTTGCTCTGTGAGGCGGACGGCCTATGATCCTTCTCCTCAGCCTGTGACATGGCAACAGTCTAACCTGAATCTTCGCAAACATACCGGACCATTCTCACAGTACGTGATGCTGTTTCATAGCATGTCACTGATTCTGCAATCGAGGTTGAAATATGTATGCATTGGCCCTGAGCTTGATCGGAGCTACTTCAGATACTTCGAATAGCAGAACCATACCGAACCGATGTCGCGATATGTGCTCTAATAAGGATATCACTGGATGATTAGCGCAAGAACAGAAAGGAGCATACGCACGCGAGTCTGCTGCTTCTAGAGCGCGGAAGTAGAAACTCTTCCCGCTTTCAGAAGCTTTGATGACCAGACATATCACCGACCGAATCCTGCATGGGGAGGCGACAAATACTTCTCGGCTGTACTGTCTGCAGGAACGATACCTGGGTCACAGCCCAGATCCTTGGAGTCCCCGCATCTCACACCCTCTGAATCAGATCCAAATCCCATCCATTGCAAAGTGGATTATCACTTTGCAAGTACCATACCATAGCATGCCTACCCATCTGCAATCTATTCGACGATCATCCGACACACAAGCTTGCTTCCCCTCACGCTCCCTCATGGATGAATGTTGCATTCGCGTTATGTTCCGCCCGTGTCCCATTTATGCAGCTATATTTGCCGC
This sequence comes from Phaeosphaeriaceae sp. SRC1lsM3a, assembly GCA_001644525.1. NCBI lineage: Eukaryota > Fungi > Ascomycota > Dothideomycetes > Pleosporales > Phaeosphaeriaceae > Phaeosphaeriaceae sp. SRC1lsM3a. The sequence goes on along the minus strand of KV441708.1, from coordinate 1,705,837 downwards.
AGGCGAATGGCAGGGAATCACATCAGCCACCTCGCGATGTTATTGGCACGGATAGCGGACTCCGCTGCTTTCTCGATGCCACTGCCCATTTGTTCGAGATTAAAGTTTGGTACTGTGCATACACGAGTGTCCGAGCATCCTACTGAAGGCAGGAGCTCACGCAAGGTTGCCAAACCATGTTGGGGTTTTGTGCTGTGAGTGTCGCGCAGCCTTAAGCAGACATCTTAAGGCATGCTCTTGGTCCGGTGAACTGCACTGCACTACCGAAGAATATTGTCGGACTTTACTGTTTGTCTTCTTCACGATTCGCAATGGATGACATGGCGCACCAGTTGTTCTCGCGACAGTTCCCAGGCGCTCCTCCACCGCCGCCGCGGTCGCCCGAGTATCTGGCTGAGAATATCGCCCCGCGTCTCCTGGCTGTTGAGGTTCCACTGTATGCACTGGGCATGTGTGCTATATTGATGCGGTTCTACGTCAGAATCTTCATGCTCAAGATGTTTGGTTGGGACGGTAAGTGACAGAACGTCGGATACGAAGATGCAGAATACACACTGACCGTGCCACAACATAGATTGGATGATGGTTATTTCAGCGGTACGTCGCATACAACGGGCTTACGCCTTCTATTTCGGTTGTGATATGAAAAGTTACTGACAGTGAACCCGGCAGTGCCTGAGCACAATATGCTGCGGACTGTTCGTATACCTCATTCACCTCGGACTTGGTAAACACTCGGAGGCCTTTCCAATGGAGAACTTCCCGAAGTGGTTCAAAGTCATGTACTTCTACTCTATTGCCATCATCTCCGCATACAGCTTTATCAAGCTTTCCATCGGCTTCTTTCTGCTACGACTGGCCGATCGGACAAGATGGCGACCGTTTCTTATAGGAATGTTGGGTAAGTACGCGAATTCCTTCCGTAAATACTGTGATTACATTATCCCGTGTGGTCCAATGGTGAGCGGCACATGTTCTGTCTATCAAGAAACAGGGGCCATCATCGAAGGATTCAAAGCGACAACCGTACCAAGTTCCACTCGTCCGGTGTTCCAGAAACGAGATGTTCCATGGACTGACTGTGTTCGATAGTCTTCCTTGCAGTATTCACCATTGGCTCAACCTTCGCCATCATCTTTCAATGCATTCCTGTCAAAGCGGGATACGACTTTTCCCTTCGCCCACCGACCGGGTAAGACTTCGCCTTCCCTCGACTTGACCAAAACAACCACTGACGTTAATGATACAGTACTGCCAAATGCTACGCAGCAGACATCTTCAAGAACGTTGGTGTTTTCAACTCGTCAATCAACATAGCAACTGACCTCATCTTTGCATTGATTCCTATACCTAGTAAGTAATACATCTACATTCATGGGACCGATTTGGCACCTGGACAGTCTACAGTGATCTGACTCGATCTAGTGGTATGGAGCCTCCAAGTAAATCTACGGACACGCATCGGCCTCGCAATCATCCTTAGTCTCGGACTCTTCGCCTCGGGCGTAGCAATCTACAAAACACCAATGCAGTACAACTTCTTCAAGGAGACTGACTTCTCAGGTAATGGGGCATGGTATTACATTTGGTATGCAATACGCTCTATTTGAACCTCACACAGAACATTAACTAATCTGCGTCCACATGTAGGCAACAAGTGGAAATGCACATTGGCATCCTCGCCGCCTGCCTCCCCACTCTCAAACCTCTCTTCGCAACATTCTTCGGCCAAATCCGCACATTCACCAAAGGTCGCTCCAACGGCTCCAACGGCATCAGCGCACCTTTCAAGTCGAATGGCTATGTCAAGCAAGATGATGCGTACGGCAGTTCGAGCTTCGCAATGAAGGATATGAGTGACGGCTCGCCATCGCAGCCAAGAAGCCAGTATGATGAGGACGTGGTGCTAGGCAAAGATCTGTATACCGTGACGACGAATGTGGGTAGGAGAGCTAGGAGACACAGTGATGCAGGAGATAGTGATGAAACCATACTGGGTCGTGATAATCGGAGGTCGGATGGTTTGAGGGGTATGGCGATTGTGAGGACGACGGAGGTCAGTGTGACGAGGTAGTTGATCTACTACGTCCTGTCTTGCTTTTATCGTCCCAGTTCAGCGTCTCCTTGTAGGTTAGATACCCATCTAAAAGTCTTGTATCAGTAGTTTCAATATATATGATAACTGGTCATGCTAAATGCCGCAAGATCTGAGCGCACACTTAGTCTGTTGAAGTCTAGTTTCTTCTAGGTCATGTCTATCGTAACCGTCTATGTCTTGCCCTGTGTATCTCTCTTTCTTCATCGTGCCTCATGAGCTACGCAACTCTATTTCGTTCAAGCGACCTTGACACCAGCGGCTCCACTCTTGTATGCCTCAAAACCCTCCTTTGCCGCCTCTTCGGCTGTGGTCTTGCCCTCGACAATCTCTCTGCATTTCTTCAGGATATCGGACCAGTCGTGAAAAACATTGAATGGCACGTTCTCGCGCACACAGTAGCTGATCAAGTCGTGGCCCTGCTTGGCGAAGAGAAGATCGGTCTCAGCAGCAGCGGAGAGATCCGAGACACCATCTGAATAACATTTAGCATCAACATTGCATACATTGCCTGCTTGATTGCTCTTACCTCCAGCATAGAACATGGTAGGTCGCTCGTTCTTGGGCAATGAAGAGTACTTCCGCAACTCGACCGACTTATCGTGTCCAAACCCAGAGTCTGGGTGACGGAAGTTGATCTGCCACCCGCGCTCCTCGTTGATGTTCTTGCCCTGCCTAGGGCCAACGTAGTTGCCAACGACCTGAATCTTGTCTGCCGTTGGACCCACGAGCTTCTTCAGCAGCGCGTGAATGATGGGCTCCATACCACCGCTCAGCACAACAACCGGGATATTGTTCTCCAAGCTCCATTGGTAGAACTCGGCAAAGCCTGGGTCGAGCTTGATGTTGTCGACCAGGATCTGTGTGCATTCGTCGAAGGGCTTGGTCACGCTGTCGAGCATGTCCTGGAAGGAGTCGCGGAAAGTGACTTTATCGGCGAGGCAGTCGAGGTTTCCTTGACGGCGCTTTTCGTAGCCGTAGCCGAGATTGTCGGTCATGTAGTCATTGCCTGGGATTGGTGTTAGAGTGTTGTTGTGCGGAACGAAATGGCAACGCAACTGCTCCAACTCACTGTCTTGAAGTGTGATTGTGCCGTCGAAGTCGGTGAAGAAAATGAACTGTTATCTCTCTATCAGTACTGTTCCGAATGATGAATTTGTTGAGCTGTAAGATACCTTTGGGTTGGTCTTCATGGCAGGCAGATCCGCCACAGCATTTTGGACACCCATCTTGTCTAGCAAAAGTTGGATAGGACGTAGAGCGAGCTTGCAGTGTATGAGTATTCGGAGGGGCGCAATGTTGAAATCTTATTTAGGCATTCCGGCTGGTCGGAAAGGCAGGGACCAGTGATCGTCATGCGCCATCCCACGCGGCTTGGCACGTTATGGCACGCTTGACTCCACGCGAGAAAAGTGCGGGTTGCGGTTGCGGACCTCCGGTGTTCGCGAGCTTTTTCATTTGTCAACGTCACTGGCCTTCGATGTAACTGCACCCCGCAGACGATAATGAGGCCGCTGCTTCAGCATGCTTCACGTACGCTTACGGCCGGTTCGACAGCGACGGTAGCCACAACTTCCTCGCGAAGCGTTCTCGCAAGCTTCAATCGTGTCAGTGCTCGCGGTTCACGATGTTTGCCATGTCAAGACCGAGCAGCCTCCACTTTTGTGTGGAACAATCACAATGCTCGATTAGGGCCTAGATCGATAACAAGATGGACACCGCGCCAATATACTACCTCGATGAGACGGATGGAAGAAGGCAAGCCGTCGAATTCGTCTAAGCCCATACCAATGCCACCACCCACTGCTGGTCGCGTAGAAGACAGGGCTCCCGAGCTCGTCTCATCCATTGAGGGCCAGGAAAGACTGCAAGAAGCATCAGAAAACTCATTAGATGAACGAGAAAACGACAGAATCCAGTCCCCTTCAAACGAGAGAGCACCCGACCTGCTTTCGACACTCGAGGCGCAAGAACGATTGCAAGAAGAGGAGGCTCCCGCGGCCAAACATGACCATGTGAAGGACAACATCTCTCGCGTTCCCGATGAACACCTACCTTCGCACCGTGAGCGCCAACGGTGGGACTTTTCGAAACGCTTCTCCGAGCTCATGGACGAGGTGCTACCGAAGCTTGCCGTGGTTACCCAAAAGGTCAACACCTATACCGGGACTGACTACTCTGGTGTTGAGGCGCTCCGGCAAGAGATCAAAGAGCAAGGTACGTCCATCATTCAGCGGTCTCGTTGTCGTAGCTAACATCTGTCAGAAAACCTCGTCAAAGCTCGCCGTGCTGCAATTGATACCGCCAAGCAGTCGCTCGATACCGCGCACGCTCAGCAAGCATCTGCACAGAAGGAGGTGGTCGCACTGCTTGAGCGCAAGCACTCCTGGTCAGCTGGCGACCTGGAACGCTACATGTCCCTCATCCGCTCCGAACACATCAACGACCAAGCAATACGGGTAGCCAAGGACAGCGTCGTCTCTGCTGAGGCAGCGCTGGAGGAGGCGAGGACCCAGCTCGAGAAGCGAGAACGAGCGCAGTACCACGAAGAGCAGATATGGAGCGATACCATCCGGAGGAACAGCACCTGGGTTACCTTTGGGCTTATGGGTGTCAACATATTCTTGTTGCTTCTGAGCCTTGCCATATTGGAACCATGGAGAAGAAGGCGGATGGTCAGGGAGATCAAGAGCGCATTGGAAGCACAAAATATAGCCAGGGATACCGCACCTGCGACCTTGGTACCCGCGATGACACCGAACTCCACACAGCCGGAAATTGTGGCCATTGAGGAAGAAATCGACAGGGTCAATGATGCCGCAGAAGCAGACCTAGGCACAGCAGCTTATATGCCTGGTGTCGCCATCGATGATGAACCAATACCCGAAAGCGCAGTTGATCCAAGATTGGGTGTCGCTGCTCCTGGCCCCGACTTTCAACCTTCTCCAAACGCAGCCGGCAAACCGAATGTGCACTACGAACCCACAAAAGGACTCCCAACATCATCCGAAACATGGCAGGGCAAAGTCGCTGCGACAGCCTACGATGTCATTAGCGATAGGGTCATATCGATGCGTAGGATCGAGTATACCACTGCGATTCTTCAAGGTGCTGCGGCTGGTGCAGTCATCACTGCAGCTCTTATTGGGATGTTCAGGCCGACGTGAGCCCATTGAGTCAATATGTACGATTAGAGGGTGCAAGTGTAGAAATATGTGTATATAATGCCATATCCACCAACTACATCGATGTATCGTGTATGATGAGAAGATGTTCGATGCTGGCAACGCAAGAGCAAATGTTGTGCAGGATTATAATATTGGTCGTAAGTTCAGTTCATTCGACTATCCATTTCAGTCCACGACGATACACTTGAGCTCCGTCTGGTTATTCTACATCGTGATTGGGATTGATCGCTACTCAAAGAACGTAGACGGAACACCAAACCCCAAATCATCTATAATGAACCGCACTGCCAAACGCCCAACAATGCCAATGCTAGAATAACACCCAACAAAGAAGCTTCATCATCGAACAGGCAACTGATTCTGCCACTCTGGGTCCACCTTACTCTGCTTGAAAAAGCTCTTGCCTCTCAACCATTGCCGATATGCCTTGTACCTCTTCTTATTGCCGTCCTCGTCCTCCACATCCAGAGGATTCTCTCTTATCTTCAAAAATTCTTCAAACTCCTCAATGTCCTGCTCCGGCGTCTGGAATTTGCCAGGCGTGGCATACATCTGTGGCTCTGGGTCGGGCAGATAGGACGGGTAAAGGTGTGGATGAAGATTGTGTGATTGCGGATACGAGTAGGAAGGCGCGTGTGAGAACGGGGTGCTGACTGACTGCGACGTCATAGGTCGTTGAGACGCAAATGAGCGTATGGATGCCATGTCGGTATCAAGTCGTGGTAGGTCATCCAAGGTGAGGTGCAAGCTTGCTTCCTCGGCGTCTTTTGTTACTTGTGTGTCGCCTTCTGTCATGCAAAGGTACTCGTAATATTCCATGGCGCTCGGGTCATCTGTGCTTGGTCCTTCATTGCTGACAACGAGAGGGAGGTTGAGCGGATGTTCAACATAGCGTGAGTACTCGTCCTCCTCAGTCGCCGACACAGATGGATTCATGCTGTTGTCGTAGAACTGTAGTAAGGTCCATTGGTTGATGAGAGTTTTATCAGCTGGCTTAAAGCCGGGTTTCAACGTTGAAGACAATCCGGTCGATGTTGTTCCTGAGTTGGACAAGGAGGGAAATGTGCCAGTCGTTGCCGGAGCAGAGTACGGCATCTCTGTTTCGAAATGAGGATCCCGAAGAATAGAGTGCTTCACAGGCGAACCAGAGTTGGGGAGGCTCAAGTGTGCGTCTCGCCTTCGACGACCAAGAATGCTATCGTGCCGTGTCTCAGTCTCGCTTGAAGGGTCGATGATCGTGACGCCCTTTCTTGGGACCTTCTTTCCATCCTTGTTTTGCTGCTCATCATGCTGTTTCTTCCTAGGAATAAATGGCGAGTGATTTTCCTTTCGGGTAGGAAATGCTCCGTCCCTAGCATCTCGACCAGGACGCGGAGATGCCAATCGAAAAGCGAATATCTTGAGAAAGGAGGAAATAGCCAAGGGTCGATAGTACTCTAGCCAATAATCATCACGGGAGTTGATGATGCTCTGAGTCAGACTCTCGCTCTGCTGCATCAGTTTCAACGATGGTGGGAGTGTACGTGGTTGAAGGTTGGCGATATTGAACCAATTGTTATAATTCCGACGGGGCCTTGCAAGCCAAGTTCGTGGGTCTTCGTGGTGGAGGTAGTAGTCGGTCGACAGGTCCCATAGCATTGGTTGGCCTGGCCTGTAGATGTAATTCCCAAGGAACAGATTATAGGCTTCCTGGCGCTGAGAGTCGAGAAACGAGTTGTGGTAGTATCGCTTAAAACTCTCCACCATATCGCGAGAACTGCTTTGCCACTGGTTAATTTTCCTGTATGTGGCCATGGTGTTCACGAGATGTGATCCACCATATTGAATAGCAATAGCGTCTCCATGGCCGTGGAACATGTGCGTGAACATCTCGACACAGTCTGAGTCATACTCAACAGTGTTCTCAGCAATGACCCCAAGCGCTTGTAGCTGGCGCCCTAGTGCTCGCTTCCCAATCACAAATTGCGCGGCATTCGTTCGATCTAGACAATCAATACAATTGGTCCTTGCAACACCATTCTGAAGCTGAGGTGTTTCCACTTCGGCGTCGCCATTGTGAAAGAAGCCCGTCTTGCGAAGAACTTTCTCTGCTAGGTTCTCTAACGTGCCAATGACATCTTGACCCCTAGTCTTTGCTGCCCTGGACATGTCGAATGCTTCGTATATGATTTTGTTCTCCCTTGGTAAGGATTGGTTGAGATAGTCAATACAATGCTTGTATTCATAGAGCAGTTTTGATTCCCTAGGTGTCCGCTCTCGAGCTTTGATGAGGTTCAAGACATATATCGGTGCTCCGTAACGCTCAAAAAGGTGGTCGAAATGTAAGGCGGCCGCACTAAAGAATGGGTCTGCAAGACTCAGATCAATATCTGGCTTCGGTGCGACGCCTGTATTATCTTGTGTCCAGTACAATGGGATGCTGCCTCTGTGCTGAACATATGAGGTGTACGTTGGACTCGCGTATAACCGTGGACCTGGGGCGTGAAATGATGTTGTTATTGCGTCCGACACGATTTGCTCGGTCTCCACATCATTTGCAACATAACCTAAATCATTCGTTCCACGCTTCAAGAAGCGAGCTCCGGCGAAAAAGCGTGATCGACGAGCGATGATGGTCAGGAAGATCCTACGGCCAAAGACGTCGATCGATGATTGATCAATATACCCATGGATGACAGGGTGACACCAATCATAGACGTTCTTCATGTTGTCCCGTGCTGGATGGAGGAGGAAGTGATTCCAAACGAACATATCTTGGTAGTCGCGTTCGGAGCTCGGTTTGCCTTGGCTGGCGCTTATCCGTTCGTGGATCATGTTCTGTTGAAGCGATCGAGTGACGTTGTATGAATAGCTGAAATAGAAACCGCGGGTGAGATCCAGGGTGTTCAACATTGCCAGAAATCTGGCTTCGTCTGGATTGCGATCCTTTTGGAACCGAGAGGTTGAGCCTGTCGTCAGCGGGATCATCTCCGTGCCATCAACTTGGTAGACGTAGTGTCCTCCCAAGACTGCGACTTGCGCTCGCTTCGTTATCAGTAACATGTAATATGCTTCTGTAAATCTGATGAAGCCAAGCAGACCCCAAGTACTGCACTTCAACTTCATTCCGCCGGTGCCTTTGTTGCCCTCGTCAATAGTGTTGAGTAGCTGGTGCATCTCGCGTCTGTTGTACAGGATATCGTCCTCGAATATGTTTAAGTGCCCTGGTGGTGCTGTACGGTCGATCTTGAGGACCCGATACTGCATCTCCATAATGTCCGCGCCAACGAGATAGAAACGTGCGCTCGTTTCGTACAACGAAAACTTGTGCATCCTGCTGATGCCATTCTCACCCACTTTTTTGTATGATACACCTTTTACTTTGTGAACGGTGGATGGTGTACCAGACCTATGGATGGGTACTCCGACGGCGGGGTCCTCTTCCTCGCCGCCAAATTTGGCTGACTCGCGGTCTTCTTGTGGAATCCCTGGTTTCTTCTCAAGATCAGCTTCTGGCTTGAAATTGTTGCTAGGTGCATCATTTTGTGGTGAGATCTGAGGACTACCAACAACCGTGGAAGCCTTGTCAAAGTCGTCTTGGCGGTCTGCGGTACTCTCATGTGACGTCGTGGCTCGAGAAGCTATGGAGCTGGCTCTATCCCGTGGCTCCGGCCTTGGTCGGGAGGTGTCGATATCCTTCGAAGCCATCCTCCGACCTGTTTCAAGCGAAAGCTGCAACGATGTTGGATCAAGCAGTCATGATGAATTCAAGAGCGTCGTGCTGTTGACGTAGCAAAGTAGCAAACGCCGCACGCTCTGTCGCTGTAGGGATATGAGCTGTGTTGCCAGTAAGCTTATTGTTATGATCAAGCTCGTCTTCAGGCTCAAGTATCAAGTGAGTGCTGTTGTTATGCTTGATTCTTGCTCGAGGAAGCTTGAAGGTCGTCGACCGCCTTGTTCAGGCGGAGCTATCGGCGCTAGTTACGTCAAGGTACATGTGCCACGTGCGCATTCACCTGAACAGATACCACAAACGATAGCTTCAACAATATATTTGTCTAAAGCATAAACTCAAAGTTCTTTACGCGTGAGTTTACAGGCTCACCCTCCTCAAGTGGCACACCGGTGTAATCACCACTTCTGTAGTCGTTCGTTCGCTTCCTGTTCTCTCGGCTCAAGACCCATCTCAGAATTGCAGCCAAAACACCAACCAGTAACATGAAGCCAGCACAGATCGTCATACCCTTCACGTACCAAGGTCCCTCCTCCTCCGGAAAAATACTCGTCCCTACCAGCGGCCCCATTTGCCCAATCACATTGAGCACAGCCATGCCCGTGCCCTTCTGGCTGTCCGTCTCTTGATTGTTTAGAGTCCATGTGATAATGATGGTAATCGCCGAGAAGAATCCAGCAACTGCTGGAAAGAGAGCAACATATCGAAGAAGTGTACTCTCGGACCTTAGGTAGCCAGACAATGCGATGGTTCCATAGCCCATGGTCGCGAGAACGGAGTGTAGCATAATGAAGCTGGACCGTGTTTGCCAACGATCAGAGTAGTATGCTGTGGTCACCACAACAACAAAAGCGAAGAGATACGGCGGAGCGGACAAGCCTTGTGCAGTTATGCTTGAGAAGCCCATGTCGCGTATGACAGTGGGCAAGAAAACGGGCATCGATGAAAAAGCAACATTACAGCTGAAAAACATGCAAGCGGTCAGATAACACTTCGGGTCTTTCAACGTCTGGAGCACCTCTTGAAAGTTCACGCGACTACCTTTCCGTCGACTGTGATACTTTTCGTTGTTCTCATCTTCATCCTCGATATCCTTCTCCTGCCTCAGCCTCAGGACAGCTACTTCTCTCTGGCGAGGACTGAGCCATTTCGCAACACCAGGACCGTCAGGTACGAATCCCCATGCCCAAACTGCGACAAGCACACTTGGGAATCCTTCGATAAGGAAAAGTAGTCGCCATGGACTGATGGGACCATGCTCGCCGAGCTTGGTGATCAAGTAGGCTAAAGCTCCTGCGAATGAAGCTGACAATGGACTCGCGCTAATGAAGAGGCCTGTCCTGAAGGCAAGCTCGTGCCGTCGAAAGAAGAAGGACAGATAGAAGGGGACGCCTGGGCCGAAGGCTGCTTCTCCGACACCTAACAGAGCTCGGAGGACTATTAGAAAGCCGAAAGAGGTCGTAACGGCTTGCAAGGAGGCTAGGATACCCCAAGAGAATATGCAAACGGATATGTAGATATGCGGCGGCACTAAGCGATACCTTCACGTGGTTAGCAGCCACTTGAATTTGAAAACAGATACACTTGCATCAAGGTCATCCATTCGAAGGCGATATACGTGATGTAGAATGCCCATAGCAGCCATTCATACTGGGCCGAGCTGAGGTCTAGGTCATCAGCTAGGCCTGCTATGCGCGCATTGCCAATGTCTGTCGCAGACGGTTAGCTTCTTGACTCGACATCATTGTCAAGCTCTGCGATCAAGATCCAGGTTTATGTCATCATATCAACATCGCATTGCTAGGGTCAACTTACTTGACCGATCCAGGAAGCTCAAGCAATAGAGCAACGCCATGAACGCAACTAGATTTCGGTCAAGCCTCCGCAACACAGCTCGGTCTTCATCTGGCGTGTATAGCTCATAGCTTTGCGCGGAGTCCATTGAAGCGCGGCGTGCATATGGCTGTACATCGTCTTCTTCATCCTCTTCTTTTGATAGTTTGGCATGAGGTGGGATATCTTGCAGCTCAATAGAATCATGCTCCAATCCACTTTGAAACCTCTCTGGCGACCGCGAGGAACGAGTTGAAGGTGTCAACCTGGGAGAACTGTCATTCGTACTCAAAGAGGCCGAATCGCGGGGTTTGCGATGAGACGAGCGTGGAGACATGATTGAATCATCTGAGTATGCGCAAGTATCAGGATTGATATCTTAGGTGCAACACCATGTTGTAAGGTCACTTCAAGCATGAAAAGTGATTGCGAAATAAAGTGTTAGAGAGAGTGATCGGAAGCCGGCTCAGATGGATGAAATGCAATGACGTGCAGCTGCGTCCGTGCATTGCCGTGTGGTACAACAGTTCCCAAAGTCTACCATCTTCCTATTCTCGAGCAAGCACCTTCTCATAGCTGTTGCTTGAGACTATCTTACAGGTTAAATTACAAAATCTATGAATTTGCGGGATAGAATGTGTAATAGTGTTGAGGAACATCATCACCGAACGCATGCAGCATTATACACCTTGTGCGCGTTGCTTCATTTTCAATCTAGCATCTTCAGCGTGTACTCTTGATCCAGATGGGTAGTATTTACCTCAAGAGATTGGCCTTTGGGCAGGAAACAGTGCTGGCGTCATCTCCCTTTTCCTTATAGAATGCATTGCAACACTCGTACAATGCGTCGACCTAGCGCATGTCAGCCTCACACTCTACAACTCTTGATCATGCAGGCAGTGGCATCCAGCTCCTGAATATTTCTCATGAAGTTGTAGCGGGAATTTGCATTCTTGACGCCTACCTCTTTCTTGCATTTGTCCTCATTGTATCCATTCTTCTGCAGGCAATCTGTCCCAAATAAGTTTGCGAACATTATAGAGCTCTTGGGTTGGATTACTTTGTATGGCACATGCTCGTGAATGGCAAGGTGGATCTGTCTTCAGGTCTTTCTCCAAATCGCCCTATCATACCATCAGCTTCGAGCCAACTTGTGGTACCGCCCAAGATCGAAACAGTGACATCATGTGCGTACCATTTTATATGATTTACAGGTAAGACTCAAGGATTTTCAGCGTTGATATGAGTACCCTGGAAGCTGAGTAAGGTCCGATTGTACCGGAGGTAAGATAAATCCGGATGGTGAAAGCGTTTTTGAGGCGTTGTTGTAGCAGCACTGGCCGCAGTCCTTAGTGCTTCAATGAGGAAATAGCCCCACACCTTTCCACCTTACTTCTCTGCGCTTTCACACTCACTTCACGTCGACGCCTTGCCACATTACACAAGAAAAAGTCTCGTGCGCCTTCACTGTAGAGCAGCCTCGCTTACACGACGCGATTAGCAAATCCGGCCGGCCATAGCTCCTTCCACGATAATATAAAAGCTCCGCTCCCCACCCAAAAGGTCGGTCCCCCTCTACTTCTCTTGCCGCACCGTCGCTCACCTGCTCCGAAGCAGCCCAAACACTCCCCACCGAATCACGCCACCGAGCACACGAGACTCTACCAACCGCCGACATGTCTGAGAACGGTTCACCAAACGTCCAGCAAAAGCCTGAGGATGGCGGTCAGAGCGAGCACCTCAACATCAAGGTCACCGACAACAACAACGAGGTCTTCTTCAAGATCAAGAGAACAACGGCACTCGGCAAGCTCATGAATGCGTTCTGCGATCGTCAAGGCAAGAACATCTCGAGTGTCCGATTCCTCTTCGATGGCCAGCGCGTCACACCCAACGACAACCCAGATACGGTACGTCTCGCGCCACCGCCGCGCCGCACGTCTGCGATTCTTTCTCAGGCCAGAACGATAGCTAACAACCATGCAGCTGGACATGCAAGACGGCGACACCCTCGAAGTCCACCAGGAGCAGATCGGTGGCTGCTAGTTGGCATGGCTCCGCAAACTTACTGCGCACGGCAAAACTGCTGCAGCTCCTCGCCGCTTGATCGCTACACGGGCAGCGCCGGCTTTGGCTCCTTTCTGCAATTTTTAGATGATCTGAACGCACAACAAGGCCATCATCGGGTCGGGCCCGAGCGACAGCGTGGTTACCTTATGACGAGATGGAATTTCTGGGACAACGGCGTAATGGGATAATCGGGCTCGCTGATGAGCAGGGTTCTTGCGTTTCCTTCTATACCTTTTCATAAGCACCATATGCATCAAGACCCAATGCAATATCGTCTCAACCCTCACGGATATTCTCCAATTGTGGCCTCTGTGTGAACACGACGACTGATGCGAAATTTGCTTTTGTTGCATTAACAGACATCTACTATGTACATGAGGGAAGATTGTCTGCGCCATGGAACACAACAAGCTAGTCATCCCATACCGCCTTCTTCCTCGCCTCTGCTTCTGCCTTTTCCCGCGCTTCCCTCTCCTTCTCCTCCGTCCTCCTCCTCCGCTCCTTTTCCCTCATAGCCTTGTCATACTCCCTCTCCTCGTCCGTCCTCTTTGGCGCCCTGACCCCTAAAGCTCCGGCAATCAATCGCCCAGCCACAGCCGTCGTCTTCTCCGGCCTCTTATCCGGTCCCGGCCGACTCTCTCCACGTTCCCGCGGCGCACCATATGGAACATTATCTGGGAAATCGAACGGCGTGGGTGATGCCGGTGTAGGTGGTGGTGGAATCGGTGCTATGTCGTTGGATGTGACTGTGGAGATGGGGTCGAGAGAGTCGTGTGGTGAGCTTTTGGTAGCGAGTTCGGCGTCTTCGGTTTCGGTGTCGGAGCCTGAGACGTCCTCATCCCAGCTATCTGCGACTGGTTTTGATTTGGGCTTGTGTGCGGGCTTCTGGGGGCTTTTGGTGGACAGCTTGAGGTGTGAGAGCGTCGAGGCGACTTCTGTGATTGTGTTAATGACTAACGTGCTTAAGGTAATGCGTATGGCGTTTTGTCACCTACCTTCTTCGCTCGGTGTTTTGTGAATGGAGGAGGCCATATTGTGTTGCGTCGACGTGCTGTCGTGTGAGGGCTCGTATACACAGATGCGTGAAGGTTTGCGGGGTTAGGGCGAGGTGGTGAGAATGCGGGGGAGACGTTGATGGCTGAACTTTGGAGTATCAAGCTGAACTTGAACTGAGCGAACGTGATTGCAATTGCCAGATGCAGTGTTTATGTAGCATTCACCCTGCAAGGGATCCTGTTCGATGCGTAACTGGCTTGCAAGACAACGAAAGGGCCCGCCGGCAAGGATGCGCTGCAGGGCCGTGTACTCTGTGGGGAAGGCGCGCGTCATGGCTGTGTCCATTCAAAGACACCTCAGCTTTCATTGCCTCTGATCGTTGCCTCATATCCCCGTCGACCCACAAGTTTCAATATTCTCCGCTGCGTTCTAGATTCTCTATTTTCGGCCTCTGTGCGTTTGCGACAAGTTTTGAAGTATTTTTGCACACGACAGCTTGCGCGTTCCTGAGGACCAGAAAATGGTAGACCACAGCTTGGACTGGTCTGAAACGATGATGTAGGCATTGCTCTTTGAGAAAGACCAAAGACGTGCATTCTTGTTCCACACTGGTTGCGCGCCGGAAGATTGCGATTGATGTGGATCCAACGATCGCAGCCTCGATGCCGCAGTGCCAGCGAACAACAATGGTACCTGTCTCTTACGTATGAGACATTCGCGAATGCATCGAGCTGACATGTGACGAATGACTTCTCAGCTTGGGTGAGCTTGGTGACGGTCCATCGAGATTGCTCTGAGAAGGTAGCTCATGATTTTCTAACCTAAGACCTTCACTCTGCAGTCAAGATCGGAGAACACGTCTGTTAGATGGGCAGGACTGTAAAATGACCCGGTCGTCCATGACGATACCATGCTGGATGAGTATAACGGGATCGTGTTGTGACTCGCCGGCAATCGGAACCAAAGCTGAGGGGCTGCTCGGTTATGTACCTCAGCGAGTAGCCTATTCCCAGCTACCTGTTCCGACTCTACGAACAATGTTCTTCCAACGCTTTTCTCTCATAAGTGCTGCGATGACGAGTGTAGATGTCAGCTTCGAGGATTACATTGTATGAGTTGAATTGAATTGGCGTTGCTCCATATCTTCAACGTGCACGCAGGTTTCCCCACGTATTGCTACAACAGCATACAATTCAGTCTTTGGACATGCTACTCCAATGCACGCGCGGGTCGCGCTCGAAGTTCTTCCAATCGAAGACTCTATCCCACAGAGTCCCCACAGCAGCTTTCTCCTGCTCCTCGCGGCGCAACGGATACGATGATACGATACAAAACCTCAAGATCGGCGCGCATACTCGCGTCATCTTCCAAGGCTTCACTGGGAAGCTTGCAACCGCCAATGCAAAAGAGTCTATGGAATGGGGGACAAACGTAGTCGGAGGCGTGAAGCCCAATGGTTCTGGCGAACATCTGGGCAAGCCTGTCCTACCATCAGTCAGGGCTGCCATGGAACAATTGAAGCCAGACGCGACGGGAATATACGTGGCAGCGCATCAAGCCACTGCTGCAATTGAGGAGGCAATTGAAGCCGAAGTCCCACTTATTGTTGCAGTTGCTGAGCATATTCCGCTGCACGATATCATGAGGGTAGGTACACGGAAACATTGAGTTGCCTTTTTCCTGTGCTGATTTGGTACAGATACACTCCATGTTACAAAGCCAATCGAAGTCGCGACTCGTAGGCGCCAACGCGCCTGGAATCATCTCAGCCATAGGAAAATGCCGAATTGGCTTCCAGCCTCTACCCACGTTCAGCCCTGGTCATATAGGCATTGTTGCAAAGTCCGGTACCCTATCATACGAGACTGTAGGGTCACTGACACGAGCTGGATTGGGTCAGAGTCTATGCATAGGCATGGGCGGAGACGTCATTGCCGGAACGAACTTTGTTGATGCTCTGAAAGTCTTCGAGCAGGATGAAGACACGGAGGCAATCATCCTTGTCGGTGAATTGGGTGGCACAAACGAAGAGGAGGCCGCAGACTGGATACGGGACTACAGGAAACGAGTCAAGAACCCAAAGCCAATCGCTGCAGTCATTGGTGGCTTACAGGCAAGTCCTGGAAGAGTCATGGGTCATGCTGGTGCTTGGACTGGACTGGGCGAGGGTACTGCAGAATCGAAAGCTAAAGCTCTTGAAAGTGTTGGCGTAACCATGGTCGACCATCCAGCGAAGTTTGGTGGTGTCATGAAAGAGATCCTGTCACAATCTGGTCGTGATGTACGGAAGATTGTACGTATTGTAATGGCACATTTCAGTTGGACTGAACTGACTTATTGTAGGAGAAGTCGGCAGCGAATGCACAACAACGTCGTTCGTATCACACTTCGCAGTCATCAAGACGTTTCGCAACTCCTTCCCGATCTCATCCATCAACGATACAAAAGCGCCCGCTTCATCTATCCGCAGAACAGAACCAGAAGCTGCTCGCGCCATATGGCATAGACATTACATCGCCTCCCCAAGATGCTCCCTCCACACACTACCTGGGCATATCACCCGCTCGTTCTTCTAGATCACCCTCCATCATTGCTGCGCCAACAGCCAATCCAGACCAGTTGAACCATCGCGTGCGCAGATTCTCTTTCGATTACCGGGAAGGTCCGACATCTGAAGTGATCAACAACGCAATCGCGTATCTGCAGCTCGACGCTGCACCACCAAAAGCCAAAGCCCAAACCGCCGAGCTCATCAAGAATCTATGGAGATTCTACCGTGAAAAAGAAGCCATCGACGCCCACGTATCCCTCGCTGTATCCTCCTCCAGCGACACCCTCCACATCTACAACCCGTACCTCTTCTTCGACGACGCAGCCTACAAGTCCAACAAGCGCCAATCCGACCTACACTCTCTACGCGACAAGTCCTCCATCTCAGCTACAGACGTCGAAGCCGAGGAAGCCGGCATCGTCTACATCCCATTAGGCTCACCTACCTTTCAAGCCGGCACAACCCAGAAAGATACACAAACACCCCCCACCAGCGCCGCCCAAGAGCCACGGAATCTAGTCGGCACCCTCGTCAATGGCGCCGGCCTAGCCATGAACACAAACGACGTCCTTTCCCTTCGCCTATCGCCCTCCACGACGTCCGCCAACTTCCTCGACACAGGCGGCAAAGCGACATCCGCGACCATCAAGACGAGCTTCAAGCTGATCCTGTCCGATCCGCGCGTCAGCGTCGTGTTTGTCAACATTTTTGGCGGACTGACGCTGTGCGACATGATCGCCGAAGGAATCATTATGGCGTTCAAGGAGGTGGGCGTCGAGAAGCCTGTTGTGGTCAGGCTGAGGGGCACGAACGAGGAGTTGGGACAGAAGGTGTTGATGGATGCCAAGTTGCCGATTCATGCGTTTGATGATTTTGAGGAGGCGGTGGCGAAGGTAGGGGAGTTGGCGAATGGGGGGAGCTGAGGGGCGCTTGGAGTTGAGAAGGGTTGCGGTTGACATCGCGCTTAGTGAATTGCAGAGACCTTGATACGCACAATCACATCACTATGATCAAGCTCTACGTGCATTAGATCATGTTATCTTCTGAAGGACTATGTCTACAAAATTGCCTGCCAAGCAATAGAGAGGAAGGATTGGCCGGGGTAGTCGAGGGGTAGTTGTCTTATAGAAAGGGGGGAAAATGGGATATCAAATTAAAATGCTCTAACTCATGACCACCCAAGACCAAACGAGCGTGGCAGCGACTATCTTGCGACACGCCTCTCTCTTTTCCATGCAAGCGCAAAACCTCCTACGCCAAAAAGTACATCGAAATGGGCGTGGTATCTGGGAGAAAATGGGAAGTAAGAAATATGGATAGCCGGGAATGACCGGCCCAGAAACCTGGGATGCTGGAGCTGGCTAGGCAAAGTACTGGAATGCGGTGCTGCGAGATGTTAGATTGCTTTCATGTATGATATAGTGAATGGAGATACATACGCAACAGCTCCCATGGCGAATACACCAAACAGCGCCCTCCTTGTGACCTTTTCCTTGGCGAGCTTCTGCTCGGTTGAGTAGGTCTTTGCCGATTTTGATGGTCGTTCCGCCGCAAGCTCTTCCTCCTCGACCACCTCCTCGACCTTGCGCTTGGTCGATTTGACGATGTCTGATGATGAGCCCTGCTCAAGCTTCTGTGCTTCCTGCACCATCCGCCGAGCTTCCTCAATCATCTTGGTCGGGTCCTCGGGCTCTGGGAGCTCTGCATGGTTGTGGGGCACGTCGATGCTGACGTTGGTCGACTTGGTTTCGGTGTTGCCGTTCTGCTCCACGGTCTCGTGCACCTCGATGTGAACCACGCCTTCCTTGACGCCTTCCTCTTGCGCCTCCACCTCCTTGACCTCGCCGCTCACCGACTCCGACGCGACAGAATCATCGACATCAGCACCATTGGCGATGACGTTTTGGAGAGCACTGGCCGCCTTCGAAGCCGATGACTCGAGAACCTCCTCAGCCTTCGCGATCTCTGCCTTCGCGGCGCCTCGTGCCGTTCTTGGTTTGCGCGGTGTGGCGATCTTGCGGCTTGGGGTTGCCATCTTGCTTGGAGAGACCGAACGCGTCGAGCGGGCACGAGTAGATGCGCGGAGGCTTGAGTGAGAAGGCAAAGGCGCAGGAGATGCGTTCTCAATGTCGAAAATAGGCGGTTGCTGGATGTGTGTGTTGACCTTGTCCTTGCTGCCCTTTTCAATGGGGGTGGGGTCTAGGAGAGCCTCAATCCAGTGACGCATGTTGTATTCCTCAGAGAGTGATAGTGCTACGCGCAGGTCACGTTAGCGTTGCGCGCAAATATGTGGATGCAAAATCACTCACCCTCTTCAGGCGCGATCCACACGCTGCCCGCCACCTCGTCGCCGCCAGCTGAGGGAAAGCTCTTCTGAAACTTGCGCTCCGCTTCCTCTTCGGACAGAGAAGCCCAGGGAAATGCAGCCTTGAACATTCCGGTAGCGCTAATGTATCCGTCGCTGCTGCGTCGCTGTTTGTCGCGTTAGTCTCTCGGCTGCGCGCATTGCGGAATTATGCAAGCTTCCAGTGCGTACCATGAGGAAGTATGATTCGGGATACGACGAGGTCCGGTTCAGAGTGAAGATGCCCGAGCCCGAGAGGTCCTTGGGCAGAGGCACGCGCAAATGCGCATAGTCAAAGGTGCCCATGTTGTCGCTCTTGGTCGCATTCGTGACGCCAGCAATCCCAGGCTTCACCGCAAGGTTTGTCTGGCCCAGGCGACGTCGCTCGATGAGGATGTCCTCTGCGCGTAATCATTAGCTACGTGACGTGATGGAGTATGCGCGCAATGCGCTGGTCGCACTCACTGGCTGTGGACTCGATGGGTTCGAGCAGCGGGTTTTTTCCCGCTGGCAATGCGCGTCGCGAAACCATGATGGCGTGTGAGTATTAATGGGATGGATGGTCGGGAGGATGCAGTAGAGCGCGCTGCGCAGAGGAGGTGAGAGGAGTACGGAAGCTAGATGGCGGTAGTTGCGCGCGACGGGTAGCGCCGAATCGTGTCTCGCGGCAAAGGCGATGCTAAAACACAGTAAAGTGCTCGACGATAGGTGAGGTCTGGCTCAGTTTCTCCCTGCAATGAATGCGCGCGATCTGCGAAGGCGTTCGAGAGTATCCGAGACGAGGGAGAGGAGAGAGAGCAAACGAGGGTCGCCCAGCCATTTTGCAGGGGCAGCCAGCCTTCTTCCCCAGAACGATGGATCGAGGGCTGCCTCTTTTCTTCCCGCGAAGCCCACACGATGCCGCTTTGAGCACGCATGCCCTGAAATTGGCTTGCCGATTGGCCCGCTCTTATTACATGACAATATCTACTTCTAGCGAAGAGCCCACGAAGCGTGTCCTTTTCCATGGAGCTAGAAGGGGACAAGCGCGACAGAAGTCACGCGTCGACCTGAGCTGCCAGCGGCGCGACGCGATCCGGACAGCATGTCGATGATTGTGCGCTCCTATTCCATGATCATCAATCGAGCTTGTTCCAGAGTCGTGCTGTTGCTCCAGATCTGAGACTGGCTGGCTATGGTTCCCATTATGCATTATGCATGCATCTCTCGACAAGAATCGCCAGACACGTCACGATGGCTGCAGCGTTTGCTGGGTCGCCGCACCGCTAACGAGCAGGTATGCCTGTCTGTTTGCGTTCGACGAACGAGCGGGGTCCATCAATACCAGTTCAGATACCTCCATTCGTAATACACTTATGCCGAGCAGAAGGACCATGGCGATACGCACTGGCTATTCTAGGACAGAAGACGGTTTGTATTCTAGACACGGGGGCCCACAGCTGGAGCCGTCAGCCGCAGAATAGCCCCGCCAGAGGTCAGGCACCTGGCCAATAGGACGTCGCTCTGTGGCGGTGAATGAACCCTGGAGACTTGCCCCGCCGCACCCACGAGTTTCACGTCTCCAGCTCTTGCTCTTGCTCTTGAACCTTCAACACCATTGTCAGCGATACTTTCCTACTAGCTGCAGCTTGTCATAACATCTTTATACCCACAAAATGGCCGACCACCACGACGACTTGCACGCAGAACAGACCGAGGGCTTCAAGGTTGGCGAGAAGAAGACCATTGATGAGTACCAGAAGCTAGGCAAGTCGTCGCGGCCCAATGCCTTCTTTACCTCGCGGCTAATACGAATGTCATAGACCAGAACGACGAGTCTCTTCAGAAATGGAAAGCATCGCTCGGTCTTGGCCAAGGCAAGGACATCTCTGATCCCAACGATCCCCGCAAATGCATCATCCTCTCGCTCGGCCTCGAGGTCGATGGCCGCGAAGACATCATCATCGATCTGCGGTCTCCCGGCGCTGTCGAAGCACTACAGAGCAAGCCCTTCATCATCAAAGAGGGTGCTACCTTCCGCATGAAGGCCCAGTTCAAGGTCCAGCACGAGATTCTCGCAGGTCTGAAGTACCTGCAGAAGGTGTCGCGTATGGGAGTCAGCAACAAGATGCAGGAGATGATGGTAAATTGTGGCAGAGCAGACTTTCCGTCTACATGCGTGCTAATAACATGACAGGGTTCCTACGGCCCCAGCACCGAGGAGAAGCCGTTCTACGAGAAGAAGTGTACGTATAGAACCTGGCGTCATATTCCCAGCCTCGCTGATAAGCTCTCTAGTCGAGCCCGAAACCGCTCCATCCGGCATGCTCGGCCGTGGCCACTACGAAGCCGTTTCCAAATTCGTCGACGATGACAACCACACCCATTTGCAGTTCAAGTGGTCATTCGACATCAAGAAGGACTGGAAATGAGCTTGCGGTGTATGACTCAGTGGGTTAAGGAGAAGGACGGCACTTTCTCAGGTTGGTATGGAGCATACGATTGGTGCCAGTGCACCACGTGCGATCTCAAAATAACGAAGTGATGGCTGATGATGTAGACGGACTAGATTGACTTTGCTCAGCATGTGGGAAATTAAGCAGTTGACTGCGATCCTATCTCTGGCTTTCATGATCCTTCAACATGCAATTGTGCCCCATACTTCATTGACCCTTCTGTTCTTCGTGTAGCTGCTGGAACTGGAACCATCGCGCTGCGATCCTCTTCGCTTTCACAGTCCGACCTGCCCATGACCTCTCTCCACTGTTGGAGCTAAAGCGCCGCGCGGAGACGTTCAATATGGACACTTCCATTTCCCATGGGTTTGATAATTCCTCCTCCACCTCCTCTCCAGCTTTGTTCTCCTCATTTGCATCACTCATATCCACATCCTCTTCTTCTCGTTGCTCAGCCATGCCGCTTCCAGTTTGGCACTCGACCACATGCAACGCAACGCCAGACTTGAGTGTAGTCTCTGTTGCTGCTGCGAAAGTCCTCGATAGTCCTTGAGCAGAAAATGAAAGAGTCGAAGCATGAAGCGAGAGGGGATTGATAAGGAATAGCCTTGCGCCTGGTGCACATTGAACGGTATCCCGAGGGGCATCTCGACCGTGTGCTGTCAGGTAGGCGAGTAGGGACTGCACTGACGCACAAAAAGCGAGCTTGATGTGACGCGTGGTTAGCAGATTATGCAGTGTTGGAATGGCCAGATTTTGCAGTTGATCATTCTGGTCCTCGTGGTCATCCAGATCGTCCTCCTGCTGAAGCGACTGTGATAGCTGCTGCAAGAAGGTGTCACGGCTCGAGCATATGATGAGCGTGGTGGTAGCCGTACCCGACTGCGTCTTGAGAACGTGATGTATCAGGCCAACCAGTGTCAGCGGATAAAGCACAGTCGGCGCCATGGACATGCTTGGTCAGTCTGCATTGAGACTGCAGCAGCCATATGCGCCTCAGGGCTTTTTGCTGTCAGTACTGGAGCGGAAGTTGGATGACGGTAGTAGCGGCCAAAGCTTGGGCGAATCGGCGTGTTGCCCCACTCCGCGTACCCACGACGGCCGCTCGTCACCATCCCGCATGCACGCCTGGCAGTCTGGCACATAATCGACCACTTCACGAACCTGCTCGCCCTTAACCCTTGTGCTTGCGTGCATACCCGACACCGTTCTAACTGAGCGGATGTGTATTCGGCAGTGCGCTACGGACCAAGGCGCTCTTTGCGCGTAGAAGGGAGCCATGGAGTCCATCAGTCGGATATCAAGCATGCTGGAGACTGGTAAGGTTCACTTTTCTTGTAGATCTCTGTTATGCCTATTTCCTGAACTCATATCCGCTGGGCTCTTGGATTAAAGCCTGCCCACCTGGGGTGCTCGGCGTCATGCATCCTTCGAACTTCGCTCACTGGTCCCTCTCTACAGCTCGCGACCTTACCCTCGAAGCCGCAAACAATGCCAGCAATGCCCGAAGAACGACAACAAAAGAGCTGCCCTCTGGGCAGCTCAAGAAGCTATTGGACAGCAGGACGGAGCGCGAGGTACTCGAAGGCTTGCGAAGGGTCATTACTGTAAAAGTTACCCCGCCAGAGCTCCAACTACGACTAGAGATCTGACAAGAGCGAGACGGGCCCAGGCTGACCTTGAGGATCCTAGATGTCGTACCGGCAACCTCCCTCGCAAACTCTTCCATTCTTTTCGCATGTGATCAAGAACGTCGCATCGCCCTCGTTGCAGGTCAAGAAACTCGTATACATCTACCTCCTCCAACATGCCGAGCACGAACCAGACACCGCCCTCCTATCGATCAACACGATACAGAAGTCGCTCACGGACTCCAATCCGCAGCTTCGCGCCCTGGCACTGCGAGTCATGTCGAGCATACGCGTCCCTGTGATCAGCCAGATCGTAAGCCTAGGTATCAAACGAGGCGCAGGGGACATGTCACCACTCGTCAGGAGAGCAGCGGCCCTGGCCATACCGAAATGCTATAGATTGGATCCCAATACAGAACCACAGCTCCTCGAGTATTTGTCAACATTGCTAGGAGACAAGCAATACTTTGTTTGCGGTGCAGCGGTGGCTTCGTTCTTAGAGTTGTGTCCCGATCGACTCGATTTGCTACATCCACATTACCGGTCGCTGGTAAGGAAGCTAGTTGACATGGACGAATGGGGGCAGTTGGCCACATTGCGCCTGATGATGGTGTATGCGCGGAAGTGTTTTCCTCGACGCACGAAGAGA
The DNA here is from genome assembly GCA_001644525.1 of Phaeosphaeriaceae sp. SRC1lsM3a. Classification (NCBI taxonomy): domain Eukaryota; kingdom Fungi; phylum Ascomycota; class Dothideomycetes; order Pleosporales; family Phaeosphaeriaceae; species Phaeosphaeriaceae sp. SRC1lsM3a. Next base: position 1,682,333 of record KV441708.1, on the reverse strand, counting down.
GTGCAGAAAGCTTCCCCTAACGTCAATACCAGGACGAATTCTGCGAAGACTACCAAAGGTTTCTATGATACTGAAAGCGAGTCCGAAGAAGACGAGGACAAGAAGGAACAGAATATGGAAGAGGTGGCGGTGCTGGACCCAGACCTAGAGTTGCTCCTCAAAGCCTGCCAGCCACTTCTGCAATCTCGCAATGCGGCCGTCGTGGTCGCAGTAACAAGAGCTTATCTATACTTGGGTACATCCGAATATTTGATGCAAGCAGTAGGGCCATTGGTATCACTCTTACGATCTGCCGGCGACATCCAGCATATTGCACTTTACAACGTCGTTCAGGTCTGCTTGACCCACCCGGAACCATTTGTGCAGTACTACACGCATTTTCTTGTTCGATCGACAGATGCGCCGCACATTTGGCGCCTCAAGCTGGAGCTTCTTACACTCATTTTCCCATACGCACAACCACGGTTGCAAAGCTTGATATTAGCTGAGTTAAGCCATTTCTCGCACTCTGGAAGCTTAGACCCAGCGCTGGTGAAAGAGTCTGTCCGTGCAATAGGAAGATGTTCTCAAAGTCCAGCCACCAGTCCTCAGACATCAGCACGATGTCTGCGCTTGTTATTGAAGCACATCGGCTCAGCCGACGGTCATCTCGTCGCAGAATCACTGGAGGTCATCCGACATCTAATCCAGCGAGACCCGAACGCTCATCGAACCACAGTTGTACGACTAGCAAAGCACCTTGATGCAGCAACAAGCCCACAAGCAAGAGCTAGCATCATCTGGCTTGTCGGCGAATTCGCTGGTCTGGACCCTGAGAACAATATTGCTGCAGATGTTCTTCGCATCTTGGTGAAAGGCTTTGCTGAAGAGGCTGAGCCGGCCAAGTTGCAGATTGTGTTGTTAGCAGCAAAGGTTTATATCCATCACTTGACCGCCAACCCTCCCCCAGAACCTGCCAAAGAAGATATTCAAAAAGACGCACCCTCCTTGTTGGACAATTACCAGGAAGAAGAGGGCGGTTTCCGAGACGCAGGCCTGGACTCTCCACCGCAGCCCACAAACGACCAACCCGCAGAGACGGCGCACCCAATCAAAGCTCTCTACGAGCATCTGCTTGTACTCACCCGATACGACACATCTTACGACTTACGCGATCGTGCTCGAGTCTATAGAGCACTGCTTGCAACACCTACCTCTACACAGCTTGCGTCTCTTCTGCTTCTGGCGCCAAAACCTGTGCCCCATATTCCCAGCCCTAGCGAGACTCGCAAAGGATACGTTCTGGGCAGTGCCAGCCTAGTTATCGGTGATGAGGGCGGTGTTGGTGGTTTACGAGGCTACGATGATCTTCCTCGCTGGGTCAAAGAAGGTAATGAGCCTGATGCCACACTTCGTGAGGAGGCGTCGTCAGTGGGTACCTCTTCGTATGATGTTGGGAGGACAATATCGGCGGCCGACCGACTGGACGCCGCAGCGGGTCCCACTAGTAGTAGAACACCCGACAGCATGATGTCACCCCGAGGACTGAACGGTGTTGGAGACACTGGCGCTGCTTTCGGTGCAACTAAAGCAAAGGAAAAGACACTCGATGACTGGTTGGAGGAGGAAAGTGGAAGTGAGGAAGAAACGGATGACGACGAGGATGAGGACGAAGAGGAAACAGATGAGGACGAAAGCGAGTACGAAACTGAAAGCGAGAGTGGTGACGAAGGGGATAGACTTGTCAAATAAACTCTCGCAAGCGGCGTGCCATGCGCGACGGTAGTGAGTTGAAAGGTCTCGAAACGAGCGAGTACATCTACCACCAACAGATCTACCTTCGAAAAGGCAGTGAGGCACCGTATTCGAGTTTCTGTCAAGGCCTCGGTCGAAATAGCCGCAATATCAAAACGTGAACGCAAAAATGTCATTGGATAAGCACTAGAGACGTGTGACCGAGTCAGTAGCGGAACATTGTACGAAAGAAAGCACATGACCTTCCTTTCCATCCACACGAGCTCGGGAGGAACCGACTCGCAACCTACCTCAGCTGACCGCCGGATACGGCAGAATTGTATCCGACGAGATTGCGATGCTCCGTCTTGTTGGGCAACGACGATGACAATGAGAGTCCCTGGATGTTGCTCATCAATGGTGACAATTATGCAACTTCGACGACGACTTCACCTGTGAATATGGGGAAAGAACGTTCTCCAGTTTGGAAGATGTTCTTCCGCGTTCCTGGATCCGACAGCCCGGCTTTCAATAAGTGTCAGCACAAGCAATTGCTCTCACGCCAGGCCTACCCAGTCTGATTATCGCATACCCGCGGGAATGCCTGGCGGCAGAACTCCGGCAGTAAGGATTGCGGTCGCACTAGACTCTTGACGTAAATTGCTCCCCTTCTGTTACTCCACCCCCTCATCCTGAACCATGCATCTGACCAATTGCGCATACAGCACAGCCTCGCCACATGCTAGCGACTCGCCGAGCTTGAGCCAGTGCCAGAAGCAGTCATAACGTGCAGAGTGGACTGATCCTGGCACGAGCCTCAATGCCCTAAGCAAACTTCAATTCTCGATAGCCTTCGGTGTCATAGTCTACCAGAAGATCGAGAAAGCCACATTACCACTAAACTCTATCGGATTCCACCGGGCCGGTAAACGTCGTGACGAGGCGCTCGATCCGCTAGTACCGTAGCCGTTGCCAAGTCTCAATGACGAACACATGGCATTCGTCCGCAGGTCGTGTGCATGATACGTTATCGGTTCTGGACACGAGTGCGAGTATTGCCTCATGCTAATGATAGAATAGATAACAGGGCTCTCCGCATTTCAACCCCTGTTGACAAAGTTGAAAGGGGCCGGATCCTGGCAGCCTTGCAGTAAAGACCTGGTCCTTGTGCCGTGGGTTTCCTAGAGTCGCGTGGTGGAATTATGAAGACTCGTTCAAGCGAGGCCCAATGTTGACTGGCACACCTGGTCGGCAACTTGTAACCGTACTCAACATGGGCAACTCCACCGCGCCCAGAGCCCATCAAGACCGACCTACACCAAGACAGGAAGCCAAAGAAAGTCGCTTGCCACGAGCCCCGGTCTGAATTCGGCACCAGTTTTCGATGGGTCTTGACGATAGGGACTCAAATCTCATTCTCGTATATGGTATCTTTTAAAAGGTCGTTCCCCAGCAGACTCCAACATCTGCCCAACGAACCTTTACGACCGTCCTTAATATCCCTCTCTACCCACACTCGTTAATACTTGCCTTAATACAGGCAACTATACCTAATATATAATCATGTCGTTCATCCGCAACACCCTCGCCCTTGGTGCTGCTGCTACCCTCGCTGCTGCTCAGACTACTCCTCCCAAGCTCGACGCACAATGCGCTGATGTAGTCATCTTTATGGCTCGTGGCAACGATGCCCCTTACCACGATGGCCGGACCACCCCCTTCATCGATGCAACTTGCGCCAAGTTCAATGCTCAGGGCAAGTCCTGCGACTACATCGATATCCAGTTCGATGTCACCCTCGGTGGAGACTACTGCGCCCAGGTCGCTGAGGGTGCCCGCAACGGTATCTCTCAGATTACTGCCTTGAACGCCAAGTGCCCTTGCACTCACATCGTTGTCAACGGCTACTCTGAGGGTGCCCATGTTGCTGGTGATGTCCTTGGTGGACCCGGTGGCTGCACCTTCGTCTCTTCCGGCCTCGACAACAACTCTGCTGCTGGCAAAGCGAGTAAGCATATCTATCAACTTCGTCTTTGGGACAACTACACTAACACTGTACAGTCGGCGCTGCTCTTCTCTGGGGTGACGTGATGCACACTGCCAACCAGCCATACAACGTCCTCGACGGTGCGGACAAGCAGGCCAACCCCCGCAGCACAGACGACCTCGCTCGTCTCAACCGCTACTCCTCCGTCCTCCGCTCCTACTGCGCTGCCGGCGACCCAGTGTGCGCTGGCGGCAACGTCGTCGCCGACCACTTGAACTACTTCGAGCTCTACACCGACGACGCCTCGTCGTGGGTCGTGTCCAAGATTGACAACGCGGCACCTCTCTGCTCTACCTCCACCCCAACCCCGACTCCTTCCTCGTCGGCTGTTCCCACCATCTCCTCGATCCCTGCTCCCAGCGGTACTACCATTGTTGACCCCTCAGGCTCCCCTGTCCCTACTCCTAGCTCGGCTTCTGTTGGATACCCCCCCGTTGGCTACCCTGTCTCGTCGCCCGCTGGCTACCCCGTCTCGTCGCCCGCTGCGTCCGTCAGCTCGCCTTCATACCCCACCTCCCCTGTTAAGCCTGCTCCCTTCCCCTCGCCCGTTCCCTATGACGCTTGTGTCGTTGTGTACGAGGTTGAGTACGTCTACGTTTAAATTGCGGTAGATGGGAAGAGGAAATGCGTAGAGCGTAGTTGTATATAAGAATCAAAGACGAAATGCCAATATTTGCGCCAAGATGATTGGGATTGCTTTTATTGAGTTCTGTGACTGATGCGTGGTACCTTCAATATATACGTGAAAGAATCTAACTTGAAGTACGGAGCTTCTCATGTGGCCATATGGGTGGGAGGATAATGTATAAGGTACAGTACTGAAGTGAAGCATATATAACAAGAACCTTCAATGGGCAATACATTGCCAAAGTTGATGGAAATGGTCAGTGCCTATCGCATGATTGGGATAGAAAGAAGACTTGACGTCTGTAAGCTTTCGAAACACGCATCGAATATCTCTTATGTCCTGCTTGTTCAAGTCTTCCTCTTTATTTCGAATCACGATGCGCCTGCTTACTTTCTTTTCGATGCTGTGTTGCGTTACTCTCTTGAATCGCGCTAGACGAATGAGGTATAGTCTCGATTCGCCTTCCTTCCCTGGCTCGCTCCGGCTCCGAATCCTGCACTGTGTCGCCAACAGCGCCAAAGGGGCATCCTTCAGCTAGAATTGAGGAGCGATGCGTCAATCATGTCTTCCGGCGGCTCCTCTATGGTGTTAGCAAGGAGGCCACGCACCAGGACAGCCTGCGCGACATGCAAGTACGTTGTCTATCTTCCGGAAGACCATGTCCGTGTATAGCTAATGATGAGAAATCAGAATTCGAAGAGTCAAATGCGGTGAAGAGAAACCATATTGCCTGAGGTACTTCCTAATTTCACTTTACTTCGCGAACTGCAGTCTTCTAAGCCGTTCAGATGTACAAGCACTGGTCGCAAATGCGACGGCTATGCTTCGAGCCCCGATCGCACTCTATCAGAGAGCCCAAGCAAAGCCGAGCAAATGAAAGTTACGCTGCGCGGCGTCGCAGTCCATCAGGTCCTGGATGACAATGTTCAATATTTGGAATTTTACCACCACTGCGCCGTTCCGGCCATCTCTAGTACGTTTGACCGAGACTTCTGGTCTCGGATACCCATGCGCATGGCTCAGACTGAGCTTTCCGTTCGACATGCCTTGATCGCGCTCAGTTACCTCACTAAAACGGAGACCGGGACGTTGAAGGATGCTCGTTCGGGCCTGGTGGCTACTTCTAGGCAGAAGACAATGCTCACGCACTATAACAAAGCAGTTCAACACCTTGTCCAAAGAATGTCGGAAGAATCATACTCCACCGAAGTGGGCTTAGTCTGCTGTCTGCTCTTCGTCTGTCTCGAATTTCTACGAGGCAATTATGACACAGGCATGGAACACTACAAGAGTGGTCTAAGCATCATTTCCGCATACAAGAACCGACAGTCGTCAAAATCTATTACAAGCGCGGCCCCAGATCTTGTCGAAGACACCTTGCTTCCGATTTTCTCGCGCAACATGGCTACTGCGATCATATACGGCTTGCCGACCGAGCAAGTTTGGTATAGCTCCCACTATCCTAAAGGAGATCAGGAGTGCGTATTCAAAACAGTCAAAGATGCTGAGCTCTCTGCACACAACATTCGCAATATGTCTTTTATTCTCACGCGAATACTTGGTACCAAGGTTATTACTGGAGAGCCACATACAAAAGAAGATTTGCAGCGCCAACAAGACTGTCTTGAACATCATTCTACTTGGTTACGTGCCCTGGAAAAGCTAGAGCGCGAATCTCCTCTTTCTGAAGAGGACATTGCTGCTGCACATTTTCTCAAGGCTGCACACTTCCTCATCCAAATATTCGCCGCACGCATCATATTGACCGCGCAATCCGAATTCGACCAGCATCTCGAAGAGTTTAAGGCTGTAGTAAGGCACTCCAGGTTTGTTCTCGATGCGATGGAGAAACGAAGTCCTCGCATGGTAGGAGCCAAGTTCACATTCGACATGGGTATAATTCCGGGTCTGTACATGACTGCCTGCCGCTGCCGGTGCCCCGTCACTCGTCGCGAAGCCCTCTCTCAGCTAGAGCGTGACATGCCTCGGGAGGGTCTTTGGGACGCACAACAGCACGCGATGGTCGCTAGACGCCTGATCGAACTCGAGGAGAGCGAGATGGACCCCATCACGGGCTGGCCTGTGGAGCACAAGAGGATTTGGAGCACAATGATTCGCGGCGAAATGGATGGTAATGGCAGATTCCCTGTCGACTTTGCAATTGGGCAATGGGGCGAAGGAAGAGGCACACCGCCGTTGCCTCCAGGGGGAATATTACCTCACGACCCAACGGGCAGAATCTGGAGAGAGTGGTTCGTTTTGTGATGTTGGAAGAACACAAGAATGGTCGGATTGTGAACCGAGCCTTCTCAGCAACAGTACACAAAGCATTGCAATATATTGACAGCATGAATGCTCTTGGGGTATATGCATGCTACCAACGAGCTATCTATCTCGCCCCAGCCTTTCTTCATAATCATCTTCTAATTCATATGCTGGCCGAAATTTGGGTTTCGGGGTACCGTTGGTCGTTGGTTTCGCGTCCTTGGTTTGCGGTACGTGTTGTGTCGAGGGCTGGCGGGCGAGTGCGGGGTTAGGATGTGTGTCCGTCGTGCCGCCTAATGATGTATAGCCCATGTCGTAGAGCGAGCAGTAGGGTATATTCAGGTACCGGATGAAGGTCCAGATATCGACATAGTGCCAATCAATCACTGGGTGAACTCGGACAAACGTGGGCCATCCGGAGTCTGTGGGGTCGAAGTGCTTCAGATGCTCGCCGTGCGGATCTGTTCTCCGTGTGCCTACTAATATCGCCTTGACTGAGGGTGCATCCTTCAAGTAATCTGCAAATGCAGCCTTCATCGGCTTTGCATATTCCAGCAGTGATAATGAGTATATCTTTATACTTTTCGCCACGAACTCTTCCACCTCGGGAAACGGATGCGCATCTTGTATGTAGCAGCACTGAACGGCGGTCTCGATATTCGACGATGGGTCTGGGGATTGTGCCAGGTTCCGTCGGTGCAGAGCGCAAAGATATAATATGAGCAGCACAAGGCAATCTTTGCCTCCGTTGTATGCTAATGAGAGCTCTGGCAAGCTGGAATGGCAGGTCAGCTTCGAACAGCTTACGTCTACCACATCATGGCCGTCACCCACCTGTAGCGCGCCAATGCCTCTTCAATCACACTCAACGCCTCTCGAGTCTGCCCCTGCACATTTTTGACCCTCTGAGAAACGTCTCTTGCATCCAGAAAGGCAGCTATGCGATCATGTATCCGCGCGCATAGTTCGTGGAACGGTAGCGGGGTATCGGTGACGAGGGGCTCGGCAAATCCAGTCGCAGAGTTCATTGCAGAGGCTGTGCTGGACTCGACATCAAAGCAGGCATCGGCGGGATGAAGCGGCGAACAGACGATTGCGGATTGTCTGGGGAAACTGTCTCAGGGCATCGTGCATGACATCTCCTAGGCGTGTAGAGCCGAGTGAGGCGCCTTATCGATATCGGTACCTCGGCTGATCTCAATGCGGGATGGCGCACTGAAGCCAGCCACTCAGACCCTGCGCAGTAAGCGACAGAAAGTGACTTGCTTCGACTCCACCAGCGAGCGAACATCGGGGGCACTTCAATGTTTCGCTGTGAAGCCCGGCTCGTGACGAGCATCTGCCGGAGCAGCATGGGTGCTCCAGACGTCGTTGATTACAGCAACGCTAGCGTCTATGACTATTGTGCGTGCCGCCACTGGTTCTGGAGACCCTGGAGGTTGCCGCACTAATCGATCACGCAATTCGGCGCGGCATGGTCACGTACTCTCTTTGAGAAAAATATTCCCCATAGTCCAATGCCGTTGCCGCTGATGTGATGTGGACGGTCGCCGACGACCCGATCTGTTAATACTACTTCCATTGCTGTCTCTATACATTGTTCCTCCACTGTCCTCGGCCATATCAATTCGCAGTCAACAATGAGTTCCATCAAGACTGCTGGAGAGGCTGGTACGTCCCCCGCATATTGCTCCCCCACCAATGCCGCCTTCGACCCCCCGGGCGAACATCGGAGGCAATTGTATGCCGCAACATAGTGACTGACTGTGAACAGTGGCCCGAATTGCCCATTTGGCCTCCGATGTAATTGTGTCGGTGGTGCCTACCCTCGCCACCGAGTCTGAGTTCTCAGAGACTCTTCAATCACTACAGAAGAACAATGCAACTAGCATTGTTGCAAAGGGACAGGCAGAGGTATGCTACGTCTTCTCTGCAATTCGAAGCACCAGTCGCTAACAGTGCTGCCAGCTTCTCACAGTCCGTCAAAATGCGGACCCGCTCCTCTCTGTATTCCAGCCCATTCGCGCGGGCAAGCTCACCAGCGTCACCACCACTTCCTCCATCCTCGTAAAGTCGATACCACACCTCTACAAGCTCGCACAATATCCCGTCGTGCTCCACGTCTCGGTGCAGCCATCGGGCTTTCCCGACTTTTCAGACATCACATCAATCAGGCAGTCTGGCTTCACTTTCATCCAGTCAGAGACTCTACAAGAGGCTCAAGATCTGGCGTTGACTGCGCATGCTTTGGCTGTCAAGTCTGGCAAGGGTCTTATTCACTTCTTCGACTCTGGAGCATCTGCTTTCAAGAAGGACATTGATTATGAAGACTCAGAGCTCGTACGAAATGTTCTGGATCTGGATGCTGTAGAAAGCTTCCAAAGGACTAGGTCGGAAGAGACGACCTTGTACGCGGATGATGGCAGGAGCGCGAGCCTTTCATTTGCGCGTAGCCAGGCCGCTAATACCGGCTCTGCTCCCGCGCCATTGAGCTCCTCAGAGCACGGCAGGTCACTGCCTGCATCCGAGCGGGCCAGCCAACGAGCCGATTCGTCTTCCGGCTCGTCACAACGCGACACCAGCACGAGTGGTGCATCAGTATCGTCAGCAACTACTGTCGAGTCACTTGTCTCCAAACCCATCTCGTCTGAGGATATCTACCGATTCGCCACACAGATCTGGGCCACTATCAAGGACGCAACTGGCCGCGGTTATGACGCATTTGCATACACGGGCACAGGTCAAGAAGAGGCTGCTATTTTCCTGTTCGGCGCCGACACTGGTGTGTTCGCGACTGAAGTGGATTCGGCTGAGGACAACGAGCAATACGCAAACACTGGTATCATCACTGCCAGGCTTTATAGGCCTTGGTTGGGCGCCTCGCTTGCACATTTGCTCCCCCGTTCGCTGAAGAGGATCGCCGTGCTGGAGCAGGTGCGCCGAAAGACTACCAAATGGGGACCTCTTTTGCTCGATCTGCTCATGTCCACCAAGTCATCTGGAGGCGCATCGCCAGTCATCGTTGGCTACCAACTTGGCTACATCAACGAGAAGACCGTGCAGCAGGCCCTACGTGGTGTTTTCCAGAACCTCATGAGTGAGACACCCGTGCAGAACCTGCAGATCGGCAACATGGACGGACCAGAGCCACAAAGTACGACGCCTGAACAGCCTGCCTTGGAGAATGCTTACATGAAGATTCTCAACCAGGTCTTCGGGGATAAACTTCACATCGCGAACCAGCTCGGCTCGCAGCATGCTGGTGTCTCTAACGACATTGCTGCAAGCCCCGAGTATGGATTCGGTTCCCTCGTAGCGCGAAAGGAACACCGCAAGCGTTTTGTCAACGAAGTTGCGGACGCCGCAAAGGCCAAGGCATTCACCACCGCCACTCCTGAACAATGGCTATCAAAATGGGCTCTCGCCGCTGAGGATACCGACAAGGCTAACGAGTACGCACCCGAGGTTATCTCTCGATTGAGCACCGACGGTTCAGCTGCCGCGAGCCAGCTCCTGTCTTCCAAGAAGTTGTTCTACAAAGAGTCTCCTTGGTTGGTAGGATCAGATGCTTGGGCATATGATCTCGGCAACTCGGGTGTCCACCACGTACTTGCTTCGGGCGAGAATGTCAACATGCTCATCGTAGACTCAACACCATATTCCGAGCGCGCTGCAGCGGACGCTGAGAGGAGGAAGAAGGACATTGGCTTGTACGCCATGAACTTTGGCAACGCTTACGTTGCGTCCGTCGCAGTCTATAGCTCCTATACCCAAGTACTGGAGGCCATGATCGAGGCTGACAAGTTCGACGGCCCCTCAGTCGTTCTCGCATACTTGCCCTACGAGAAGGAGAACGATTCTCCCTTGACCGTACTTCAGGAGACTAAGAAGGCCGTCGACCTAGGCTACTGGCCGTTGTACCGCTGGGACCCCCGTGGTGACGAGAAGGGTGAGCCTAACTTCACCCTCGACTCGGAACGAATCAAGAAGGAGCTTGAGGAGTTCCTAGCTCGCGACAACTACATGTCCCAAGTCATGAAGCGTCACCCAGAGTTCTCTTCCAACGTCTCCGGATCCTACGGTACCGAGGTCAGGCAGTTGCAAAAGCGCAAGGCCAAGGACGCCTACAGCAAATTGCTTGAAGGTCTGCAGGGCGACCCGTTGACCGTTCTGTTCGCGTCTGACAATGGAAACGCTGAGAACTTGGGTAAGCGTTTGGCCAACCGTGGCAAGGCCCGAGGCCTCAAGACCATGGTTATGGCTATGGATGACTTCCCAATAGAGGATCTTCCTAACGAGCAGAACGTCGTTCTGCTCACTAGTGTGGCTGGTCAGGGTGAATTCCCTCAAAATGGCCGCACTTTCTGGGAGACGGTCAAGGACTCCACCGACCTCGACTTAGCGACTGTGAACTTCGCGGTCTTCGGTCTCGGTGACAGCCACTACTGGCCTCGCAAGGAGGACAAGATCTACTACAACAAGCCAGCGAAAGATCTCCATGCTCGCTTGCTCACCCTTGGTGGCAAGGCTATGGTAGATTGCGGTCTTGGCGATGACCAGGACCCGGATGCGTACCAGACAGCATATGGCGAGTGGGAACCAAAGTTGTGGCAACAGCTTGGTGTTGACAACGTTGAGGGTCTGCCAGAAGAACCCGCGCCGCTCACCAACGAGGACATGAAGGCTGCCTCCAACTTCCTCCGAGGTACCATCGAGGAGGGTCTCGCCGACACCACTACCGGTGCCATCTCCGCCAGCGACCAGCAACTCACCAAGTTCCACGGAACATACATGCAAGACGACCGTGATCTTCGCGATGAGCGCAAGGCACAGGGTCTTGAACCAGCTTACTCTTTCATGATCAGGTGCAGGCTGCCAGGTGGTGTTGCTACACCCAAGCAGTGGTTGCAGATGGACGAGATCAGCACCAAGCTCGGCAACGAGACCATGAAGCTGACCACGCGTCAAACCTTCCAGTTCCATGGCGTTGTTAAGGGCAAGCTCAAGCCAGCAATGCAGGCCATCAACAAGGCGTTGATGACTACCATTGCTGCTTGTGGTGATGTTAACCGTAACGTCATGTGCAGTGTCCTTCCTACAAACTCGAAATATCACGCTCAAGTGCACGCTGCTTCTCAGAAGATCAGCGATCACCTTCTGCCTTCCACCACAGCCTATCACGAGATCTGGCTGGAGGACGATGAGACCAAGGAGAAGCGCAAGATTGCGGGTGAAGCCCTACAAGATGAGGAGCCACTCTATGGACCACTCTACCTTCCACGAAAGTTCAAGATCACAATTGCCATCCCGCCACACAACGACACTGATGTGTATGCTCACGACATCGGTCTTATTGCTATTAAGGGTGAAGACGGCAACTTGCAAGGATTCAATGTTCTCGCTGGTGGAGGCATGGGTGTTACACACAACAACAAGAAGACATACCCCCGCACCGGATCCATGTTTGGTTATTGCGCCAAGGAGGATGTCCACATTGTGTGCGAGAAGATTATGCTTGTCCAGCGCGATCACGGTGACCGCAAGAACAGGAAGCATGCTCGTCTTAAGTACACCATTGACGACATGGGTATCGACGTGTTCCGCGGCAAGGTTGAGGAGCTGTGGGGCCAGCAGTTCGCCGAACCCAAGGCATTCGAGTTCAAGAGCAACATCGATACATTCGGCTGGCAAAAGGATGAGAATGGTCTCAACCACTTCACCTTCTTCATTGAGAACGGCCGTATCGAGGACACAGCTGACTTCCCCATGAAGACTGGTCTCATCGAGGTGGCAAAGGCGCACAAGGGCGAGTTCAGGTTGACTGGCAACCAGCACTTGGTCTTGTCCAATGTTGCCGACGAGGACCTTCCATCGATGAAGGAACTCCTGAAGAAGTGGAAGCTCGACAACACCAACTTCTCTGGTATGAGGCTATCCAGCTCGGCCTGTGTTGCCTTCCCCACATGTGGTCTCGCCATGGCTGAGTCCGAGCGTTATCTTCCTGAGCTGATCACCAAGCTTGAGGGAGAGTTGGAGGACAACGGTCTTCGACAGGAAAGCATCGTTATGCGTATGACCGGTTGCCCCAACGGCTGCGCACGACCATGGCTTGCTGAAGTCGCATTTGTCGGCAAGGCCTACGGCGCATACAATATGTACCTCGGAGGCGGCTACCACGGTCAAAGATTGAACAAGCTCTACAGGAGCTCCATCAAGGAAGATGAAATCTTGGAAATCATGAAGCCCATGATTAAGCAATATGCAACGGAGCGCAACGAGGGTGAGCATTTTGGTGACTTTGTCATCCGAAAGGGTTACATTAATGAGACCACGCATGGCACAAACTTCCATGACAACGTAAGTGTCCCTATTCTTTCAATTTGAGTATCGTAGCTAACAGCTTCTTTAGACTGCCGAAGAGGAGTCAGACGGAGAGTAGTCATTCGACAGGGCTGTCCATTCGCTTCAAGCATTGCATCTGATCGCTTCGGCGATATATGATTGGCGTTAGTTGGAAAACGAAAGCGTTTATATCATTGTTTAGTATTTTCTGTAAATCGTTTCAATACATTCAGCAAGCCATGTATATTAATGAATACTCGGCTGACACTTATTTCATCTCCCCTGCACTACGTGCACGTGAGAACTGCATAAGAACTGGAAAAGGCCCATCTGTTTCGAGAAGGTCGTTGGGGATTCGCGCTAATAACATTACGTCACCCCACTTGGTCTCAATCGACAAGACTCACATTATTGAACGTTCCTTTGAGCTTTTCAATTGTCACGCCACAGAATTGCATGCTCCTACAGGTGACTCATTCTCAATTTCGATGCTGGTTCGAAGAACGCCCACCTTTCTTAAGCTACCATTGACCCCGTCGAGGAACATTTCACCTGCTGTCTCGCACCTGAACCGAATCACCTTGAGCTATCTTGCTCAGGCACGGCTACATCAAACCGCAAATATGCTTCACCCCAGCACCGAACCATCAAAACGCATCTTTGCGCCAACATCCAATTCGACAGATCCCGGCCATGCAACTCAGTACACAAAAGGCGCTCTCAATTTTGAAGACTTGCTGCCCTCGCCCACAGACCAATTTCACAAATGGTTCCAAGAAGCGCAGGAGCAGAAAGTATACCAGCCCGAGACCGTCACTTTCTCTACTGCCGAGCTACCAAGCGGCAAAGTCTCTGCGCGCATGGTATACATGAAAGAATTGGACGCGAAGGGTTTTGTCATTTACTCAAACTGGGACACGAGTCGCAAGGGCAGCGACGTCCGCTCCAACCCACACGCAGCGCTCACCTTCTGGTGGCACGAACTCGAGCGCCAAGTGCGCGTTGAAGGTCGCGTGGAGCGTCTTAAGTCGGAGGAGTCACAGGTCTACTACGACACACGCATTCGAGGATCGCGTATTGGTGCGTGGGCTAGTCAGCAGAGCAAGGTTTTAGAGAGTAGGGAAGAGCTGGAAAAGAGAGTGGAGGAGGTGGAGAAGAGGTTCAGTGGTAAGGATGAGATTCCTGTACCTGAATTCTGGGGTGGATTGAGGCTTATTCCTGAGGTTGTGGAGTTTTGGCAGGGAAGGCCGTCGAGGCTGCATGATCGGTTCAAGTATACGAAGGGGGAGGGGGAGGAGTGGAAGGTTGAGAGACTTAGCCCATGATCGACTCAAACGACTACATAGTGTTGCTAGATCTAGAGAATTGTATCAACTTGACACAGCGATTCGACTTCAAGTTGTACCAATTAGCATCGGAGCGTCATCACGCCATGCGTTTCGGGCAACTTCGGTTCGTGAACCCCGCTACGCTTGTTAAGCCTTCAACGTTCAACCCAGGACGTAGCAACACGACCATAACCCATATGCAAATCAGACCCCTGTTGCATGATTTTCCTTAAGCAGAGGTGAAACCGGCTGTGCGATTGTGACAAGGATGGCCAACGACGAGTATCAATACAATCTTGGATCTTATAACTACGACATCTCTACGACAAGCCCAAAAGCACAAACATGGTTCAATCGCGGTTTGATATGGTGCTATGCGTTTCACCATGAAGAGTCGGCAAGATGTTTCGAAAGAGCAATCGGCGAAGATAGCAAATGCGCCATGGCATATTGGGGTGTGAGTTGCTACAGGTACCCTTACCCGAGACGAAGCAGAGATAGAAACTGACGAGTCTAGCTTGCTTTCGCACTCGGACCAAATTACAACAAGCCCTGGGATCTGTTCGATGAACAGGAGCTGAAGTCGACTATACACAGAATCAATAGGGCGAATGCAAAAGCCAAGGAATTCGCCTCAAACACTACAGAGATCGAACAAGCTCTTATCAATGCAGTGCAACTGCGTGTACCAGACGGAGTTGATGAGAAAGCATTCCGTATATGCAATGAAGCATATGCGCTGGCGATGCAATCAGTCTACGAAGTACACTCGGACAGTCTCGACATCGTCTCACTATATGCAGACTCGATCATGAACTTGTCGGCATGGGACCTTTGGGATCTTAAGACTGGCGAACCAACGCCTGGCGCTCGCTCCTTAGAAGCTAAGGAAATTCTGGAGAAGGCTTTACAGCAAGACAGTGCATACAAACATCCTGGTGTGCTGCATCAATACATTCACTTGATGGAGATGTCGAGAACGCCAGAAGCAGCGCTCGTTGCAGCTGACCATCTTCGAAGTTTGGCACCTGATGCCGGGCATCTAGTTCATATGCCGTCTCATCTCGACATCCTCGTCGGCGACTACAGGCGCGCCATTGCTTCGAACGCAGACGCATGCCTAGCGGATGAGAAGTATCTAGCAGAACACGGCGGCGACAACTTCTACTCTTTCTACAGAATGCACGACTATCATTCCTTGATATACGCAGCCATGTTTGCAGGGCAATCGAAAGTCGCGTTGGAAGCAGTCGATCGCTTGGAAAAGTCGCTCCCTGAATCACTTCTCCGCATCCAAAGCCCCCCTATGGCAGATTGGCTCGAGAATTTCGCATCCGTTCGCGTCCACGTCCTGGTCCGCTTCGGACGCTGGAAAGATCTCATAGCGCTGGAAATGCCGGCAGACGAACAATTATACTGCGTCACAGCCTCCATGCTACACTACGGCAAAGGTGTCGCGTACGCTGCAACTAACGACATTCACAACGCAGAGATCCATCGCGCTGCTCTGGTCAAAGCTGTGGAACGCATCCCATCTTCTCGCATCTGCGGCGACTTTCCCAACCGCTCAAACGTTGTGCTCCAAGTCGGCACCGCAATGCTAGACGGCGAACTCGAATACCGCAAGGGCAACTTCGACCTCGCTTTCCAGCACCTCGAGACTGCTATTGAGCGCGACGATGCACTGACTTATGCGGAGCCGTGGCCATGGATGATGCCCACGCGCCACGCGTACGCTGCGTTGTTGATGGAGCAAGGGAAAGTGGAAGAAGCGGCGGCGGCGTATAGGGCTGATTTAGGCTTCGATTCGACGCTGCCGCGCGCAAGACAGCATCCGAACAATTTGTGGGCGCTGCATGGGTATCATGAGTGTCTTGTGAGGTTGGGGAGGAAAGAGGAGGCAGGTATCGTGAGTCAGCAGTTGGTGGTTGCGAAGGCTGTTGCGGATGTTGAGATCAAGGCGAGTTGCTATTGTAGGAATGTCTAGTCGATGGATATGCTTCGTTGGGCGACATGATGTCGACTCCCCTCCTTACCAGACTGTTTGTATATTCATAGTCCTGCTCTATCTTTGCTTGCTTCCGAAACCACCGGACTGGCTTGTGTGTAGCCGCCTACTGAAGTCTCGTGAATCGTCCCCAACATCTACCAACAAATGACGCATTCCGCAAATACCACGGCGATAAGTATGTACATGCGGTGTGCAGCCCTACGACCTAGACCTAGATGTACACGGCCCTTTATGTGAACTTCGACTTCGCATCTCGCGACATGCTGATTCGCGGTAATGCAAATGCCGGTGCATCCCAGTCGTGAGGGTTTGCACGGCCTCGAGCGTTCGCGCTCCTCCGTCGCGAAATAGGTAGGACCACGTGGAAAGCCGCTCTTTAAGTGGTCCTGTGTGGAGCTTTTGACAACCATGGAAGAGATCAAAGCTTTTCCCAACTCCACATCGTCTCGCGTTAACTCGTGACCGAACTCTCAGTCGTTGGGAATCAAGTCATGAGGGTATCCGTCGCGGTAGGAGTTTGAGTAATGTCTACATATATGAGGGTCTGTATCTGATGATTTTATGGTAGTTCGCGCACTACGCTCATGGGCATGGCTTTTGCAAAAAGCACACTTGCTCAATACGGATAGTGACGCTACTTATCTTCAAACAATGCTATGCTCCTTGAGGAAGCTCAGCTAACCCTGTCCGTCTCTCCTTGCGAGTATCACAGCCCGCTGCCAGGAGGCATAAGGCTTTCGCAACAGAATGAGTGTCCTGCATGGTGAGTGGTCGAAAATGTCGAAATGCACATGCGATACCGAGGTTTGACAAGCTGATGTCGATCGGCGTCTGGGGTTGCTAAATGTCTTCTTGGCTAGCTCAGCCTTGCGGTGAGGCGGGTTCATGTTGCCGGTGTCAAACGCTCCGCGCTTTGTAGTTGACTGTCTATGAAAGCCCTTGGTCTAGAGACCCTGCGGGTAGCATAGTGCAGATGGCCAGCGCTATCCTCCGTGGAAGCGTTGCTTACTCCGCGGTGTATACCACAGTATGTGTTGCAGAAATTTGAGGTCCCACTGGCAAGTATTCATGCTTATCATAGTGAGACGAGGGCCCACTGAATATTGGTTGCAGGGGTGTCTATATGTCGTTCTGGGATTGCAACAATGGTGTCCCAACATGAGGACTTCCAAGGTGCATATCATTTGTTTCTTTTGGTGATGGACAGCGGAATTCTCCGCTTCTTTGTTCCTCTTGGAGTCTACATATCGCTTATCCTCAGTCTTGGGATGGTTCGGAGTGTCTTCCGCCATAATTCCGATGGCTATCTTAGATGCCGTCGACACTATGGTCCGCAGTCCCGCCTTTCAGCTATCAACCCACGAGTCAAACAACCTGTAGACGAGAGCGACAAACCAATCATCTTGCACCGGCAATATGGTCATGTTTCGACATTTGGCGATCGCGGAAACCTCCAATGCTTTGGTCGCCGAGCATTGGGAAGACCCCTTGACAATTTTTGCCGTCTTGTCGAACGCGTGCTAGCGACGCTCGCTTGTCACCTTCATCCAGCTGGATCCGCGGAAGCTAAACCGAGAACAATGCGCCCCACTATTGGTCCATGATGACGGTTCCTGGATCTAAATGATCCTGCATGGGCCTGCCGCTCCACTGCCACGCGATCTTGCTGGCCGAGGTGGCCCGACCTTTGATGGCATGACCAATGGCACGATATATTCGATACGAAAGACGAAACCCACTTCACGACGGCGGCGGGTAGTCTTGACGACAAAATTTGGGACCCGACGATGTTGTAACGGGCGCCAAAAGTTTGAGGGGAAATCTGGAGTCCAGGGAATGTACCGTTAAGCATCTCGGTAACGAGATTGCACAAGAACTACATGAAGACAACGGAGCTCTCTCCGCCACCCGGATGTCGCACTCGACCGCAGGGGTCTTCTAGATATGCATGGCCCCCGGTCCCCTGCGCCTTACCGTGACCCCTTCCCGGGTGCGTGCCTGTGGATCGGCCCTCAATCTGGACTGTTCCGAGTCAGTATGAAGACGTTTGCAGCATAATTCTAGGTCCCAGTGCCCAATGTCGCCCCTGGCGTGTAAGCTGGAGCACACACGAGCCGAGATTCATCAGCCTTAACAGCTAGGAGGGGAGGGGTTCGCCGGGTTTTTCAACTCGACGTTCCCACACCGTGAAGGCCATGTTCTAGCATATTACGCCGAAACACCGGCCTGTCTGTCTGCGATTACCACTCTCTTGGGTGATCTGTAGTTTGAACTTGACTGCTGTCGATTGAAATAGTTCACGATGGGAGAAAATCGTGGACCACAGTTGCAGGCGGTATGTCACTGACACGGTATTGAAATCTATGAAGGCATCAACTAACGGGTATAGGTATGCTCAACCTTCGTATCGCTAGCCTTCACGGCCACAGCCCTACGGGTGTATGTACGAACTTGTCTGGTGAAGGCATTTGGCTGGGATGACTTCTTCATGGTCCTTGCTCTCGTCAGTGTATACACTTCATTGTCCCAAGGAAACGTACTGACTTTTACCCAGTGTGCTCATGTCATGTTCGCTACATGTGCAATTGGCGGCATTCACTATGGCACTGGACGACACATGGACACATTGTCTGATGAACAAATATTCATGGCCATGAGGGTACGTCAGAACATCTCTAGCAGCAGTGGGAATGCTAACGTGATACGCAGTACTGGTGGCTATGTTATATCGGCTACTGCCTGGCCATGATCACGTCGAAAATATCCATTGGGTAAATTGCTCACGCACCAACTGTGTGAAAACAGTCACTAATATCCTCTCAGGCTGTTCCTTCTCCGAGTAACGATTAAACCCGTCCACAAGTGGATTATTTACGCCGCCATCACCGTTTCCGTCTTCACTGGCGCTGTCTTCTTCTTCGTGACAGTTTTCCAGTGCACTCCAATCAGCTATTTCTGGAACAAACACCAGACGGGCTATTGTGTGCCTATCGACGTTATCATCGCACTCACGTTCTTATACTCGGCATGCGCTATTATCTCGGACTTCACATTCGCCATTCTACCAATCTTCTTAGTCTGGGGATTGAACATGCCAGTCAAAACAAGAATCATGTTGATCCCCGTTCTGGGCATGGCTTGCATGTATGTACACCGTATTTGCAATAGTAACTGCACAGCACTGACAAATAACGCAGAGCAAGTATAGCAGTCACAGTCCGACTCGCATTCGTCATGGAATTCCGAGACCCAGATTTCCTCTGGGCCACCGTCGACGTCGCCATCTGGAGTGACATCGAGCAAGGTCTCGCCATCACCGCCGGAAGTGCCGCAACCCTCCGCCCTCTGTATCGCCAATTCGCCTCCAAGCTCGGTCTCTCCACAGGCTCGCCCGAGGAAGGGTCGAGGCCCACGGGTGTGAAAACACCACAGTGGAGCCCTCAACTATCGAGTCCCCGCCGACAGTTCCCTAGCTTCAAATCGCTGCTGCGATCTGAGAAGGGGACCGTGAGGGATAGAGAGGAAGAATATGGCATGGGTGATCTACAACCTGTGCGGCTAAGAGATGATCTGGTAGGTACCAGTGTGAGCGAGAAGAGTGATAAGGGGTTCACGACATGGACGATCCAGGCTGGGAAAACCTCGGATGAAGATTGTAGAGCGGGAACCATCACGATGGAGAAGCAGATACATCAGGAGTCGCAGAGGCGATAGCGACATCTTGAACGTCGACATTTCGGATATATGTTTAAGGGAGAGAGGAGGGCTTCTGACCATTCATTTACGATACCCGGCTCAAAAAGTAATGGCGCAAGTCTCAACAGTAATTAATTATGAAATATATTTATGACAATGCTATTGGGACTGAAGCGAAATAATTCATCTGACCACATTACTTGTCTTACTCCGCAAATAGGCCTCAACCTGAATATCGGTCGGTTCCTGGACTGCAGGTGCTGAAATACCCTGCGCACGACGCTGTTCCTCGACGTCGGATTCCTCGCGCCTACTCGCAATCTCCTCATCTTGTTCGGGTGCTCCATTGGTCACGTTCTTCAGCGGTGATGGCGCTCCATGGGAAGCATCCTTGGGTGTTGGCGAGTCGATTTCTGATAAGTTCGGCCTGGAGTCCATTTGAATACTGTCTCGATTGGTCGTCCAATCTCTGAAGGAGTTGCCAAGTCTCTCATTCGTCGGTAGCAGGTCACCATGAAATGGTCTCTTCGTGTTCTTAATTGCTTCTCGATCGATCTTCCAGAAACCACTTGCAGCATCCACCACAGACGATCCAGGGTCAAAGTCCGACAATCTGTCAAAAACAGGATCAGAATCCACTCTTTGGAAAAACGTCGTCTTCCATTGTTCTCCACGCGCTTCCTCATCCGCTCGCATTTTTCGCTGTCCTTCTTCTAGGCGGGACTTTGCGTCTGCTACCCGCTTCATGTCGCCTGAATGTAGAGCCGAGATGACCTCTCCCCATGCCTTTCTTGACTCCCAAGGATCTTGATCGGCCAGGTGTTCTGTCTCAATGTCGGCGGATGTAAGGTCGTTGACATCAAAAGTATCGACTTCTTCTCCACTTCTTGCATCGTGGAAAGTCAACTTTCCGTTCCACGCGCCTTTGACCGTGTACAGTGTCTCGTTTGGGCGATCCGCATGATACAGCTTTGCCTCGAGTCCGTTCTTCTGACCTGTGCCAAAGAAGCTCTTTCCCGTGAAACTCAAATGCGAGATGTAACCATTCGATGAAATTAGGGAGTATGCACCAGCCAGCTCAGGGTACGGTGTTCCACTAAGAAGACCTTTTACTTTGATATTCGGTACGGGTATCAAGTAGTCCTCGTCAAAGCGGTCGAGGTGCAAGAGAGCATAGCCTTTTTGTTTGATGTTCACGTTACCCGAGAATGTGATCTCCTGCTGCGTGAATCCCTGCGCTCGGACGCCATGCTTGTCATTCCACAAGTAACAACAAGTCACCGGTGGATGATGACTGACTTGTTCGGCTACAAGCCGTGTCTCTCCAATTTCTTCATTCTTCCAATGGCCCAAAAACAGTTCCCCAAGGAAAGCATTTAGAGGCTTCTTCACACCATCCTTCTCTTTGCGACCCGAGTATTGCTGGTTGCGGAGCGTGCCTATAAAGTACTTCAAGACGCTTAGGGCTCGTTGCTCGGCGCTCTCCTCGGAGCCCTGTGCAGTGAACAAAGTTGGATGATCAGCCCAGTATTGTGGGATCTCTACGGTGGAGTTCTCGCCAAGCACGAATGGAGGCGCTGTGATGTTCGAAAGATCACCAGATACGGTTGCTACGGACCCAAGAAAGTCCTTCAAAGCAGAGCGATTGTTGGCGATATCGTTAGGCATAATTGATGTCCTGCTACAATAATGATGAAGTCTAAGCGCGCCATATTTCGACGAGTTCTGTGGTCGTAGTTATGGCGTTGCAGGGATCGCGGGCCTCAAGTGATGACGTCGCTGCCGCTATGACCCGTGCTGTGCCTTCTCACGGTACGTGTACTTGCGCAATGGCCCGATGGGCTGTGTAAGTTTGATCGCAAGCTCGATTCTGTGCGCACATTGAGCTGCTTTGGGACATCCATTCGTTCTTTCGGGCAGTGAGCCGTCATTGTATCTTGTGTTGCGACCAAACGTGAGGGGGCTGCTCAAGCCTCATATGCAAAAGTGCAGAATCTATGCTTTCGGCGGAGGCCACTCCAGTTGGGTCATCGCAAGCTGCATGTAACCCAGAGGAGTAATAGATAATTGAACTGACGGCTCGGTGCCTTGAAGGTATCACGCCGAGTCTTAGCACGGCATCTTATCTGTGTCTCTGGTACGGCCTTACCCCACTTGGTAGCGTTCCCACCAAACCGACATCGCACACCACGGTAGACCAACTTCTCGAAGCTCGCAACCGGCCTCTCTGCGAGTCGGCCGTACATATGGCTAGCTGCGACTTGGCAATCCTTCTAGAATTATTCTAGCGTCTCTTCGCAGTGGGCTATCGTTCGATGCCGCTGATAACGACTACACGCGTCAATGCTCAATCGGCCATTTTACATAAACGTGGGTATGAATATAGCATTCGTACTCACCGATATACCTTCGGCATCAAACATGCGTAGCGTAGGCTTCGTCCTAGCTTTCTGCTATCTTGCGGTTCGTCTTGGCCACAGATAGGCAACACTAATGTTGGATTCCAAGGTTAGTACTGTGAATTTTACCAATGTAAGATCTCGTCATATTTGGAGTATAAAAAGCCCACATCCCGCACAGTAAGTTCTTTGATTCATACAAGCAAATAAACCGACAAAATGAAGTATTCAGCACAGCTTGTTGGACTTTTGGCCTCCCTGGCAGCTGCCTCACCCATTGACTTGACCAAATCCGACCTACACAAGCTATTCGTCCGCCAGGATGTGAAAACACCAATCAACGCCTCTCTACCAAACGTCACAATCTTTGCAACAGGCGGGACCATCGCATCACAAGGCACTTCCAACACGCAAACAACCGGTTATAGCGTTGGGCTCGGCGTCCAACAGCTCGTTGACGCCGTACCCGAGATATTAAATATCTCAAATATTGCCGGCTACCAGGTCTCCAATGTAGACTCTGGCAGTGTCAATCAGACCATCAGCCTGAAGCTGGCTCACATGATCAACGAAGAGCTCGCAAAGGAAACCGTCAGCGGAGTGGTCATTACTCACGGAACAGACACGCTGGAGGAGACAGCATTCTTCCTCGAGAGCACCGTCAAGTCAAGCAAGCCCGTCGTCCTCGTCGGTGCCATGCGTCCCGCCACGGCCCTATCCGCCGATGGGCCTTTGAATCTCTTCCAGGCCGTGACGCTCGCCTCATCACCTGCTGGCCGCAACCGAGGTGCCATGATCGTGCTCAACGACCGCATTGGCTCTGCATTCTACACCACCAAGAACAATGCCAACTCGCTCGACACTTTCTTCAGCCAGGAGGCCGGACAGCTCGGCGTCTTCATCAACCAGGTCCCGTTCTTCTTTTACGCGCCCTC
Organism: Phaeosphaeriaceae sp. SRC1lsM3a; assembly: GCA_001644525.1. Taxonomy (NCBI): domain Eukaryota; kingdom Fungi; phylum Ascomycota; class Dothideomycetes; order Pleosporales; family Phaeosphaeriaceae; species Phaeosphaeriaceae sp. SRC1lsM3a. Next base: position 1,658,969 of record KV441708.1, on the reverse strand, counting down.
TGAGCCTGTTGGCCGCGTCACCTTCGACGTTGCGAACACGACTTCCCTCGCACAAGTCGACATCCTCTACTCGCACCAAGACATGGATCCCTACCTATTCAACGCGACCATCGAAGGCGGCGCGGAAGGTATCGTGTACGCTGGCGTTGGCGCGGGTGGTATGTCGAGGACCGCATCTCTGAACGCTGAACGTGTCTTTAACGCTACCGGTATTCCCATTGTCGCTAGCCACAGGAGTGCGGATGGTTTCGTGCCTGACGGCCGTGACTATACGATTGCCAGTGGCTTCTATAACCCGCAGAAAGCGAGAATTTTGCTGCAGCTTGCGTTGACGACGGGTATGGGGTATGATGACATCAAGGCGGCTTTTGCGAAGAGCTATCCGTTGCCGTAGATGGATGCTGTAGATGTGGTTTAATATGAATTTTTATGAATTTACGAGGAGCACTACAATGCATGATGATTCCTCTGATCTCTTGTGAAATATGTATGAAGTATAACAAAGCCATCTACTCGTACTATAATTTGCGTCAAAGGTTTCGGAGTAGAGTGCTGAGAGTCTAGATAGCATGTGCGGTGCATCACCTGGGAACCAGATCCTTTGTACTGCAATAAAGTACATAATTGGCGAAACACAAGGGATACTCGTCCTCGTTGTGTATGATCTCAGCGGAGTAGTTTCCTGTTATACTAAGCTTCCTCCCCGCACTGATTACTGTTGTGCTGCAAGCCAAGCTATTACAAAAAGTGGGCTCACCATACCTATCTGGGAAGAAAAGTACAAGAAGGCGTGATGCCATGCATAAAGGCATACCGAACACACGATTCACATCTTTCCATGAAACAACATCAAACCACCTCTATTCACACTTCAGACCAAACACCTAACCTCACCATGTGCCCGTCCTCATCCGTGCCCACTTCAACAAGCGCCACGCCGCCAAACCCAGACATAGCCGCAAAGATAGTCCCCAAGGACCAAATATGCCAATCAGCTTACGAACACGCCTCATCGCTCCTACATCCTTCTATACTCAACCACAGCATTAGGGTCTACAGCTACGCCGCGGCGCTAGCCAAGGATTCCAACTCCGCCTACAGGCTCGACGCACCCAAACACGCTCTCCTCTTCACTGCCTGCCTCTTCCACGACATCGGCACAACATCCACCTACGACGGTCCACAGCGCTTTGAGATAGAGGGCGCGGACGCGGCGGTGAAGCATCTGACTCAATTCAATGTCGATGAGCGGGACAAGCACGATGTCTGGACGGCGATTGCGATACATACGAGTCCGCAGATTGCAGAGCGAATTGGGGAGCTGGCGCGGTTGGTGAGGCTGGCCGTTATTACTGATTTTGGGCGGAGGAGCGAAGTCTGGAATGTGTTGGAGCCGCTGAGAGCGGGTTTGGAAGCTGATTTCGAGAGAGGGGGGATCGAGAAGGTTCTTGGTGACTCTGTGGTTGAGCAGGCGAAGAAGAGGCCGGAGAAAGCGCCCAAGGTGAGTTGGCCAAGAGTTATGTACGATGCTCATATAGCGGAGCCGGAATGGGAGGGCGTGAATAAAGCGTTTTGAGGGCTTGTTGTGGAACCGCATACCGTGCTATGCTGTTTGATCATCGTTGTTCAGCCTCCATCGCTCCGTTCCAGGAAACCTGGGTCTCTCTCGATCTTGTTCTCAAACTTGGTCCACCATGCCTGGAACGCCTTGAGCGGCACCGTATCGCCGCTGCCCCAGCTTGTCAAAAAGTCGTAGCAGTTCTTGATGATCCTCTGCGCAAGCACTTTGGTCGTGACGGTATTCTGGCCCCGCAATATAATCTCGTTGCCCACCGTCGCTGCCGTTGCTGCCTTGTGCGCTTTCTGCTGCTCCAGCGCAGCCGCAACCTGCTGTGCTGGCTCGATGGATATGCCCAGCGCCAGAGTCGCGTCGCTGTTCGCCCCTTCGTCGACCATGACATCTTCATCGCCGAGTCCTCCGCCTGCTGGGCCACCAGCCTTGTCCGTGATCTTGAAGATGGCGCTCGGCTTTTCGTTTGCGATCGCGCCTAGGAGCGTGAATTGCGTTGCACCGGGTAATTGTGCGTATACGGCGGCGGCAGTGCCATCGGGAAGGGCAATTCCAGGCAGTAGGAAGACGACAATGTGTGCAAATGAGGGTTGCGCGGGTATCTCGAATGCGAATTGCGTTTGCGACACTACGCGCGCGTCCGTTAGGACAGGGCGGCCTGAGATGATGACGCCAATTGGGACCGAAGCCATGCTGAGACAAGATATGGACAACTTTGGCTGTGGGTTGTAGGCATCAGGTGTGGCTTTTGTATTGTTGGTAGACTCGAGCGTCGAGGTGGGTCCCTTCGAGAGCTTTCTGAGGCTTTCTGCGTCATCGCCGAGGCTTCCACGCACCCCACATCATCAGGTACCGTTCTGGATATGGCAGTGAGATTTATACTCCACCTTCATGACATTTCAAAGACAGATCAGATCATGTGCCTACAGTACAACATCGTCTCCTTTATATCAGCAGCACCTTAGATCCCCATCACCTAAGTCTAAATCCATGCGCTGCACTCACCCACTCCTGATCAAGCACACGACTCACCCTCTTCAGAATTCGACTGCCTCCCATCAAAGTTTGGAAATATCTCACTCTCATCTCCTCGCCCATTAGCAAGAACGCAGAGAGGCCAGTCACCGACATGGTTTGAGCATTACCCGAATTTGTGGCACCTGGGAGCTGTATATCAAAAGGGTCCTTGAGCGATGCGACAATGACTTGGGCTGCGAAAGGATTGATGCCTATTTGGCGAAGGAAGACCTCCCACTGTATGTGTGTCAGAAAATCATCTAGGCGGTTGTGTATACAGAGAGCAGACTTACCGTTGTCTCAACGGCCACGGGCTTGATGTCGCCGATGTCCTGAGAGCCATGTGGGAGCCCATAGGCTGCCATTTCACCAACAATGCGTCGGGCGAGTGCTTTTTCACCACCTGGAACGTACTTGACTAGGACCTCGCCTTCAAGTGTACCAGCGAAGTCCTTAAGAAGTGTCAGCGACTCTTTGTCCCGCGCATCGTCGGGCCGGCTTGAGCCTTGCTCTTCCATCTCAGGACTAAGCGCTTCGCTGATCATTACGATGAGTCGTTCGTAGCGCTTCTGAAGCTTGGACATCCGCTCTTTCAGAGGCGATCGATCTGGTTGTCCTGGAAGCGGACGCTGTTTGGTCTGTTGCAAGGTGGTCAGGATTAGTCCTGTCGATGGCGAAAGCAATATATCTGCTTCGTCAACTGTTGAGTGAGGTCGATTGTAGTCACGGTAGATTAGCTCAGCATCTTCATACAGATGCTCGATGAGTCTTATGAGACGTCTTTGCTGTAGGAAGATTGACGAGATGATGAACGAACACGGCGCAAGATTCCGCGGAAGCGCTGGTAAGTGTATGCGTGAAGATGATATACTTGGATGTGTGTCAATCACAGATATCGGCTCTGGCTGTGAGTGCTCCACATTAGCTGAAGTTTGCTTGACAAACATAGGTATCGAGCTCTCTGGCAGTATTTGACCATGTGCATTGCGAGCCGAACGACCAGCATTTGCTGGACTCTGAACCAATGTCTCGATGACCTTGCCCCGTGTCTCCATGAACTTGTGTAGAGCTGTTGTTGCAGAGAAACCACCAAACATGAGGTCATTCCTACCGTCACTTGAAACTTGCGGTGGAGTAGGCTGAGACGCGATCGTTCGTGAGTGTGGCTCTGGATGGCTTCTCACCGTTGCAGAGTGATTAGACACGGGTTGCACACGAGAGAAATGCTCGTGCTGCCCTTGGTCCTCTTGTCGAGATAGATGCGTAGTGTGCATCCGCGTCTGCAACATGATACGTTTGCTCAGTACCGGTTGTGACTCCTCTTCCAACATCAGCCTACGCTTACGGACAATGGCCTCCACGTCTCTATGCTCTTCCACCTCTGCCACTTCAATCTCTTCCTCTTCGTCGTCGGGATCGAGGATCCGCAACCCCTCTGGCTTCCATATCTGTGAAGAGCTAGAGGCTACCTCAACATGGGTCGCATCCGCGAGCATTTTGGTGACCTCTGTCTCGCCGTGCAGCTTCTCATCGACTTCAATCTTCGACACCTTGTTAAGGAATATGTTCCATTTCAAAGATCGTTCCAGACTCGACATTCCATACCATGAGGTCATATCTTTGAGGTCTTCACGTTTCAAACGACGTAAGAACTTCATCTGGGCATCAAGTTCCGTTCCGCCGAGCCTATGAAACTCACTAGTGGTCCGGCTGTACTCGTTCCACGGCGCCACCGGGAGTGTAAAATCGAGAACGGGAGGGTTCACTCGAGCCATAGTATCTGCTCCCACGAGTCTCTCAGTCTCGACTTTTCTTCGTGCTTCGGTGGCATAGGGCTCGAAGTCCTTGAACAATTCGTCGAAATCAGGCTCAGACTCGTCATCATCAACAGACATGGCATTTGCCCATCGTGCTTCTGGGATAATCTGATGCAGCCCCTCTGTGAATGTGACAGATTTCAGTTTCTTCATAGGTGAGCTAGAGAATAGAGGTGGTGTAAGTGGACCCTCGACCTTGAGGTCTTCCGCACGGCGTTTTAGAACGGTTGAAGTTCGTGCATTGAAAGGTGAGCTCAGGCCTGGTGCATGAATACAGTCCAATAGCATCGAATCGTCGCTAGACGAGCGTTGAAGAGAGTCAGCGCCGATGATCTTTTCTTCGAGGACACTCAGCTCAGCTCGCACAGAATCACTGCTGGTTGAAGCAAGTGGAAGTCGGTTCGCTGGTGATGATGGTACGTAGGGGGTCACTGGTGGAGTCATAGGGAGGAGAGGCGGGGTCAAGGGTTGACAGGCAGTGTTCTGGCACATCAGCGTCGATCCCGAAGGTAGAGAACCGACTTACCGTCTTGCGTTGTAAGCTTTGCTCGACGAGCTTCTGAGAGTCTTTGGCAGAGAAATGGTCTGTAAGTGCATCCTGAAGATATAGCAAGACATCCCTCGAGACCGCGAGCTTTTCGGCTTTGACTTGCTTTGCACATTGCCCCGGATAGGCTTGGTACTTGGACGGCCAATCGAGACCCTCGTCGTTTTCCTCGTCCAAGAATTCGGACGGAATCTTCAAGTCTTTCAGAGCAGGCAGAGCGGACTTTCCGAAGCTGGCCAGGTCGAGCTCGATGTCCGTTTTCAAGAGTGGCAATTCTTGCTTCAGACTGCGCATCCACTGATATTTGTCTACGGTTGTTTCTGCACAGGACGGCGCTTTTTGTAAGTCATGCATTGATCTCAACAGCATGGCAGCGTCCTTGCTGACGCTAAGTCGTTCTTTTATAAGTGTACTCACACTGTCCATGATGTTTGCATCAGAGAGGACGCCAGAGTCCCAACCAAATTGGTCTTCCGAAGGTACAGCAAGGTCTCCATAGGGATTATGATCGCTATCGTACTTGATCGTCAGCTTGTGGTAACGAGCATAGGCAAGTGCGGTCCAGTCTTCATCTTCCTGGTCGAGCAGCATCGTGATGGAACGGCATGAGTGATCGGTGACGTGATCTCATTTGCGGTTGGAGGCAGTGTGACTAGACGAAATCTGAAGCCTCAGGTATTATGTCGCCTTTGAGAGAGATGTGAGCGGTGTGGAAATCAGATCGAAGCGCAACTGCCCTTTCTGCTAGCGTGGACACGTGCTCACGTGCTCCGGTCGACAGCATTCTGCTGGGTCTACGAATGGAAGAGTTCTTAGGCTTCATCGCCTGCAAACGATAGGACAACGCTGAATCGCATTCTGACTGATTAAATGCCTTCATGTATCCTAGATTCGTTTACTATATACAAGATGATGCTCCAACATTAGCGCTCTCCTCCACGCGCACACCACGTCAACATGCTTCAAGCGGCACAAGTTCACTTCACCAATGGCTTCTGTCCAAAGCCCAGAGACTGGTTTCCACCATTGAACGCAACAAGTTGTGCCTTGAACATGGTGTCTCCAAAGATCTGAAGTCCCGCACCCTGGTTGCCCTGCACACCACCGAAGCAAGTCGTGTTTGCCTTGTCAACAGTAGCAAAGGTGATCTGGTTACCAGGAATCTTGGCCATGTGTGTGTCGCCAACAGCGACAGAGAGGTCTGGAAGCTTGGCATTGCAAGGGTAAATGAAGCCGCCAACTTGGGCGTTGAGCTGGGCTCCACGAACTTGTGAGTAGTATGCCTCGGCCACCTGCTGGTCGACGAGGAGGAGAGACGTTCCAGTGTCGGCGATGGCGTCAGAGGCCTGGGGGTTCTCAAAGACTTTGTCACCGACAGCGAATTTGGCGGATGGGAACTGCCAGAAGCCGGAAGCGGCGTTGACGGGCACCCAGACCATCTCACCCTCGAACTTTGTGGCATCAATCTTGCCAAACTCGTAGACTCCAGTGCCATCGGGGTCCAAGTCTGCCGTAAAGACAGGCATGTCGAGATCCCCCATGACATTGTCGAAGAAGGTCTTCGCCGGGGTCTTCTTGGTTCCATCATTGACGGTGTTGAGTTGCGAGAAAGCCAGACCAACAAGACCGTCCGTGTTGGCGTCTTGCACGAATGACTGCGAAACGGCATTCGCAAGCTCGACGGTCTGGTTCTCCACTGTCACTCCGCCGATGGTCACCTTGTCCGTGCCAACGATACCTGCAGCACCAGACCCGTCACCATAGCTGATCTTGAACTGGGCGCCTTCGGTCAACTTGAATGTTTTTGACTTGGTAGCATCAAATGCGGTATGCTGGACGATAGCCTTCTTGGAGAGTTCGGTGCTGAAGACCCATCTATGACGTGTAAGTGTGCATCGGACTAATCAATCAGAGTACCCGCTTACAGATCGGAGGAGCCAGAGTCGAAGTCCAAGTTCAAGGTTTGGCCGCCAATCTCGACTGGCGAGAGAAAGAGTGCAGCATTTTGCTCGGGCGTAGCCATGACAGTTCCGGTCTGATTGGTAGCGGCAGCGGACACCTTTTCGTCGACTGCGCTCTCATTTTTGCTTTCCTTAGTCTGACCGATCAGACCTTCTCGGGACATGAAATCTTCCCTAACTTGGAAGTTGTATTTACGGAACACTTTCCTCATAGCAGCCATGCCATTGGGGCCAGTAGGATGTGCCGTGTTCAGTTGTCTTGGAACCTTGAAAGATCGCTTCTGAAGGCCTCTCCGGCGTGATGGAGCAGGGGCTGCAAATGCAATAGCCACGAGCAGTGCGACAAGGACGAAAATCCGTAATGAAGGCATGATGAAGTAATGCTGACCGGCAGCCGGACGATGTACCCGTCGTCTAAAGGAAATGAAGATGTAAAGAAGGCAAAGAAGAGAACGGAGAACCACCAATGTTTCCTCGGAAGAAAGACTATGGCTTGGCTGAGGAGTGAACATGCATTGTGGGAGGCAAGCCTTTTAAGCAGAGACACGCAACGAAACATGCATGGCAACGCGAAAGCCTTCCGCCTTGGTGAAACGGGTGGCCCGATGCAACTCGAAAGCATGAAGATCAAGCACCAAATGTGTCAAAGTGTGGCGTGGCCAACCACGAAGCTGGGGTCCATGCGACTGGAGAAATAATGTCGCGCGTAGCCGAACGTCGAATGAGTGAGGGACCTACATGTGCTTACGGTATGGTTCCAGGCGCAGAACCTCGAGGTCGCTCGGAGGCTAGCCAGCAAGGCGCCTAGATTTGTTGTGAGAGTTTCGAAATATACCTTCCATTGGTAGAAAATGCTCCGCAGCTTTCAATCTGTTGGAGATGCTCTTACGCGTACTGAAGGAGTCTCCCTCCGGCTGCCGAAAAATTGTGGGGAGAGCTAGCGAGGTTGCAGAGGGAGCCGCACGCTGGTGAATACGTACGTCTGCATTCGCGGTATGCAAGTCCAAATAGATGAGATCAAGTGCTACTTGTCGTGAACCTGCCATGATTGGAAAGCCGCGTACTCTGAACAGCTCATGCAGATTCGTCAGAACCTGTGAAGCTCTGCTCTCCAGCATGAAGTACGCCACACGGGGATGGTCGATGCGTCAAAGCGTGTCGGAAGCATGAATGTGCAAGCAGGCGAAGCTTGTCCAGTGGTGTTTCGGACGCCAAGTCAAGACAAGCAAAGGTGGGGCATGTCGCAACGATGAAACGCCCTCAGCGTCCTCCTTGAACGGCGCAGGGTCCTCGACGCCAGGATGCCGGGGCACGACGCGGCAAAGCTTAGCTGTCATATCATTTCCTCCGGATTTAAGGACTCACAGAATGTTGCGTTGTTTTGCTCAAACATTCTAGCGCCACGAGCTCCTGGAGTAAACATGCTAGGCTTCTAGAGTCTGGACAGGGTGCGGAAATTCCATGAGCGCTCGGGCTTCTTAATTAGGTACTGGACTGCGCAATCGTGCTTGGAACGGGAGAGACAAGCTCTGCGGCTTTGAAGTAATTTTTGATTGTACAAGCTGGGCTATGGCGCTTTTCAAAATTATTTACCACACCTCCACGTTCTCATGGTGTGTCATCATCTCCTAACATTGTGTCCGATGGCGCAGCGTCATCGTCCTACACTCTGTCTTTCCATCTCGCGGTCTCTGCTCACTATCCCTTCTGACCGGATTGCGTCCACACTCTACCACAGATTGCCAGGAACGAGCGAAGGTTTGGAAACCTGACGCATCATCACCTTGTCGCTACCTTCTTTTTGCGGCTGGTACACCCCAATCCTCCTGCATCAAGTCTGAGGTACTGGTGTGTTTGTGGTCCAATGAGATCGTCCCAACGATATTCTCATCCAAGAAGTTCCACGTCTAGACCAATGGCTCTCATGAACAAATTGACGTTGGCTAGGCGAGCGGTTGCCATGTCAGTCGGTAATGCCTTGCTGACACTGACAGTCTCCATGACACGATCCTTGACACCGAGCACAAGTCTCTGTTGTTGCTCGGGGCTAGCGCCAACACCCATAGCTGCCAAGAACTGCCAGATGTACATATCATCTGTCTCGTTGATGCTGCCGGGGAATATAACTGGTAGAACAGGTTCCACCATGTCGAACAAGCGGTTGTATAGTACATTCCACTGCTCCCATTCACTCGATGCTGTCTCAGGAGCAGACTGCTTGAGGAGCTCTGCACGAGAGATGAGAATAGTGAGAAGGGACAAACCGATCTTGCTACGAGCAACAACGTGCAGGTTAGTTCGGTCGAGAATGAGGCCCAAAAGACCGATGATGATATTGAGGGGTGATTCAGACATGTGGGCGAAAAGTGGCGGCAGAACGGTGGCTGAGAAGAGCTCCACTTCCTCACGAACAGCTGGGTTCAGTGGTTCCTCAGGAGCAGCTATGGCTTGATTGACCACAGAGAGACCATCAAGATGGACGACGATCATTGTAACAACCGTGATGCGCTCTTGCTCATCAATGTGTCGGAACAGACGAGGAATAGCTTTCTTTCCTTTGGCGTGCGAAAGGATGGAGATGAAAGGATGTGGAGCTGCAGCACTAAGATTTTTGTCAGCAGTGTTGTGGATGGACGACCAAAGAACATACTGTGGGTTGAGAGGCTCCATAATCTTGGTATTCTGCCAGAGTTGTTGATGAAGGATGTCGATCTTGGATCGCCATTCCATATGCGCTTGGATAGCCTCAGGGTTGCTGCCTTCGTTGATTGGAGGTGGCATGGCCCGTTCGTGGTCCTCCATTTGCATGAGTGTAACATAGACATTCTCGATATTTCGCAAAGCTTCCTTTCGATCAGCAATTGAAGACTTTGCGTGCTTGGCATGCTTTTCGCCAGCTTCGGATCGTTTGATATTCAGGAGCGGTCGGGGAGTCTTCGAGTTGCTGAAGGCAATTTTGCCCAAGCTGCCTTCAACAACAAGTTGTCTTGCTTTTGGACGGGCCTTGGCGGCCTCGACAGCGCGCTGGATTTGCTGCTCCATTCGCTGCATGTGGTTGTCGCCTCCGCGGCCGTTTCTTCTGGCTCCAAATCTGTTATTGGTCTGGAATAGATATGTCTGTGCGAACTGGCTTGCAGGTTGCTGAGGGTTCTGGCGTGGAGCACCGCGAATTTGACTAAAGACCTGGTAGTAGAAGTCTTCCGCAATGGCAGCCTCCGGACCTCTCTCGTCAAGGTTGCCTGTTGCGGTCATGAGCTGCTGGAGCTGAATTCGCGTAATGAAGTTCTTGTCCTGCGGTGTCATCAAGCCGTTGTCTTTAGCTAGAAGAGCAATCTTATGGTTCCTCTTCGCTCGCTTGGCGTCTTCCTCGAGGAAAGCGGCACGCTCTGCCTCGGACAGCTGTAGAAGCTGTTCCGGGTGTGTAATGACCATGCCAGGGAACGACGGTCCGCGGTTATGCCCCGCAGGTTGTCCTCGTTGCGCTTGCGTGCTAGGCTGTACCATGGGTTGACCCTGGCCAGCGAGACGATTGGGGTTCTGCAAGATCTGGCGAGGTTGAGTGGGGGTTCCCTGGGGCTGGTTTTGAGGTGGAGGCGCCTGTCGTGACTGCAGAATGCTTGGATCATTGACTTGCGGCTTCTGTCGCTGCAAGATGGTCGGATGCTGCGGCGCTTGGGGCTGCACAGGCTGCGCAGGGAGCTCAGCCCGATGCTGCTGCTGCTGCTGCTGTTGGTGTTGTCTCTGCGGAGCTTGCTGGTGCTGGTGCTGCTGAGGTCTTTGCAAGATCTGCGGCGCATACTGACCTTGAGGGCCACCGGGCATGCCAGGGAACGGCGGTTGGCCATGGGGGAATTGTTGCGGTGGAAATCCCTGAGGAGGACCTTGGTACTGCATTTGCTGGACGGGAGGTGCGCCGCGCGGCTCGTTGCCGATGCTCTGTGCACGCATCATGGCCTCCACCTCGTCGAGACTCATCAGCTTGCGGGCCTGGCTAGCTTGCGCTGCAGGACCAGGCGCTGGAGAGTGCGACTGGGGCTGGTGGTAGGTCTGCGGGGCTTGCTGCTTCGGCTTCAGCCCCCAGATGTCGGCGCGCGCCTCGAGCTGCGGGATGTACTCGGGGTCCTTGTAGCTTTCATAGCCGCTGCGGTTGGGCTTCGAGGCCTGGGGTACAGGCGGCTTGTACTGTTGCGAAGGACCCTGGCGAGCCTGGAAGAGCATTTGCTCCTCCTGCAGGATGTTGGACACCTTGGAGGTCTGGCCGGCGAAGTCAAAGTGCTTGTCAACGGCCTGCTGGATAGGCGGACCGCCAAAGGTGTCGTCGTTGAAGGCATCGTCCGCGTCGTCGAGCTGGTTGCCAAGGCCATCGTATGTCTCTTCGAAATCGATGACATCGTCGTCGCCTGCCCCGCCGCTGCTCAGTCCAGCAAAAGCGTCGTGCTGGCCGAAGCCGGGCGCATTGGACGAGTGGCCGCGATCACGCGGCAGATTGGTGTCGAAGCCGAAGAACGACATGGTGGGGGTTCGGGTGTCGTGGTGGTGGTAAGTGTGCGTGTATCAAATATACTGGCGGCGGCCCTGTGGTGACGTCGCGCACCAGGTAAAGGCAGCGAAAATGAACGGCGGCTGCACAGGCGCAGGACGCGTGTGGTAGTGCCCACGGGCGGGTGTGCAGAGAATGGCACGGCGATGCGCAGCGATGGGGCGGGGTCTTGGTGCCAGTGTTGATGGTAAGGGTAGTTTGGAGAGTCGTCGTATTGGCGGCGCGCTGGCGGAACGAACCCTTGCCACATTCTCTCTGGGCGTCCGGACCGCTGCGTACGACGAGGCTACAACGGCTCCCTCTCCCTCTCCTATCTCGCCTTCCATTCCACGTTCGCATTTCGGCGCTTCTCTGCCATAGCGACACCTGGCGTCTTCTTCGTCTTCCCTTCGTTTCCTCTTCCCCATCTTCTGCCCCCGAGTGCGCCCGTCTCTCCACCTGTCGGCCGCCAGTAGACCCTTGGATGCCCCCTGGTTCAGCAGCCTCTCCAAACGAGCCAGCAACCACGCGACCACACACAGCCAAGGTGGAGGGCCCGTCTGAGAAATCCGAGAAGAGCCCGCCCGAGCAGCAGCAGCCACCGCCTGGGGCCTCGAGCATCATGGCCGGTTCCCAGCGCTACATGCGCTACATTGTGTTTGCCGTATTCGTGCGTGCACCCCTACAAGTATCTCTCCCAGTGCACGCTGACCCTCAATTGCACAGGCACTTGTCGTCTTTTACTTCATTAGCTCCTCGTCCGTCTCGTCGGCCAGCTGGCCAGCGTACCAGGACACAACCACGACCCCTACCACGCCCAATGCCGCCCTCACCCCCGAAACAGCCGCACTGCCCCCCACAACCCCCAACGAGAAGGTACTGGCACCTGCAACCATCCCCGGCAACCGCATGAACGCGACCTTTGTTACGCTTGCCCGCAACCAGGATGTCTGGGAGATTGCCAAGTCCATCCGCCATGTCGAGGACCGCTTCAACCGCAAGTTCAACTACGACTGGGTCTTCCTCAACGACGACGACTTCAACGACGAGTTCAAGAGGGTCACGACCGCCCTCGTTTCCGGCAAGACCAGTTATGGCAAGATCCCCAAGGAGCACTGGTCCTTCCCTGAGTGGATTGACCAGGACAAGGCCGCCAAGGTCCGCGAGGAGATGAAGGAGAAGAAGATCATCTACGGTGACTCCATCAGCTACAGGCACATGTGCCGCTACGAGTCCGGTTTCTTCTTCCGCCACCCGTTGATGCTCAACTACGAGTGGTACTGGCGCGTCGAGCCCAGCATTGAGCTCTACTGCGACATCAACTACGACACCTTCAAGTTCATGGCCGAGCACAAGAAGAAGTACAGCTTCACTCTCAGCTTGTACGAATATGTCGAGACCATCCCCACCCTCTGGGATGCCACCAAGAACTTCACCAAGCACTTCCCGCAGCACATCGTCAAGGACAACTCGATGAAGTTCCTCAGTGACGACGGTGGTGAGACGTACAACCACTGCCATTTCTGGTCCAACTTTGAGATCGGCAACCTCAACTGGCTGCGCTCGGACGCATACATCGACTTCTTTACCTCTCTGGACCACGCCGGTGGTTTCTTCTACGAGCGATGGGGCGACGCTCCCGTTCACTCGATTGCTGCTGGCTTGATGCTTAACAAGGACGAGCTCCACTTCTTCAACGACATCGCGTACTATCACGTGCCCTTCACCCACTGCCCGACTGGTGAGGACTACCGCCTTGAGCACAAGTGTTCCTGCAACCCCAAGGATAACTTCGACTGGAATGGATACAGCTGTAGGTTCTGCCACATGATCAACACGGTGCATTAAACTAACACGTATACCAGGTACATCCCGTTTCTACGAAGTCAACGGCATGACCAAACCTGCAGGGTACGAAAAGGAGCAATAAGCTCATAATCCCAATCAGAATAAATTTCCACCACCGTGCGCCTCCATTAAACCACGTCCATCACCTTTTCCGCCGACTCCTCTGACTTTGGCCAAAGTGCACCTCGCTCTGCCGGCCACTATATATGGCTGGGCCTCAAATATGCTTTCATACTCCTTGTCGTCGCTATTGCTCTAGGAGTATACATTGGCGCGCATCGACGTGGCCGTGGCAGGTTCTCTTGAATACAGTTGGAAGAAGTTACACAAAAATTCTTCGCCCACTTGGGCTTTCGTAGGGTTTGTTGGGTGTGATACGGCCTCTGCTTTGCGCGGTCAGGCTTGTTTTGCTTACTTGGCGTTGGGACGAGGACACTGTTCACCCGTTGGAAAGGCTGAACTTTGTCTCTCATGTATTAATGCTATTGTATGTGTCTTGTGCCCAGGACCAAATAGACGTATGATGAATAAGAAGATCTTGCTATCGCCCAGATCATTGAATGCCCATAAAAGACGGACTGTCCTCGTTTCTTCTCCCTTCGCTGCACCCACCCTATCATCACGACTATCCCCACGTCCCACCACCACCCCGCCCCGCCTTCCTCTGCGCCGAAAGCCTCCAATCATCCTCTCCTTGGAACTTATTATGCAGCGGCTGTATCCTCTCCGCCTTCTTCCTCTTACTCAACCGATCCGTCGGCGCGACCTTGAAAAATGTCGGCGCCGCCTCGACCAACCACTTGGGTTCAATCGCACTGCACACATGCATGTACTCCTTCGTCGTCTCCACCAGACTATGGTACACCACATGTTCCGCCGGCTTGCCAAACAAGCTCGAGCTAGGGTGGAGATAAACTGGCGTGCCCTCGACCAGCGTCTTGTATCCCTCCGCCGGATCCTTGCGCGCCGAGTTGCGGAAGAAGCCCGAGCAGAGCGCCTGGCGCACCTTGATGGTGTTGCGCCCGCAGGACACGACGGAGTGTTTGTGGCGCGCCATGATTTGCAAAAGCTGGTTGCGCACGTCGCGCACGCGCTGCATGTTGCGGGGCATGACGAAGTTTTCGTGGCACCAAGGGACGCTGAAGCCGCCTTGTTTCCAGCCGTTGTAGACGTTGAGCAAGGTGATGTGGTCGCCTGAGGGGTCGTTGAATTTCTGCTTCTTTTGGTCGGCTTGTTGTTGCTTGTCGCGTGGACGGTGGAAGACGGATTGCGTGGCGCTGATCATGGCGACAATGGTGAGGATCTCGTCGGAGCATTGGAGGTCGACGGATTTGATGAGCGATTTGGAGAGCGTGGGGTCCATGGGGAAGTCGGCCATTTGGCGACCTTGGCGGGTGAGGAGACCTTCGTCGTCGAGGGCGCCGAGTTGGTAGAGCTCTTCAAGGGCTGTAAGCATAGTGTTTGTTGGAGGTGGATCCATAAAGTCAAAGTGTAGGAGATCGTTGATGCCCATGGCTTTGAGCATTAAGATAGTGTTTGACAGGTTCTGCCGCTGGATCTCTGGTATGGTGGTGGGTAGCATTTCGTTCTGGAATGCTGCTTCGGTGTACAGACGGAAGCACTTTCCTGGTCCAGTTCGACCTGCTCGGCCAGATCTTTGACGTGCCTGGGCTTGCGAGATGGGTGTAATTTGCAAACGATCCATACCGAGTTTGCCATCGTACGAGGACTGTTTAACGAAACCTGGATCTACTACATAGTAGATGCCATCGATTGTCAAGGAGGTTTCGGCAATGTTGGTGGCTATGACGACTTTGCGGGTTCCCGTTGGTGAAGGCTCGAAAATGCGCGATGCAACTTCTGAAGGCAATGCTCCGTAGATGGGGAGAATCATCAACTCTGGTACGTTCGGTCCGAGGGCTTTCATGCGTTCGTGAAGGACTTCGCAGGACGAATCAATCTCCTCCTTACCTGTCAAGAACAACAAAATGTCACCAGCAGGCTCTGTCAGGTGAATCTGCATGACCGTGACAAGCGCAGCATCGAGATAATCCGACTCTGGCTCTCGACTGTACATGACCTCGACCGGAAAAGTGCGACCCGGAATCGAGAAGATGGGGCATTTGTAAAAGTATTCCGAGAACTTGTCGGCATCGAGTGTAGCGCTCGTAACAATAAGCTTCATATCAGGTCGCCGCTTGAGAGTCTTCTTCAAGAGCCCAAACAGCACGTCGGTGGCAATGGTACGTTCATGGGCCTCGTCTAGCATGATGCAGCTGTACTTGTTGAGCATCGGATCTAGCAGGATTTCTCTCTGTAGGATACCGTCTGTCATGTACTTGATCCTTGTGTCTGGCGACGTGTTGTCCTCGAATCGAATCGTGTAACCCACTTCATTGCCGAGCTTACAGCCAACTTCTTCAGCAACACGTTTGGCTACGCTCATAGCTGCTACACGCCGAGGCTGGGTACACCCGATTATCAGCTCATTGGCGTACCCGGCTTCGGCCAGATATTGTGTCATTTGCGTCGTCTTTCCGGAACCAGTATCACCAACTACGATCAAAATCTGATGCTGGGAGACTGCCTCGAGAAGTTGTTTCCTGAACTTGTAGACGGGAAGAGACTCTCGCTGATCCTTTATGCTCATGTCAGTGCGTTTGCCCATGGAGATATCTCGACTGCCGGCCGAAATCTTCTTCCACTCAGGCTGCGCTTCGCTAGGCATATTCGTGCGGGTGTTACGCAAGTCACTTGCAAATTGCTTCTGCTGAGCCATGGGATCGTTCCACTGACTGCTCAAATCGACATTTGCAGCTTCCTTGGCCGCCTTTTCCTGTGCTTCCTGTTGCCGGAGATCGCGGCGCTCTCGCGCTAATGTGTCACCGGCCATGGCAGCGCGATTGAGCGAGCCGTCTGGCGCTTTAACGACTCGAATTGGTGATAGCTCCAATGATTGTTTCGTCTGTCCAGCCAAGAAGGGCGGCTCTTCTTCGCGCACCTCAATGTCAACATCTTCTTCCTCTTCGAAGCCACCCTCACCGTTGATATGCGCGTTGAAGTCCTCATCGATGTCGGGATAGTCGGACTTGGGTATGACTCCCGAAGCAATGAGCTGCTTAATCTCCCATCTCTCAGGCGACGTCATTCGTTTTCGCATACCGTTTCTGCGTCCATTGTAGCCGTCTTCGATGACAGGCACAGCGGAGTCGAGTCCTGGTATGCCACCCAGGCCTTGCGAGTTGGCACCAGAGGCAAAATTGGCACCAGATGCAATGCGCTCGCCGGGCGCAAGATCGCGTCCCGTCTGCTGGTCGACCTCCTTCATTGATAGGGAGATTCTGCCATTCTCCATCTTGGTGACCTTGACCTTGACCTGCTGAAACCTCGAGACGATGTCCGAAGGATGGTTTACTCTGGCGCCCTGGACCATCTGTGTGACATGGACCAGCCCGTCGACCTTGCCCTTGACCCCCTGCAGGTTGACAAAGCAGCCGAAGTCCTTAACACCCGTGACCTTGCCGTCGTAGATCTTGTATAATACTGGCTCGTCGTCGATCTCGGGGGTGGGTGGGCGCCTGAACTCGTCGAGATCTTCGTCTCTGTACTTCTTCCGCGTTCGTGTCTTGTCTTGTCGCTTTACAGTCCTGGTGCGACCAAATTCGTCCTCGAAGACCAGCTCGTCGTGCTGCTGCTGTCGCCGCCGCGGGCTGCGCGACCGAGAGCGTGACCGTGACCATGACCTGTCCTTCCGCCTGTGCCTCTTGCTTCTGTTCGCATCATCGTCGCTGTCGTACGGACTCATGCTCCTCTTCCGCGATCGCTCCTTGGGCTTGCCTGGTGCCTTGCCCGCCAAACCCTCGAGCATGGCGAATGTGTCGTCGAGCGCGTCGGCCTGCGGCGCGCTGTGGGCGGGCTCGTCATCATCGTCGTCGCCCACAGTGTAGTCGACGTCCTTGTCCGGTATCGCCAGTCCTTTGAACACGCGCGTCTTGCGGTCCGTGTCTCTACTTTGCGATGCGCCTGTATTGCTGCCGCCATTCGCACTCTTCTTGTACTTGGGATGCAGCGTCAGCACCAGGCGGTCGATGCTCTCCACCAGACTCTGCGGGAACTCGGCGCCCATGGCCTCGAGCTGGCCCTTGAAGGCTGCCACATCGTTGCACTTTGCATGCTGGTCAATCACAAACTCGGCGAGCGTCTTGTCGGATACGCCAACGTGATTCTGGATCTCCGACGTCACTTTGGAGACGAGCGACAGGAACTCGAGATTGGCAAGGTCGTCCATGACGAGTGCTGGTGTGCGAACGGAACAGTAGTTGAAGGCGCGCAGGAAAGTTGATGCTGAACTGCCAAGCTCACTTTCCCTGCACTGGCCACTCACCTCCGCCGCCTTCTCCGCATCACCGCCCCATCGTCTTGCTCACTCCATCTCCGAATCACATACGCCACGCCAATATGCGCACTACAATACTGTACAACAATGGCCCAAGAAGCCCGCTCCTAGGCATCGCTTGCGTTGGTGTTGGACTCTACGGGTTTCACCGAACGTACAATGATCTCGTCACCAAAAATGAAAGCGCCCAAGCTCGCGACCGAACACTTCCCGACCCTGCCAGCAGTGGCAGTACATCGACGGAAGCTGCTACAGAGCATGAAAGCCGTGTCGGTGCGGCGTCAGTGAGGTGGACAAATGTGAACGGCATTCCAGTCCCTACCCTCGCCGCCTTTATTGGCATCTCTCGAGAGGAATGATTACAGGCTCGCGCCGTCATACCCTACGACACGGCAGTAGATTTCGGTCTGCCCTCCCCGGCTACGCCCTTCTCTCACACACGTATCCGGTATACAAGAATATGCGGAATGTTGAGTAATCCTCAACCAAGCATACGGTGGAGTCCAAGAATTGTTTTGTCCAGCCTCTGTCCATGGCCAAGAGTACCTGTTGGAGCAGCGGTCGCATAGCTCTTACTCTCCTTACAACCACACGGCCTGCCTGGCTCCGGTAGAGATAACCATTCATAGCAACCAACAATAGCTATGGTCTTGAGGCCGGCAGTGGATTGCGATATCTGATACGATACGGCAACTACATACCACATTCGTTGGCAGAGACATACCGCGGCGGAGCACGCATTATACCACCAAATTTGAGGCGAACTTGCTTTCGAGAATCATTAGCCGGACATGGTCCACTTCAGGAGTTTGTACACCAGGTCAAATATGTAACATGAATAACGATCATGAATGAATCTGTAAGATTATCTTGTGCCCAGAAACAATTGCTACCTATCCGTATCATAATCTACTGCCATCTAGGATGTGCACCTAATCCGCACTATGGTCTGATACGCCTGTGATATAGCTTAATGGGTGCTGGCGTCTTGGCGCGCAGTGCTATCGCGTATCGCGTGCATCGAGTACCTTGCATCCACGTCCGACCTGCACCCAACATCACCTCTTATCAAAATACTGCGCTTGGTCATCTGTCCATACCACAGCATACCCTGATATTAAGCATCCGTTCCTGGTCACTGTTGAATAAGCAGGATCCTCGACAGCATGATCACGACTCCGCTAGCAGATGAATGTCGAATTGCGACATGAGGATCCACTTATCCACGTACTAAGTTGGATAGCTATCATTTAAATGCGGAACTGACAACGATATGTCAACATCCATTCCCAGCACCCAGAAGCCTCGTGTGCAAAAGGTTTGCACCCTCTGGACCCACGATGACAACTTTTCAAGAGACGATATTGTCTTCAATGGAGAGAAATTCCCCGAACTTCCTACAACGCCCGGCACCCTTTTGCAGATCGTAGCTGTCGACTCCGGGACTACTGTCCGTGATTTCCAGTCAAACGCCAACAGTACGCAACACCATGCATCTCAGGCTAGAAGCCGTGATGCTGCACATGAAAATGGCACTAGTCAGAAGCCTGAAAGGACTCGCCGAGAGTCTATCACTGGTATGATCAATGAGAATGGGTCGAAGATGGCTGGTAGTCGAGACATAGATGAAGAAAAAGCTTTTGTTTTCGCCGTAGCGGCGCTTCCTGCGGATCTCAAATCTAAGCACGCGAATCTGCAGGTAAAGTCCATGAAAAGCGCTAATGGATACAAGCTTACCATCGATTAAGGTATCTATTGCAGAGAGAATCGCAAAAGTGTTTGGGTTCCGCAACCGGATGCAGGTCGTCGTAGCTGAAGTAAGATTGCTTATTGCATACGTAACCTAGATGCTAATATATTCAGGCCGATGAAGAAAGACACGAGGCGCATCATGTAGAACTCGTTTTCCGGGACGAATACCTCGCACGTGCAGACATGTGGCGAATGGCAATCGCTGAGCTGAGCCAAAGAACTGTCTACAAAAACCAGAAACTGCTCTTCATGGGCACCATCAAAGCAACAATCAAGCACATCTACATCAACGGTCACTCTGTACACTCCGGCTACTTCTCGGCACGTACAAAGCCTGTCTTCCGCAGCGAGTCGGCACGATATGTGCTTTTCATTCAGATGTCAAAGGAGATGTGGGACTTCGACGCAACAGGGGCTGGCGAGATCTTATTCAACAAGGTCGTAGGAGGATTTTTGCCGGATTTGTTCAACAGATGGCTGCGGAACAACGCCAAGCACCTGGTCACCATCATCCTCTTCACAAGAATGCAATACAATGGGGAACTGATATCGGATCAGCCTCACAATACGACAAGGAGGAGCGAGCCAGAATCTCATCCTGACACTTTTCGCGATTACTATCGCGTAGTTGTGAGCGACATGGCCAGCATAGATTGGGTCAAGATTCTCTACCAGTTGAAGAAGGAGTTCAGGACTTTCCTTCGCGAGGTTTCCATTGTCCCGAAGCCAGCAAATCGAGGGCCACGAACGGAGTGGAACGATACAGAGCCCGAAGAACCAGAAACCATCCTTGCCGGAAAACCGTCATCTGCTAGCCAGGGCAATATCCTTGAAGCCATTAACCTTGCTGCCGCTCAATTTTCTAGGGACTATATTGACCGCGATCTGGTTCGGACCGGAATCTCCGTCATTGTTGTTACACCCGGCACTGGTGTATTTGAGGTAGACTACAACCTACTTAAGCTTACTACCGACACACTGATGGGATCGGGTATTGGTATCGACCTAGTGTGTTTGTCGCCAATGCCTCTACATTCTGTCCCCTTATTCAAGTATCGAACTCCACGCTCTCAATCAGCCATTGAGTCTCTGTCTGCGCATCAGGAGAATATTATCATGTCCTCGCATCAAGCTACAGATATGGATGACAAGACACCTCGCCAATATGACTCCATCCTGGGATCGCTCGGGCGCACGGTCCCAGTAAATGCATCACAGCTCACAACATTCGACGACATGCCGTCGGCAGCTGGGTCGCAAGACGGTTGGCGCTTTGCAATGCCTTACTGGGTAGACGTCTCATTCTGGTCTGGTACTTCAGATGATATGTTAGAGCTGACCAAGCCCCGGAGACCTGACAGAATTGTCAAGCGTTTCCGAAAGAAGGGGCGTGTATTCTCATTGCGCTGTCGTTTGTATGAATTGCAGATGATGGGTGTCATGGAGAATGAGCTTGGGGACATATCAATCCCATACTTGGAAGAGGTCAATTTGTTGTTGCGTCATGCTAGTCATCTTGCCGACGGGCGTGAGTCGGGCAGGGCTGTTGGGGCGCATCCGGCGCTATCATCATCTATGAATGCTTCTGGCTCCTACTCTTCGCGCGGAGATAGAGACCATGTTGAAGATCAACTTGATGCCGACAGTGTCGCCCAAAAGGCTTGGATGGAAGCCTACGATGATGGAGTCTTTACACCCCTCGTGCAGACCGCCACAGCAACTTCGAATCGAGCATTAGCGGAACCAAAGCCTTACGGTTCACCAGAACTGCTGAGAGCTCCTCTGCTCTCGACGTCTTTCCGTGGCGCGGCAACCTCTCTTGGCAAGACCGCCCGTCCACCACATGATGTCAACTTTCATGAGCTCATGCGGGAGAGATCTAGGGATGATGACGGCCAATCGCCACGATCTCGGTCTCATCAGATCCTAGATCAGCGACCGTCAGCAGGGATGCCACGAGCAGATGTGCTGCAGCGGCAAAGAGCACTTGGCCGTGCCAATGCGGTTCCCGGCCGTTCGAGTATACATCGGCGCGTTGGCTCTGGAGAATCGCAGGGTAGATCAAAGTCGATAGTGACTACACCACGTCACTCACCAGCCCCTAGCAGAGGTCACTCGCCACCCAGAAACACAGCATCGACATTTTCAGGACCAAGTCCTACACCAAAGACCTCGGTGCCTTTGGGATCCAATTCTGATGCAAAGCCTCGACCTGGCAACTGGTTTCTTAGACAGATAAGCTTTGGAGGAAAGTCAGCGCCAGCCAAACCAACCGTAGCAGGCGCTACCATTGACATCAGCCAGGGCAACGTGAAACCTGCAATGCTGACAGTCGAGAAGAATCAAAAGGGCGCCATCGCGGAGCGTCTGGCCAGCACGAGGCTGACTTCTGTGGAGAAGCCTTCAGAGCCGATTGCCATCAGGGCCGCATCCCGCAGCGAGACCGTCTCAGAATTACCACCTTCGCATCAGCCCATTCGTTCCGTGGACACAGCCGGGCAATCAAGGTCGTCCCGACAGACCGTATCCTCTCAGTCTAACTCTATGATAAGAGATCCTGGTTCAACATTTTTGCTGGCTGGCTCGAGGGCGTTGGGCGATTCTGTGCCACCTAAGCAAACCATGTCTTCCAGTGGAGGGGTCCGAGACATGCCACAAACTTTGTCACCTACAAGTGCCATAGCACCTTGGGCTGTGTTAGTGAATCCGTGTAACCCAAAGAAGAACAGCATAAATCCTAGGAACCAGTTCCGACGTTGGCATCACGTCTTCCCACGGACACTCAGAGCCAGTACTGTGAAATGGCGCTCACTCTGTTCACCTGCAGCCGTACCTCTGACGCACGAGTGGTTTCCCACAGCCGAGCAGATTGCAACCGAATACAATGAAAGTCCATACAAGATCACTCAGAACGAGGACGACGAAATACTTGAGGCACCAAAGTCCCGAGAATCTCTTGTCCGCGAGCTCATTGCTTTCCGACTTTCGCACGGTTTCCAAATCATTGTTGGAGCTTCGGTTGCAGAGTTTTCTGGACGTCAAGAGAAAGCTCTAGCAAGTATCCTCGCCCCCGAATATATGTCTACCGATGGAGATACGATTTTCATGAGCGTGGGCAACAGTATCCACCAGCTGGTGTGCGTGGCTGGGGGCGAAGTGGAAGTCAAGCGCTATAACCGCAAGCCTACAACTGCGTTGGAGTCATCCGCTGGTGTCGATACGCCATTCCCGTACAAAGCTTATATCCGCACAGCTTTTGAAGAAATGTACAATCCAAGAGATGTGATCCTACGCCCGCCACGGAAGGAATATAATTGGAATCTCATTGACACATTCTTGGCTGGCTACCACGATGAGCTTTCCGACGTACTCCGGTTCTGGAGAGCTCGATTCGTCTTGATCCCGGTTGAGATACCGCTTATGAACCGACGGCCATTGTCGATGCTTACCGAAGACTCTCCAGAAGAGATTCGTTTGGAAGGTATCCGGAAACTCACCCAGCTATGGCAAAGATATCGTCATGTTCCCCCGGAGGAACGCAATCTCCAGACTGTGTTATCGAAGAAGCAGAAAGACCCTAACCCGCTTGCTATTGCATATCATACACGGGACCCATCTGCCATATTGGCAGCTGGACCAGAGGCAGCTCTTTTCAGTGAATCAGAGAGTGGAATACAAAACACACTGTTCTCTGAGTCAGAGAAATACCACAGCTCCCACATCGACCTGAAAAAGCTTGCAGAAGACCTTCAAGGAGAAGGTGGAATCCAGATGCTTGACCGGCGCTGGCACTGGAAACTACACTATACATGCTTCCTCGGATTTGACCTTGTCAACTGGCTACTGTCCAACGTCAAAGACGTCGAAACTCGAGACGAGGCTGTAGATCTGGGCAATGAGCTCATGAACAAGGGACTGTTCATCCACGTTCAGCGGCGGCACCACTTCCGAGATGGCAACTTCTTCTTCCAGATGGCACCTGAATACAGAGCTCCGCGAGCTGATAGCCGCTCTGGTTGGTTTGGGATGCGCAAATCAGACAAGTCGGTGCCGTCTACCCCCCTTTCAGATGGGCCACGAACCTCTCCTCTTGCCTCGAAAGTCACGAAGTTTAGGCCCAGTACGAGCGACTCGTCCAGTGCCTCAGACTCTGATCATGGTGGTGAGAAAACCCCCACTCGAATGGGTAGTCCGAAGCGCAAGGTCAGCATGTCTCGGGTTATGCGCTATGATGTCGATTCCCGCAAACGCTCCTACCGTCCCGAGATCATCTCCTTGCACTACGATCGTCTTCACAATCCTGATAATTGTTATCATATTCGCATCGACTGGATGAATGTAACGGCCAAACTCATTGAGGATGCTATCGTAACCTGGGCCACCAGTGTTGAGAAGTATGGACTGAAGCTTGTTGAAGTACCGATTGCCGAGCTCGCAGATATTGTTGATCACCACCCTTTCCGATGTCCCTATACTGTCGAGCTTGCATTGCAACCCCCTCAGGCTCCGCAAGAGGCGATTTGGGATTCTACGCACTTCTCTCCTCAGTATTCAAAGTCAGATAAGTTTGCATATCACAAAGCGCTCTTACGCAAGCTGAACTTTGTGCTGGACATGGAGGCTGCCAGCGCGTTCCCGCCTGATATCGAAGTTTCGTACTCGTGGGGAAATCCCGACTACAAAAACACGCAATTCATTCATCGGAGTGGCACATTGCTGGCGCAGATAACTGATGAGGGGAATTTCAGGCTCCTTGCCAACCGTCTTGCACATAGTCGTGTCAAAGACAATGGTCGATATCGTCAGACTGATGCTTACGAACATAAGAAAGCGATCATAGACGGTAGCCAAAGCAGCCGTCTACCTTCGACGCCAGCGGAACGTGCTAATCCACACCGCAGCCCCTTTTCTAGCCCCGTTACACGCCCGGTCCAAGATTCGAGCATGCTGCATACTGCCCTGCAGGACAAGATGCAACAATCGCATACGCAGCTTGCGTCAACGGCAGCACAGACAGCAGAGCAAGTCAAGGACGAAGTGGAAGCCTTTTGTTCTGACGCACATGCTTTATCGGCTTTCTACGATGGAGCTTTCAGACAGGCGCCCTCTCCATCGCCTCGTATTCTCCCTGTTCTGGACGAAAAGATTCCGAACCTAGGGCTGCCGCCTGCTATCAGCATCCGAGAAGCTAGTCCAGCTAACTCGGGATGGACGCTGAGCTCGACATTCCTGGGAAGAGGTTCGGACACACATACAGGCACAGGAAGTGGCATTGCTGGACGAAGACAAGGGAGTGAGCTGAACATGGCAATGTTGGCGAAGCGGAGTGGTGTTGGTGATACTGGAGACGAAATCGGACCTAAGAGACAGGACAGCCAAGGCAGTATGAATGAGGAGAGAAAAAAGACCTGAGGTTGTTATTCATGCTTGTTTGTTATTCAAGTGTTCATAGTTGGATACAGTATGGAAAAATGTCGATACATGTCCTGTCACTTGCTCGTGGCATTGGTCGTGAGTGAGCGAGGTGATGATGACTAAGGCAGGTTCACCGCCTTTCTGATTTCCTGGCGCGACTGCACGTCCGAATACAACCCCACCACGCCCGCCTTCACTTGGATCCTCACCTCACATCACGTCGTTGATGCCACACCGGGGCTATCTGCAATGGGGTTTCATGCACCCCGTCTCGCCGGAGCCCGCCAGTTATTTCCTTGCGGCTCTAGCAGCGCGCGTTGATCCGTCAAGACTGCCTCTGTCTCTGTCCATGGAGGCATGCGCCCAGTACCAGACATGATCGGCCAATTCTTCAGCAACCGCAAAGGCGCAGGCGTCGCGGTTGGCTCTATGTCTAACGCGTCCTCGTCCACGCCGACAACCGCTCCTACGGTACTCGACTCGGCAACTGAGGAGGCGCACACGCGCTTTTTGCTGTATCCAGATGCCAACGCGCCCACCCCACCCGATGGACAGCCGGCACCCCTGCACGCGGCACCTCTGACGCCAGGAAGTGGGCACGATGGCCCTCTACCTGAGATCGATCTCGAATTCCCGCGCGATTGCCGCATCATCATTGCGCAGGACGAGTTGCAGGCGATGCCGAAGACGATCCTGTTCGACTCGAAGCCTGCGGCCGCACGTCCCGACTCCCCGCCACAGCCCTCATCGCGTGCACGAGCATTTGGGCCTGGTCAGTCTGCATCCAGCGCGGCCACTGTAGGCCCTTCGTTTGGCGGCCTCCATGCTCGGAGAGCATCCTTCGTCGCCGAGCCAACAGCACCCAGATCGCCCACCTTTGCAGGCTTCACACGTATACGGACGCGTGGCGGCAGCGTGTCGTCCATGCCCAACATCGATGAGCACATACAGTCGGCCCAGGCACAGGCCAAGGCACAAGCAAGAGCCAAAGAGTCGTCCGACTTGGCCAACATCTGCTTGGATCTGCAATTCGGCAACTTGTCCATGCAATACAGAGGGAACTCGAATAAATTGCATTTTTTGCCCCTCGACAACAAGCCTGCAGACGCTCCGTCTCTTGGGACAGGCATGCAAGATGCTACAGGCTCATTAGGACGTGCTGAAGGCTTTCGTAGAAGAAGCCATCTAGCCAAGTCTTTTACGCCAGCCAACCCCCCTGCCGACCTGCCTCGCACCGACTCCAACGACAGTACAGCAAAGGAGCCCAAGCGACGCACCATATTTATTACCCGCATGTTTTCTGTTCCCGTTCCTGAGGAAGAGCAAGAAGCCGGCACACCAACACCTCAGGGCTCCTTGCCGAAAGGCAGTGGCTTCCCCTTCCCCACATCTGCTACCAAGTCCGGTGCAACTAGACCCCCGAGGAAGAGTCCTATGTACGCTATCACGATTATCTTGCACCTGCCGATCTCGCAGTCTGCGCCTACTGTCCGTCCTATGTCTCGAGGAGGCAACCTGAGAAGCAGCGCACCGCTTTCCACTTCAGTCCCTGGTCACGACTCTCTAGGCTCCTCATTGGATTCGGATCGCCGGGCGGGTTGGGCTTTTGTGGATCCCAACCTCGTAGCAGAATCTTTACTCTCGTCCTCCCTGAGCAGCGACGTCGACGACCGTGTAGATGTGGTCGGGCAACACTGGGATGTCATCATGCGTGCAATCACTAGCCTACAGCATGTCGTGCAGGAGCGTATAATAGCCAACTTCAAGATGCCAGATACCGCGCCGCAGCAGCCTAACCATCAGCATCGCCACCAACCATCACGCAGCAGTCTCAGAGACATCCCACCCCACTCTACACGCAAGCCGTTACGCCTGCAACCCAATGCCCTGATGATGGATAAAGAGATCCAGATTGCTGCGGAACTCACGGGCAATCGCGTTGTGACTGGTATGCGCATACCACGTGTAATGACAGGTCAAGGCAAATGGAGTGTCTGGCGTGAAGAGGCGAGATGGCTTGGTCGATGGGCCGGCCGAAAAGAACAAAACTTCTTCTTCTTCAATTTATTGACCGCCTTCTTGGGCAACCACACGGAGTGGCTCAACGTACTTGGTCCAAAGTGGCACCGCAAACGCCATCGCGAACAGCAAAAGGCTACCACTGGTGAGAATTTGACAATCTCCAATCGAACCATCATTGTCTCTCCCGATAAGATGGCTGCACGAAGACTCATCTTCTTACTTGCTGCTTTTCTTCCACCCAATACACCAGCGCCAAGCGAAAGTTCCGCTTTCATGCGGCCTGGCACATCGGCTTCATTACGCGCCTATTCACAGTCCCCTCCGAGCAATATGCCACCATCAAGGAAGCAGTCGCTGCGTCGCCAAATTAATCGCCGTCCAAGGGGTCAGCAAAGCGTGACGAGCATGCACTTGCAGCCTCCCACTCATCAGCCTCAGCATGATGGTACTTTTGGTACCGAGTCATCGGCAAATGACTTGTCCAGTATGAAGCGACCGCCTGCACATTCACGTAGCTCCTCTACGCATTCGACTCGCACCAGCCTCGTGGTCCCATCATTATCTGAAGGACCTGTTGCTGGCAAGAGTAGCATTGCTATGACGTCGACCGCAGCCGCCGAAACCACCGTGCCTATCGCGCATTTCACGCTACCTCGAACCAAGTCGTCCGGTCCGTTCCCAGACTACAGGCCGGAGAGCAGTGATAGCCTAGCATCAGCAAACCTGATTCACACACTGCAAAGGAGTGGTACTGGTCAGACAAGCATCGCAAGCAACGAGTCTAGTAATACCAGCCGTTGGAGCGGCTTCATGAATTTCTGGGGCGGACGTCGCTCGTCTTCGACAGACCAGAGTGACTATCTTCAGACAACAGATGACGGCATAGGTGTTCGTGCGCAAGAACGGCCGGTTTCTCAGCTTGAACAGATGGTGCAAGAGCTATCTATGGACGGCATGTTTGGAGAAGGAGAGCCTCACGATGCACAAAGGGCAGACAACCGTGCTGCAATAGATGATGCTCCTGGCATCTATCGTGCCACTGGCTCTAGTGGCGTTCCGGCATCTGCGGCGCGTCCCATTCCAGAGCGACCCAAGACGCTCGACACTCAGTTGAAACTTTCAGTGAACGAAAAGGACGGCGTCATCGAGGTTGATATTCCCTTGCCTGATTTCGACTCGCCTCTACAGTCGCCCTTATTAAACACTTATGGCTCGGCGTCCAGTCATCAGGGGTCCAGTTTCGGCGAGTCATCTATTCTATCGCTGCCCTACTGTGAGCCTGAGCAATCTGTCAATGCCGCTGGGTGGCTGAGTCAATTCCATCCCGACTTCGCCATTCAGGCCATCAAGCCTTATAGAGACATCGAACGAGATGTGCGACGAGCAATGAGTGCAGAACCAACTCCGATAAGTGCAGCCGCAACACCGAGCATTGAGATGGGCCCACTAGAGCGATGGGTCGATGTATGTTCAGCTCTCATTGCGGATACTAGTTCTTTCACGATCAAGCGCATCCGCCTACGCCGCTTGGTGAAATTGATTCCAACACCAACCTATCAACCTTCGGCAACGACACCGGGGGTTGCTGGTCTGCCACCCGGCCGATCACAGTATGGGAATCCTTACACAAACACTTCCAACATCCCGATGATGGCCGAGGTGCATCTAGCAGAAAAATTTACAGAAGAACGAATCATGGACTTTGACGCAACTCTTGTGGACGGTATCGACCGAGCACTGGCACAGTCGGGTGAGATCACTCGATCGAACTCTGCTCGATCATCGCGATCTAGCTCACGCCGAAGTCGGCATGATCTCCGCGCAGAATCCAGCACGACTCCGCACATCGAGGTGTCCCAAGCAGACTGCAAAGGCGTCATATTCGATGCGTTGGAGACTGTCGTCAAAGATGTCACAGCAGCACGCAATGGTGGATCCGAGTCGAGAGTAGCGCACGACGACGAGGCGGGTTTCAATAAGAAAGGACCAAGGACCGCAACAGATTCCTCGCTAAAGGAAGGTATTCGGCGGTGGTTGGTGGAGGTGGAGTAGAGACTCTTTCGTGTGAGTCATGCTATGTATTATATTTTACTTTTCCTTTCTGGTAAGACATGATGATACCCTGGATCTACGTGATGCCATACAGCATGTTCTATGCAATAATGAATTTCTTGACCTGAGTTACTCCGTAAATATCTTGAGTGACGGGGTGACCCTTGAGTGTGATCAGATAGATTGAGTCACAACGGAATACTGCCTACGAACTAACCCCGAGATATCGCTTTAATATATCCTAATCTCTGTGCCGGGCTTGTCAAGCGTGATGTACTTCCCTAGCATGAAACCAGCACCAACTCGCTTACACTTCACCCACCTCTCATTTTCAGCTGATTCCTGCGTAGGGATCACAAGCAGGACATAGTAGCGTCTGTCCTGGTCCGATCTCGCAGTATTTGACCGAGCCACGATAACACATTGCACACGCTTCTTCTCAGATCCCTGCTCGGTATCGTACGCGATTTTGACTTCGTCTGGATCTCGACCTTTGAGGTTGAAGTCGCGTGCAACAGCAGCAATAGCGACGTCCTCATTGGTCTCAGGGTCTTGATAACCACCGCGCGACCATGGTGGTATGAGCTCTCTGGTTTCCCAGGTTGCAGATCCATAGGGTGGATCTGTAAAGTCGATTCCACCCTTGTAGGCCGTCCACGACCAGCTTGGGACATGGAAGACACCATCAGGTGGGAATTCAATGGCTTCCAGGAACCCTTCTTCGTTCTCGTCCCATGCACGTCGCCAGAGAAGACTTCGATGGAATAAGCCCCCGTCGGCTTTGTCCCCATCATCAAAAATTCCGTAGCGTCCCTCTGTGTTGAAAGCCCGTTGGAGACGCTGTTCGATTGCGGCAATTGCAATAGGTCGATCGGCCCATCTTGTGAAGTATAACCGCGAGTATTGCATGTATAGACCTTGGAAGTAATCAATCTTCAAAGCACGTGATTGGATGCGCATGGCCTTGTCGGGGAAGTTTGGATCACCCAGGAAATCGGCCATATTGCTACAGATCGGTCAGCAGACGAATAGACATATGTATATAGCTTCCATAGCTTACTTGTGCATCTTGGTCAAAGTCTCGCATCGCACACCGTTACCACATTCGAAGTAATTCTGGTTCTCAGTGAAGTACATGGTCCTTCGAGCAAGTGCGCGTTCTTGCAAGACCCATCCGCGTTGGTTGAGCGGGCTTGCAATGACATCTTTATCGAAGTGGTCAATGGTCTCACAGACGTAGAAGGGCTTCTTGGAGTGGTCATTGATAGTGACAAATCTTCTCTGCGGTCGGTTACCGAGGAAACCGTCGAGTTGATCGCGGGCGCGACTAGCAGCGATCACACAGTACGCTCCGCTCCAGATGTCTTCCATCCGCTTTGCTTCCTCATAAAAGTCTCCATCTAAGCCGTGTACTATACATATAGAATCGATCCATAGGTACCGAATGTTGAGATTCCGCGTGCAGTCCACTGCGTGCTTCTCGGTCAGGGGCAGCTCGTCATAGGGAATCGCTCTTCTAAATCGCTGAAGATCGTGGCCAGCTCCCGTATCGTCTTTACGAAAAGTCGCGAATGGTTTATACGCACTTATGTCGCCCCACTGATGCGATAAGGCGATATATTTCGTCGATACAATCTCATGCTGTGTTTCGACCAGTCGTAAAATTGGACTCTCTAGGCTGCCGACGTCTATAAGCCTTGTGGGAAGCCGGTACTGGCGCCGCACTTTACATCCGGCATGGTTCTCGTCACAGTCTACTAGCCAGTCTTGAGCAAGTTTGAAAAAGTCACCCATCCTCTTGCCGTTCAAATCTGTAAGTCGGGGTCTTCCCAATTGTATAGCGATAGGTGGTACGAGCTCTGAAGAAGTGATAAATATCAGCAACGCATTAAAAATAAAGGGGCATAAGCTGCTGACTGACCTGGACTCCGCAGGAGTGAGAGTACCGGGAAAGAATGACCAGTCATCATGATGATCGATCGAGTTCTCTCAAATCGAATTTTCCTCGGTTCCACCTGTAAAGTATTCTGATCATGGCTAGCACTAACGTATAAAAGCAATCTACAAAGATCACAGTTTGCTGCAGACTTGACGAGAGATGCTATTTCATCCTCGATGGAGAATCCAGCCGACCAAAATTTGAGTTGTCTACACCGATCACACAGCTTGTTGCGCGTATCTTCAGACTGTTCGGACTCTGCGGGACTGATACGCGACAAGACTCCGCTCGCAAAGTCATTGTCGACAACGAATTCCCAATCTCGGAGTGGTGGAAGATAGTAATCGGCATTGCTAGTTCGATTTAGAACACCGGTCATGAGCGGAACGATCTTGCTACCTGTGCGGGAAAGCGATGCTGTATTAGGCTGGAGAGTGCTTATGTTGGTGTTTGGAGGCGCCGGCCAACTTATACTTGCGCGTTCCCGTCCAGTAGTCACATAGTCCGGGTTTGTTGCCTTCTTTATCATCACATCCAAAGCATGGCGAAGTTGAGCTGCCGTAGCACGATATCTGGTCTGGCCGCTGACAGTGGCAGGAGGAACGAAGCTTCGGCCTGCGGCTCCAAAAGCAAGTCGGCTCCCACGTATTGGAGGTAGATCTACCACCAGAAGCTTTTCGCGGACGATTTGCAGAAGATCCTTCAGCATAGAATCGGACTCTGTCTGACATTCTGGATCCTCTTGTTGTATATGGTCCATCCATGCGATAACGATTGGGTTGACGACGGAATGTTGAACGCCTCCGACTACTTGTACCTGATAATACCGGAAATCTGAAGATAGGCTTGATCTATCAGCTTGTCTATAGAACTCTTCAAGGGCGTCGTTGCCGTAAAGCAGCCAAAGTATGCATTCGAATGTGATGCAGCCCATGGACCAGAGATCGTAAAGCCTAGAACGACCCCGACTACTGTTCAAGGTCTCAGGACCCTCGTATAGACGGGTACCATATCTCGTGGTCGTATTACGTCGCCGTTCGGTAGTGGTGACATGTCTCTTGGCGAGACCCATATCCCCCAATTTCAGCGTCCCCAGCTTGGAGATTTTGTCTGGAAATCGCATTATGTTCTCTGGCTTGATATCGCCATGACGTATCGACGAATGGCTCTGTGTCTGTCCATAGTCATAGACTTCATCGTCGTCTGCCACCAGTCTTAGAGGCTCATCAGTCGAATCGGTTGTGTTCATTTTGCGACGAGCTTCGCCAAGAGACAGGGGGTCGTCTTGAAAATTGTGCAATCGGTCCAATGCATCTGCGAGACCTCTAAGCTGGCTAATGGCTTCCCGAATGAGCTTTGGGTTAGGAGACTGCGTCGGGATCGTCTTCCAATATTCTCGCAAATTGTCTTCTGCCCAAGGAAACATGAAGTACCGTGCCTCGCCTCTTCTGATGGCTGCTATACTCTTAATAATGTGAGGATGATCCAGGCCATTAATAGCACTCAACGCTCGAGCCTCAATGTCCCAGGCCTTCTCAGTGTCCTCTGAGTTCATGACGAACATCTCTTTGATGGCAACCTACGTCATTGTCAGTGCGAACGCTTATAAGAGGTTGAGTAGAATGATTGTACTTCAAGCGCTGAATATCTTTGCTGATGGTCTGTATGGACCACTATTTTAAAGACACTGCCAAAGGCCCCACGCTTCGGATCTGTGTCTTTCACTCGTTTGAAGGGCATGATGCATTCAAGCGGAAGATCGTATTCATAACGATCAGGAACAAAAATAGGCGCAAGGCAGCTCCACTGGAATCGAAAAAACTCATGATAACGCTGCTGGGACCATATAGCTTGTGTGAACGCGCTCGGTCTAATGGGAGGAATACTCTCGGCGTGCGGTACTCGTGGGTCGTTGATCGGGAGCTGCTTGTCATCAAAATCTTCTTGATAAAAATTAAGTGTCGCAAGGAGCAGATAGTTCGGATCCAGATGGCATTGTACTGTTATCGCGAACACCTTGCTGGCCGCTTCAACGACCCACGAACTGACTGCTGCTAAGTCTTCGGTGTTATATTGGCTGCAATCTGAGGCTCTACTAAATTCCCGATACACGTTAGCCATTGTGACTATATGTTCCTTGATACATGGGTCGGGCAGATATTGACGTTCTTGAAAGTCGAAGGTGCTTGTTTCGAAATATCTCGGAATGATGTCTGCAAGGTACCACTGATCGACGGTTGTGGGCGCTTTTAGTGAAAGTCGAATACGTCTTTTGGGAGCTTTCAACTGGAGGTTGATATCCCTTGCGTGATGGGCAATATCAATCAGCTTTTGTTGTGAAGCTGGATCCAGGATCTTCTTCGAATCTACAACCAAAATGTTTTCTAATTCCTGGACTTTTAATAGCATTGTTGTCCAGGCCTTGGCTGAGCTCTGGCCAGATCCAAGTGCTCCTCGATCATCTCGGGAAAAGTGTATAACACTTGTCATTTGCAGGTCAAGTACATGCCGATAGAGATCCAAGAGATGAGCCTCATACGTTAACAGAAGTATCGGATCACTAACAGCCTGCTCTCGTGACTTCGACCACAGCAAAGTCTCGAGCAAAGCATAGTAGCTCAAGTGAGTAGTGACGTAAATAAAGCCGCACTTGTCGGCTTCTTCTACTACTTTGGGGTCGGTGAGCAATGGAAGGATAAGGCACACACCCGCCCATGCCAGGGAGGCACTGGGAGATACCTTGAAGGCATCGTTGACGAATCTTTTCAACGTACGTGCTGCTGTCACAGATGATAAACTTTGATCTCCCAGGCGTTCAAGGCCGCCTCTGATTAGCGTATCCAGGACTGCTCGGCGTTCCTCAGGTTGTTGGCTGATAACACGAGTTTTCGTGTCGCTCGACCTCTCTATGGCGTCTTTCACTAGCTTTTCAGAGAGTAATTCCTCATACTCCTTCACTAAATCTGGTTCTTCGCGTCTTATATTGTCGAATGCCCGATCCCACAGCGAGTAAGTGATCATGTGCTGTATCGGATCTTCTTCAATTTTCCTGCCAGCCTGCAACTCGTCTTCCACATCTGCTTTGATCTCTGGATCCATTCTGTCTTTGAGAAAGGCTACCGTGTCAGGCCAGCTTGCACACTCCTCTTGAGGTACTGCTATCGTCGTTGACCTCATCATCTTCCGAGAATCATTCTTGAATAGTGCGTAGAGGTCTACTACAGTCCAGTCGCGGTCAAAAACACGCCTTATACGAGTCAACGCAGCCAAGCTTTCAGATAGGTCTTTGCTTAGATGCAGCGTACGCTGCTCGTCAAGCACCTTCGCTATTGCTATCCTCCACAGAAATTTACCCGGGCTTTTGGGCAGATCAAGCTTCACATTAGAAAGATGCTCAACTCCACTGGGAGGACGCACTCTCGATCCCTCGCGCCGAAATCTCCTATTAGTTGCTGTTGATGTGGTCGCGTTGGAGCTTCTATCAGGCTCGGAGTTCAGATTCGTTGCGCTAGCGAGCGCTAGGCACCATAGATGCCCAGCAATATGCTTGGATAATCTAGACAGTTTCTGAAACTCGTCAGACTTTTGTGCTGCCTTGTCCTTTGCCTGCTCTCGACCGCTGGATTTAGCTTTTTTTGAGTCCAAATGTGGCGTAGAGATGTCGTAATTGCACAAGGGGCATACGTTCCGCGGCCTGCGACGCGTGACTTTACTCGAACTACTGATAGCTTCTTGCTGAGCTGCCGTGTATTCGCTGTGTTCATTCTGAAGATGTTCCGCAAACTCGTTGTCGGTGTCAAATTGCTCCGCTGGGTGGTCGACATCGCATCGCCAGCTGACCGGCTTGTGAATTTGCCGTGTCCATTTCATGGAGTGCGAATCTCTCATATGCTTCGCCCATATTTCAACGTCACTAAAAGATTGAGACAGCTGATCACACTCCTCCGAAATGCAAATGAAAGGCTGAAGGTCCTTGAGCACATGGCGGCTGGGCTCGTTAGTATCAACAATTCTTTTTCTACGATGTGGTCGTTACATACTACCATCTTTCAGGTTTCGTGTCCGACTCATTCAAGGGCTGGCGACAAAAGTCACACAGAGGATCTGGGCCTCCTGGTTCTCTCTGGGGAGGGTCAGGGAAGTCTTCGAGTCCCTCAATTGTGAAAGTAGTGCTGTTTTGTGACGAAGAGATGGCAGACATACGATCTGCTTTTTGCATACGAAATTTTGCGGACGGAGTTGGTTTGAACCCAGATGCATTCGTATGCGATCGAGCAAGGCTTTTAGTATACAGGCTCTTGGGTATCGAGTCCATACGCTGTTGATCCGAAATCGGGCTAAGAATATCATTTGGGTTCCTTTCGGGAACGCTTTTAAAGGTTGTGGTTGTTGATGCTTGATTGACTTGACGTTCCTCCACAGCACGTGGACCCGGCTTTGTGGCTGATGTCTTCCGATTTGCTAGCTTATCCTGATGCCTTCTTGTATATCGCAGTTTCTGCCGGCGATTTGACATAGACTCAGCGAGTTGATTTTGTAGAGAAGGTACGGCAGTGTTGTATTTGAAGTGCACTATCAATCGAGCCAGCCGAGGATAATCGTCATCTCCGTGTTTGGCAGTAAAAGTTTTGACTCGATGCTCTAGATCAGTAGTCGAGTGTCGTCGGATCATGATACCAAGCCTTTTCAATCTGTTGACGGTATCTTCTACAGCTTCCAGGGCATCCGTGGCGGTGCCCTGTATCTCTCCTGTTCCTTCGTCTTTCCATGAAAGTAACGAACCTTCGGAGGGCTGTACAGGACGAGCGTAGACAACTAGAGTGACTTTCAATGAAAAATAGTCTTATATCCCTCTGGACGGGTACTTCAACTTACGGAAGTTTAGATTTCTCTTTATGATTGACAGTAGCTGAACTGTAAGACTTCCAATTTCATCGCTGTATTCAAGTCTCTTGTCAAGCGAAGCATGATAATCAGCAAAGACTCCGAGATATGATGCCCATACATGAAACTGCTGTCTCTGTAACGCCGCCCTCTGGTGAAGCGTCGAGAGCAGCGGCGCATTGGCGCATTCTAGGAAAAGCGATTCGCAAGCACTAGCTACATCATGAATTTTCGTATTGCTCTCGCCCTTGTTCTCACTGACAGTCCCCATCAATGGCCAAACTCGATCTTTGGAAGTACTCCGAAGTACTCCACGGTTATGGTTGGATACTGTGACGGTCAAAGTTGACGGCTGAGGAAGTGAGGGGTAGGGTGAGCTGCCAAGCGTTTGGTGGCGTGCGCGGCGAGATCATCCATAATCAAAAGGAGAATCTGGAAAAAGCAATATGGTCATCGCCTTTTGCTGCTGAAAGATCTGGCAGATCATCACCGCCACGATTAGGAACCTTAGTACCGATTACAATCCTTTTGCCTACGAACTCCTCGACAGCCTTGCGATAGCATG
This sequence comes from Phaeosphaeriaceae sp. SRC1lsM3a, assembly GCA_001644525.1. Taxonomy (NCBI): domain Eukaryota; kingdom Fungi; phylum Ascomycota; class Dothideomycetes; order Pleosporales; family Phaeosphaeriaceae; species Phaeosphaeriaceae sp. SRC1lsM3a. Next base: position 1,622,665 of record KV441708.1, on the reverse strand, counting down.
CCTGAGCTCAAGACAGAACACCTCGAGCTCGAAGCACTGGTCAATCTGCGCCAAAAGATTGTGCCCCTCATAGCTCAGGCGGTTTCCCGCGACCGCGCCAAGGTTACAAGCTTGAAAGTGTTGAACTCCTGGGACAATGTCACCCTCGAGGGCAACCAGCTATTCCTCTATCTCAAAGAAGGGCAACTCTTGTCCGATGGAGATCATGAAGACTTTCGGAGCAGCTTGATGATGATTCTGAGCCTTATCGAAAACTTGATAGACGAGGACCCATCGTCGACAGGGCCGAAACTTGGGGAAGCAGAGAAAGCTGGCGAAGTTAGTTCAGAATTTCCTGACTGACGAGAGGACATTCTATGCTCACTTTGCAAGGTCCCAGATGATTCAGTATATAGAAAAGAGCATGGGATGCTTGGTCACAAAAGACTCGACGCACTTGTTCACCAGTCGATCCACCGCGAAGGCTCTACAGACCTACCCCTCTCACTGCATCTCCCAAACAGAGAACAAGAGACAGCAGTCATCGAGAAAGCAGTGACAGATTTTAACGTAAACAACTTTGCACGGTGGAAGAGAGAAGATCAGCGAGATGAGGACGACAGCGGTCCAACTAACCCTAGTCATCCTACAAATCTCAAGATAGATAAGACCAAGTCCAATCCGAACATCGATGTGGTCGATGAGCTCCAAACTTACACAGTGGAGGTGCTCAAAGTTCTGATGAGTAGTCTTGCAAATTCGAAATGTGGGTATAACCATGTCGCCAGGTTCCAGGTTCGCGACCCGGTGCCAAGCGTGGACTCGCACCAGGGCCTACGGCACAAAACATTCATGTCCACGTGCCAAACACCAGATGGGTGGCATGAAACATATTACGAGGTTGTTACTGAATTGTAAGTCCTGGTCTATACTTCCCTAAATTGATGCAACCGGATACTGATCGGGAGGCAACGGTCTCTTCAGAGCCTCCACAAGTGAAGATTCCAAGCCTAGAAAAATCCGCAATATCTGCAAATCTCTTGGAACTTCGTACACGAACAGTCGCAAGCTCAATGTCTTAATCCACGCGAAAGATCTATATGACTCAAAACAATGGGAGCTTATCGCGCAGCCCCCACTGAGGCCAATCCTGTCTCTGGAAGATGTCCTGGATGCCAGTGGTGACCACTTCACACCTGGCGACAAGATGATTCTGGCAGCCAACCTGGCTCGTGAATTGCTTCGGATGTACAGCAGCGATATAACGATCCAGGAGATAACGGCAAAGGACATATACTTCCTGTTCAACCCAAACAATTGCACAGTTTTTGAGGGTCATAACCCGTATCTTGCCTACCCACTTGTTTTGCCTAAAGCTCGTGAGGATTGTGGCATTGGGCCAATCGAAAAGCATCCCAATGAAGCCGGAACCGAGAAGAGGAAAGATTATGGGCACCAGATCAGATTCCCAATGCTTCTGGCGCTTGGCGAATTGTTAATGGAGATAGGGCTAGGGAGAAGAATGGGACCGTATGATACAAGGGCAGACATTGCTTTACTTGCAGAAATCGATCCGAAGAACTATACTGGAGACATCGTCAATATGGTTGGGAAGCCATATGTTGATGCCATTATAAAGTGCCTGAGGACAAACCAGATTGAATGCGACTCCGATTCGGAATCCGACTACGACTCGGATTCCGAGTCTGAATCGGACCAAAATCATCACAGTGATGGCCAGTACTCCCCTCAGCTCGGTGAAAAAGACAGTATAGAAATGCGGAAGAAGAAGAAGATGGAGACTGAGCAAAGGCTGTGCAAAGACACACTCGTCGCTGCGGTGGCTAGTCTTGAGGAAGGTCGGAGAGTATTTCTCCACAATACATGTCTCAAACCCCCGTTCAACTTCAAATTCAATAATCTAACTCCACCGCGGCCAACAGTAACCAGTGCCTCTGAATCAGGCGTCAAGGCTGGTCAACAGGTAGCTGGTGAGAAGTCTTTGGTTGATGTGAGACTCAAGGTTGATCAAACCGATTCACGGTATGTCATTGCCGTTTTGCATCATGAACCGTCGCCTTATGCTCCGAAAATCGTGACTGATCGTTGTGCAGTGTTGGGTGGGCACTTAAATTTTTCAAGAATGCCGACGACTTCTACGAAAGTAACATACAACATATGCCTGTCACGGAGAGCAATCGAATCCGGATCGCAGTTCTCGACACAGGCGTGAATATAGAGGGTAGCTTTTGGAGAGGACGGTCCCGCGTCAGGCAAATCAAGAGCTCTCCTATCAAGAAAACTATGTCTTTCATCGGAGATTCGGTGCACGACGAATCAGGTCATGGCACAAATGTGGCAGCCATCATCTCGAAATTGGCCCCTGAAGCGGACCTCTACATTGCCAAGATATCTCATGGCAAGGAAACTGAGGGAACGCAGCAGATTATTGACGTAAGAATATTAGGTCTCTCCACCATTTCCGTACAGAAAAATCTAATAAGCAAGACAGGCAATTGAATGGGCAGTGAAACACAACGTTCACATAATCAACATGTCTTTTTGCCTCCCTCCAAACGCGAAGAACCAGAAAGTGCGCAAGGTAATCGAAAAGGCCTCGTCTGATGGCGTAATTTTCGTGGCTGCTGCCTCCAACTACGGCAACAATGAGCCTCGAGGTTTTCCGGCCAAGCTTTGGCATGTCATATGCGTTCACGCCGTTGATGGAAATGGATACAAGAGCGGGCTGAATCCAGCCCCACAGAAAGGTGTCAAGAACTTTGGCTGCCTAGGTGTAGCAGTCGAGTCTGAGTGGGACCTGGACGAGGGCTACCTGGAGGGTACCTCGTACGCAACACCAGTAATGAGCGGAATAATATCGAATGTTCTCAGATTTGTCCAGTATGTTCGAGAAGAGAACCTTCTGGGTGAAGATTACCACGAGGAAGCCTTCACCAAAAGGGGCATGTATAACATATTGGGTGAGATGGCCTCCCTTACGAATGAGGGATACGATTATATTCCGCCCAAGTGGAGGATATGGGCCGACACAGACACAGTGCAGGATGTTGTCACCAAGATAAAATCAGCCATGAGGCCGGACATGTATTGAGGATCAACGATTCAGGTCTTGGCCAAAGAACGATAATGGTTCGTTACAACGCCTGATAACTCCAACTCAAATCTCCGCGGCAAGCTTAGATTCCACCGATGGAATCACCCACTGCACTTCTTCACCGTCCTCGATGTCCTTATCCACGGTCAGATGGATGCTCTCAGAAACGTCAGAAGGAGTCACTTCGTCATCTAAAACCAGCACTAGAGGGGACTCGTTCTGTGTGACTGCCCCGTCCTGCATCACAACTCTTTCGTTATGAGCTTTGTTCTTGATGTCGCCGAATTCGTCTGCACGGCGGTACCAGATCTTGCGGACGCGGAAAGCAACAATGAAGGGACTGGAAGCCTCCCAACTCTCGCCCTCTTGGTTGGTTGATTGAATGCCTGCTTTGCCCCCCAATTGAGCCGGACTCCCTGGGGGTGCGAGTCCGCCTTCTATCTTGATGCCCTTATCCGTGCTGCTACTACTTTGTAGCGCTCCACCGCGGCCAATCTTGATGCCTGTGACCATGAAGACAGGAGATTTGAATTTGCATCCACGCATGAACTTGTTGACCTCAGGCAACTTCATGCTATCAGCGATGTAGTCGTCAGTCGGGTCGAACGTCATGGTAATCAGCTTCGCGCATGAGAGCACGTCGTTCTTGTCTTTCTTATAGTACATGTCGGCGCCGGCACCAATGCCTACGAGGCCGAACACTTTGGCAATGAAACCAAGCTCTCCAGATATCAACTTGCTCCGCGACGCTGTGAAGCCCGATTTGGTGTCTAAGGGGTTCAACCATTCTTTGGGTATGTCAACCACCTTGGTCCGGTTTACGGGTACAAACTCTGCAAGGTCGTCTAGAATATGGCCGAGCTTGATTGGCCCATCCGGGGGTGGCGCCGTGGTCCAGTTCGGGGCAAGAATGTATGTTTTGACCATCCTGACGAAGAGTCTATCTTATATTGAAGACAGTAAGCGATAGTAAATCCTTCTCCCTGGTGTGAAAGGCTTTATCTATTGACTTTACACAATGAGGCAGGCAGCAATTGATTCCGGTGGCACAGCATGTTCAGCTCAGTTATTACTCAGTGCTAGCTTGTCTCAGAAGGCTACGTTGCAGACATTCAATTGGTTCGTAGTACCCGAGGATCATGCTCCAACAAAAAGCAAGGTTCAGCTCCGGCTGATTCTTCAGGCTGGAGTTTGTGGCGCCAGATTTGAATACGTTCAGATAGCTCACCTCACAGCCTTGTCACTTCCGCGTAACTTCGAACATCAAAAGGCTTGACCTTCAAGCTAAAAGAACGTGATTAATGCTAAAACCGTTCGTCTTGTATCAGCCTCCTTATACTTGTACATTAAATCCAGATCTTGGATGTAATAATACTTAGATGGCTATGAAACTAAGGCTGCGTAATGACGTGTCCGCAGTCAATGTTGGTTGCGTGCCAAGTCAAGCGGCAATTCAGGTGGCGCCCTCATGCAGCCACAAGAACGTACCCCGCCGTCCTCCACACAGCTATGCGCCAACACAGTCACTATCACTACTTTTTGAGGGGCCTCAGAGAAGGGCTTCCGCATTTGACGCTCCACTTACGACAACCGGGGCTGAATTTATGGCGCTGGTGTCCCAAGCCTGGACTGTCGTGATTTGGAGGGTCCTTTTTTCTCTCGAAATCGGCTATATGCAGAGATTGCGAAGCTAATGGCTCGACATATGCTGACAGGGACTCCGATATCTTTTCGAGTTGTCTGGCGGACTTGGCGCCACACCGCTTGTCATGTTCACCGGCACGTATGCAGTGCTCCGGAGACGCATCTGAAGCAACAACAAGGCTTATCATTGAAGTCTACAACATCATCATTTGGTTCCCACTCGCAGCATTGTAAATGTTCTGGAGGCTTTCTTGTAGATAATGTAGCTAATGACAGATGTCATCGGGCTTAACAGTACATACCACGCGATGTTCGATACAACCCATATATGTGTGCGAGCATGATTCGATTACGAATCCCTCTCATACGCCAATTCTGGACGAGAGAGAGGCGCAATAAACAAACTGGAGGATTTTTAAGAACCAAATTCGGCGCAGGATGATATGCAACGCAATAATGCAAAATGCATCGTGGAGACTCTTATGTATGGGCCGTCTCGAAGGTAATTCTGACATCAGTTCTGACGTGAATAGTCTCAGTAACATCAAGCGCAAGAGACGAGTGGAAACGACCTTGCAGTGTGCTTTATACGTGCTAAAGCGCAAAGCGGCTCCTGATAACGGTTGCGCAGCTGGGAAAGTGCGATCTTGTATGAGTCCGCCTGATCTGAATCTAAGAACACATCCCGAAACAGTACGTTAATTCCAGAAACAATATCGAGATCACGTGCCTACTGTATTCCTGAGCCTTACGTATGTCAATGATAATCATATTGAGGACATGCAGAAGTTGTATCAAAATGTTGCAGAAGAGACTGTCCGCCCTTGAAGACTGTTCCTAAAAGTGTTCGAACACATAATCAATCTATGGACCTCATTTAAATCGTTGCACTGAAGTATGGTATTCCCTCAATCGTTCCGTTGGATGATCCAGATACGTACGGGCTGTTCGTGTCACGCTATCCCGATCCGCGGCTGTATATTTCTTGAAATCTTAAAGCGTTTAGCAAGATTGGCCTTGTCTTGATTCTGCGCAATAGTGAGTTACAACCTCGCGTTCCAAATATAGTACGGCATAGTTGGAAAGTTTTTGAAAGAGGTATCATTATAATTGAGTTAACGAGCCGAGGAAACTGATAATTGACAAACAGACGCGGATGGAACTGTTAAGTGCAAAGCGGTACAGCCCCGTTACAGGTACAACCACTGAGACATAACCGCGGTAATATGGCCGGATCCTTGCTTCCTTGCATGACCTGCTTGAGCCTTTGAATAATTATTTCGCCCATTGCCTTGTGCCCAAGCTCTGTAGGATGTAGCGTGCGCGCTTTCGAGCCATTGAGTGGACCTACTCTATCCATGGTCTTGAACTTAATGGTCATCTTTGTATCTGGGGTCTTTGCATCTCGATAATTGACGATAGTGTACTCCCCGTCTTGCGTGGCTTGGCCCTCTTGATGGCCTATCAAGCTTTCGTACAGATCTTGTGGCGGGAAAGTCTGCATGACGACACCTTCACCTCTCAGGTATTCCTTGACTTGTGTGCCTTGGGTGATAGTGATCCAAATTCTGAGAGGCTCGTTCCAGATCCATACATTATTGTTGTTGTTGAACTGATCTTTGTCATCCATGCCTGGCTCGCAAAAGCGATGATTCTGAAATGCGGGGTCAATATCGATATATTGAATTTTGTCGTCTTTGAACGAGTCCGTCGCAACACGAATGGCGTCATTCATGTAGCCAATCTGAGAAACGCGGTCAGTGTATTTCTAAGCGATGCGCAAAATACTCACAAGCTCGTTTATCTCTTTTCGCATCTTCAAGACTATATTTTGAGGCGGTGATAACGGAATATTGAAGGTGTAATTGTTGCAATTAAGTCCTTCGGCGAAGAAGCGAGCATACCCAACCGTCATGAGGGTGGCATCATTCCCCATGACCGATTTGTGTCCTCGCCAAGCATGAATCTGTTTTTTGATCTCCTCCTGGAAATCTGCCATCGCATTTCCAGTTAGTCTGCCTCTCACTAAGTCGATTTCTGTTCTACACAGGCTGTCTCGATGGCCAGCAGGACCTGTATCATCCTCATAGTTTTTGCCATAGTCCTTGCCTTCTGCATGGAACAAACATGCGTCGGCAAGGGGGTAGAAATCTGCGTTGTTTCCGCCTACTTCCACTAGGACGAGCTTCGGTCGTGACATCAAGTCCATCTGATCTTTCATGTCATCTCCAAGGCGGCCGCCAGAGCACGCTCGGAACTCGAGATCTGCCTCACGAGGGGCGTCTCCCGGTGCCCACTCCGCATAATGTGAGTGAACCACGGTGGACCATGCATACTTATACCGCATGCATCCATCTTTGTTGTCATCATAGCCGTTGGGCGGCCAATGAGGGTATCTAACGCCGCTCTGACATTTGTGAGCGTTGTATCAAAGGCATCATAACCTCGGCCACTCACTGCCCAAGAATCGCCCATTGTTCCTATGACGAATTTGTCTGCGCGCGCGATGGTCAACGAATCATGCTGTGGTAATGCAGCAACAGTGGAGAAGAGACACAAGAAGCCAAGAAGAACGTTATAGTGAAGGCTGAGCATCTTGCTGGATATAGTGCTCAGCTTGAATGCAGGAAAACGTTGTTGTGGATGATAATCACGATTCTCCCGTGCCTGAAGCCCTATTATGCTTCATCATATAAACCAGAAGATGGTAGAACACCATACTTCTGTGCCGTAGCGACAATCGAACTTTCGTCGTCAGCTTTCTTCGCCATTGGCGGCGCAGCCAAGCTGACAGCGCCTCATGACGTTCTAAGATGAAACGCTTTCAGGGCACACAGAGTATGTTATGTCCTCCAGTGCAGCGACCTGAAAAAATCTCACCAGATGTCATATGTGCCAGCTTTGCGGCGTAGGTATCTGGTTTTCCTGGCGGACGGCGACGCGACATGCCATCAGATGGCCAAGCCTCGCTCCATGGGGCCGGAATATGACCCCTTATGATCTGGGTTCTTGTCGTTATTGAAAGCTGCAGACTTGTTTGGCGCGGTTCTTTTCAGTAGCTGTTCATCTATCTGCCGTAGTATCTCCGGATTCAAGTCTATTACGCCTGGTTCTTTCACATATAAGTGTCAAATTGGTCTCTGTTGACAGAGTGGACATAAATACGGCGTTCCAGAGCAGAGCTGAAGATACCTTTTGCCGTCGCAGTAGCACAGTCCTCGCAGCTAAATTGATCGTGCCGCCGTTGTGCATAGTTTAAGAAGGGCGGCGTTATGGCGAAGACTGACATTTTGAATAACCCTTAATTGGCCACATGCAATGTTGAGGCGACGAGGCAGATGCACACGACAAATGTGGCAATGCTCGATACTGTTGGGCCAAAATCCTGTGTGTATAGCTCATGAAGGTATTGCAGATCAGTCCAGGGGCCGCATTGCGGCGTAGGAGTTACTTCACGTGAACGAAGAGGTTGCAGGAACAGGAAAAATCATTGAGACGGAAGATGAGTGGCAATTTCGAAGGAAATACATGTGTTACAGCAAATTTTCAAATATCATACTGCATTCATCCGTGAGTGTGCAATGACAGGCTCTCATGGACCCATGAACTTAGACCAACCTTAATGTCTAATTCCCCCTCATTCACCCAACTCTCCATAAAGCTCATGCCCTCTCCGCTGGTTGCTTTGACCCAATTGTCTCCCTTCTTGACGTCCTTCAAACGACTCCCATCAAATTTTAGCGTTCCCTTGCTGACTAGTCCTTCAAGTTCACCGCGCCAGCCAGATGGGTATATGATTGCCAAAGTGCCATTGTTGACTTTATGTCGACTTCGCAGACTCACCAGCGGATCAAATCTGCCGTTTTTCAAAGATTCCCAAATCGTGTTAACTACGTGCACGTACACATTTCCTTGATTAGATTCGGTACGGATGTCTTTACTCGCGTCCTCGCTAGCAGCACCGAAAGGCACCATGATTGCAGCGATATTGCCCGTCTCGCTCGTAAAATTTGTCAAAGCACCAAGCGGGACAGAACCATAAATATTTCCGGTTTCTGAACGAATTTGCGTGGTATGTGTGAAAGGCTCCATGGGCCATGTCCCTGGTTGTTCCATCCACATCTTGAAATCGATCAAGCCGCTGACAGACGATACTGTGATACTCTGCAAGGCTATGGGGACGTCGCTGTCGAAGCGCGGTATCAGTAATACATCAATTTTGCCCGCATCGTTGCGCAAATGCAGATGAGCGTCCGCAACGAACCAGCCCCAGATCTCGCCGGTAACAGAGCTGGCGGAGACATTATGCGTAATCATCGGCTCGAGATCGAATTCACCCATGAATTCTGTATCGCCGTGAGCGGAATGGATGTTCAAATTGCCCACGGTCCAGGAGAGTCTGGATGATATTCTCAAGAGCAGCATATTGGTAGTCACTGAGAAATCTCGCACTCCTTTGCCAAGATCGGGGCGCAGGCTTATCTCGATATTGACTTGGACGCATTCGGTGCTTTTGTAGAATAGCTGCATCGTATCGGCTGATGCAAAACCGTACGACACGTCTGGCAATATAGGAGACGCGTAGGCTAACGAGATATTGATCTCAATGTCGGAGACTTGAGTGCTGGACCCTCTTTGAACAAGGATCACACCTCGCGCATCCTGAACCGGTGATGAGTCGATAAAGTGGAACTCGTCTGTGACGTTGAACTCTGTCGCAATATTCATAACGCTGTCGGTGTAGTCACATGTTGGATCTTGCAATGTTGGTTCGCCTGAACACTTCTCGGAGTGCTGAGTGCTGGAGAAGAAGTGGTTGCTATGCTGGCCGGGTATGAGGTTCTTGTGATGTCGAGCATGATCCCCATTCAAAGTCGGCCATGGAAACCCGTGTAATCGGCTGATGTACACGAGAGTCATAAATGCTAAGATGAAAGCCACGATCTTTCCCTTCCGGGACCTTTGCGGCGTCCCAGCAACTGTGATATTTTGCGCGCATGGCAGCCGACAGTGAATTTTCTCTTCCATGCTCCCCTCCATTGCGATATTGGGAGCCCACGCGAGATCAAGGCTGTATCAAGTACCAAGAGCAATGAACCACTATCAGAGAGTACAGAACCTGAATCAGTGGTGTGAAAGACGTTTGGTGGTGGAGGGTGGTTGCTGCAGCCTGCCTACGGTTGTCGTGCTACGCCGCATGCCAGCTACGCGCGCGATCTCAGTTATGCAGGCTCGAAATGTTTCAGACTGCTCCGCCATCCAACACCTTGGAATACTGACTGCGGCGAAGTATACTAGAGGTGTTTTGTCGGCGCTTACAAGGAACACAGCCACCTATTGCTTGTGCCGCCTGTGATCAGCCTGGAAACGGCTCTCCAGCCCCACAAGGAGGGGCTGGAGGTACATCTCAACACCTGTCAGAAGAAACGCCACATGAGGAAAAAGGGGGGATTTTCTTTTTTTTTTCATAAAAAAGACGCCATGTAGGATGCTCTTCACAATGACCTGATGTTGTTAAAAGGTAGAGGTTCGGGTGCCAGAAGCCCGTAGAGGATGATCAATTGCGCTAGTCGGCATAGCTCAGAACGGACCCGCTCTTTCACTTATGATAATTGTAATAAGCGTGATAACCGTACCGCCCACGAGTCTCCCATCGATCCTATGATGAATTTGTCCGCGCGGGCCGAATTTGATCGATCATGCTGAGGATATGCGAGCGCAGTAGTTATGAGAGACAATAATACTATGGAAACAGTGCAGTAGGTAGATAGCATTGTCTATGATATAATGCTAGAACGAGAATTTGGTGTAGATGTATGTGGGAAACTAAGAGAGAATAACAATTTGTTGACGACGATGATGAACAAGTTCCTAGCGTCACCTAAGATTCTTATATGTCGAATCTTCTCTATCAGATCCAAGATACAGAAATCAACATCAAGCATGTGCCACAGCAATTATCTCCTCGTTCGTCTTCAGTTGATACCAACTTCAGAGGCGCAGTCAGACCAACAAGAAGTTTCCCGCTGGATTTTGTTTGATGAAACATACTCAAGGCTTACTTCAGGTTTTTCGAAGTGTTGGGCGACGGCACAGTCACTACCATTCCGTTTCTGCGTAGCACAAACTCCGAGGCGTAGGCGGCAGGGTTCCATGCTCGAAGCTGGGTTTCATGGCGAGTGCCGCAACTTTACATTGACCAGCATGTTTTGCACTGGAGAGCTAGTAACATGCTTGCTAGGGCGTTGGTGTGAACCACCGTGTGATTGCTTTGAACAGTGTCGATCCGTCGGGCTTTGATATCAGGGCAAAGCACCGAAATTCACTTCGTGTAAAAATCTGCTCTCTAGTATCGTCTATCCCAAGTAGCATCTACCACTGCCAGACCATGCCAGTGTTAGAGCCGGCGCTTGTACATCCTGGTAGCAACTGTAACCTTAAGAGTCTCCACAAGGTGACACGTCGGATATGTGTCGAAGTTACCTTCATCAATCTTGCTGGCACAGACTTAGCAGCCCAAGGATCGATCCACCTTCCAAATTTCATGACACAAGCCGCTCATGATGTGATATGGCTTGTTTGACGGAACGACCGATGTTGACCTTCCCCAACGCAATATTGCGGCAGTGAGGCAGAAACGCCGGCCAATTTGGAGGCACATTCTGTAGTTCGGGCGTATAGTTTCTGACGCATATCTATTTAAAGTATTACAAGCTATGATATCATGATTTTGTGGCGTGTCGATAAGTGTGTTGCGTTTACTCAACTTCTAAGCGCTTTTACCCAACTGTTCGGGCTAGCCGCCTGCCTTGATCCGACTGATCACAAGCATTAGGTGGCTTTTGCCATCATACACTAACATTACCTGCATCGGTGAACTCAGCCAGGCACCCGATATGAATCTGGAACGTCTAAACCCTGCAGGATGTGGCGCGGACGACATGCGGCGCAGCATTGTTGCCAAGTTGCAGGCAGCTAACACCGCTAGTTGAAGGCTCCCTTCACTTCAACAACCCAGCTTACACGATCTTCCATAGTTGCGATACAACTTGGTCGTTTATGCTACACTGAATATCAAGGAGACGGCGCAAATCAAAGCAATGGTCAGCTTGACGGAAAAGACTAAATGTCAACATCCATTTCAGCAATCGGGTACAGATGCAGTTGCGGTCCACAAATCACGCAAGAGAACATATATCGCAGCGGAATTTGCAACGCTCATCCTCGCCTTCATCGTGTTTATGCACGCCTATCGACCCTCTTGCAATACATCGCGCGTTTTCAGCAAAGACCCTGCCTTGAGAAACAACAGCATCATTCTCGGTTCGCACGAACGACCTTATGTCTTCTTCCCGAATGATCTCGGCCTCAGCAACCTGCACACCCCAGAAGAAGTACGGTATCCAAAATGCGGCTCAACTGATCGCAGCATGCATTATGCAATTAAATTCAACGTCACAGACGAGTTCCAAGTCCTCGACTTATCGCCAGCACAGGATGCGAGAGGTGCCATTGTCGTGCAACGTGGACCAGCAACTCAAATCTCCGACATGGAGGTAGAAATCTCTATAGCTTACGCCTCGCCCTTTGTGCCAGACGTGTCGCATGAGTTCGATGCACTAGCCAATACGTTGCAGCTGTCCTACGCGAGCTCCAAGTGCGTCCAAGTCAACGTGGTGATAAATCTGCGTCCCGACACACACAAAACATTACGAGAATTCTCTATGACCACAGAGATGCTATATTTAAGTATGGAATGGTCTCTTATTGGACAGTGGACAATCTCTTCATCCATTCCGCTCACGGCGGCGTAAGTTTTAGTGGCTCGAGTGGGGCTTACGACGGAATGATAACGCACAACGTCTCCGTCAGCTCTGTCACTGGCGAGATCTTCGGCTACTTTGTCGCCGATGGGAATCTTCATCTCCGCAACGAGGCGGGCACAATTGGGGTCTTTTTGATACCCAGATTGCATAGCGATGTGCCGATGATGCTCGAGAGCATAAACGCAACAACAGTGAGCGGTTACCTAGACGTCGAGATGTACGTTACTGGTGAACCTCCGAAGCCAGCTGATCTGTGGCCCATGATGCCGTGGACGCACACAGCTCATTTCTATTCCGATACCGGCGATGTTCGCGCTGCTATACCTATGGGTCGCTTTACGAACTATACTAGCGACACTGGTGATGTAGCTGCGATCCTGATCCCTTTCGGTGCTGCAGATGAGCACGCAAGAAGTGACTTCCGTACTCAATCAACGCGAGGAGACACGTATGTGCACGTCTACAATACACTTCAAGAGTCCTTGGACGATAGCAAGATTGATCCTCTGTTGAGTTTGCGGAGTCGACACAAAGTTGTTAACGGGGATATGAGAATTAGGTACCCATATAGCTGGTATGGCGAACTTGAGGGAGTAGTCAGCAATGGAAAATTGAAGTTTGATGGGAGTCGCTTGAGCAATGTGGAGAAGGGAGCAGGATGGGTCAAAGCCAAAAGAGGGGACGGGGCTAGTTTCATGGAAAGTTGGGTTGAAGATGGGGATTTAGACCTTGAGGTTGGTTTAGGACCTTACTGATTCAGAAATTTCACACAAATCCAGAGGATCTGGCTGGAAAACTCCATGGGGACCGGTTGACTTTACTTCCGTGCTTTCGCTGGGGAAACGGCACTTTGTATGCGACTATATGAACTGCTTGTAAGGCACACTGCAGTTGGATTACGGCAGGTGATGATCCTCGATATCCTCAAAGAAGCAAAGAATACCGGTTTAGGATTCTTGGGTAGAATAGCGTGGTAAACCATAATGTGTTCACTCTTTCCGTTCGGACGCGCGTGTCGCCTTAGGCACTGAGTTGAAGCTTTTTTTTTTCCACGTGCCCTCCAAATCAGCATAGGCTCGGTGGTCAACAATCGTTCGTGTTGGGACTGCTGCAGCTGCGACAGAAGTTCACCCCACCTCAAGCGGCAACTTTACGTTAGTACTATCCCAGCTTAGTGGGGTAGACCCACTCTTTCACTCCACCTCTCCACTTGAGCACATCTCACGTGCTTCAATGTAAGATATTTCAATGGCACACGATCCAACGAAACTATCATACTTGAACTAACTTCGACCACATAAAACCCATCATGGCCCAAGACTATCCCCGCCCCGACTTCGTTCGAGAGAACGTCAACTGGCGTTCACTCGACGGCCCATGGTCCTTCCTCTTTGACGACAATGATGTCGGATTGTCTCAAAGCTGGCACCTCCAAGGACTTCCAGATAACGTAACAGTCAATGCCGCCAAAACAAACAGTTCGGACAAATCCGGTGTACCAGACATTGTAGCAAAAATTGCTGCTGGAACTCAAGAGCTATTACAGAATAATCGCTTCACGAGCACCGGAGCAGAAGTAAACAATAAGCGAGAAATCCAAGTCCCATATGTGTTCCAATGTCCGGCGTCTGGCATTAATGAGCAAGGCGTGCACGAGGTGCTCTGGTACGAGCGAGAGATCGAGGACTTGCGATCTGAGGAACAGAAATCTGCTGGTCACCGCGTCATTATTCGCTTCGGAGCCGTGGACTACGAGGCCAAGATTTGGGCCAATGGGCAATTTCTTGGAGGTCATCGAGGAGGTCATGTGCCGTTCGACATCGATGTGACCGATGCCATCATTCCAGGCAAGACGCAGAGGCTGACGATTCGCGTGTTCGATTCCGCCCATGATCTGACACAGCCTCGAGGAAAGCAGTACTGGAAGGCACAGCCCGAGAGCATCTTCTACACGCCCAGTGGTGGTATCTGGCAGAGCGTGTGGCTTGAGAGCGTACCGCCGGCACATATTGGCGACGCGAGCTCCGGAACAGTGTTGAGGAGCAACGACATCGAGTCCGGAAAGCTCGGTGCAAGTGTCAATGTTTTGGGTCGTCCCGCCGGTCATACTTTCAGCGTTGCGGTCGAAGCCAGCCTTTTCGGTGTTGTGGTCAGCAAGACCGGAAAAGTTGAACTGCAGCGAGACTCCGACACAGTGTCTCTTGAAGCAGAGATGCGACTCTCTCAAGCACAACAAGAGCAAGTTAAGGGAAAGAGCATCCACCTCACCGGCAACGATTGCTGGCACAATGGCGTAGCTCTCTGGTCTACCGAGCACCCCACCCTCTACGACATTGTCATCTGCCTCTACGACTCCTCATCCATCCTCATCGACACAATCCACACGACAACCGGGATGCGCTCCCTCTCATGGTCCAACGCCGACGGCACGTTCCGCCTCAACAACCAACCCCTCTTCCAAGCCCTCTTCCTCGATCAAGGCTACTGGCCCTCCACCTTCATGACGCCCCCGTCCTCCTCGGCACTCAAAACCGACATTGAGCTCAGCAAGAAAATGGGCTTCAACGGCTGCCGCAAACATCAGAAAGTCGAAGACCCCCGCTTTCTTTACTGGGCGGACCGTCTCGGCTTCCTCGTGTGGGGCGAGATGGCCAATGCCTACGCCTTCAGTGCCGAGTACGTTGAGCGCTTCGATCAAGAGTGGCGCGAGGCGGTGATGCGCGATATCAATCATCCGAGCGTGGTGGCGTGGACGCCGGTGAATGAGAGCTGGGCATATACAGACTTGCAAAGGAATGTGCAGCAGCGAAACCATATTAGGAGCTTGTATTATGCGACTAAGACGATGGATCCCACAAGGCCGGTGAATGACAATTGTGGCTGGGAGCATGTGAAGACGGACCTGTCGACGTTCCACGATTATGCAGATGGCGATGCGCTGACGAAAACGTGCGCTACATTGGACGAGATTTTTGGCGCGCATGGAGGACGTCCGATGTTCTTGTCCGCGCTTGATGATGATGAGGGTTCATCGCACAAGGAGCATGCGCCTGTCATCTGTACGGAATTTGGAGGCATCAACATCGCGCGCTCAACGGCTGAAGCAGGTGGCCAGCGCGACTGGGGATACACGACTGCGACGGACCCAAAGGACTTGTTGAAGCGGATTGAGAAGATGATGACAGGGATTGTAGACCCGGGACATATCTGTGGGTTCGTGTATACACAGCTCACGGACATCGAACAGGAAGTCAACGGATTGTATACGCCAGACAGAAAGGAGAAGCTGGACTCGAACGAAGTCAGGATGATGGTCGAGCGTGTCATGAAGAAGTATGCGGAAACGCACCAGTAGACAGCACGTTTTTGAGACAGAATTACGTCGCGAATGCAACAGTAATGATGTTGAGCCGAAGCTGCAATGAATGGGTATCTAACACCTCTCAAACACTCTGTACAGGCCCTTGAGATTGGCAATCTCCATTACGCCACTGAGAAGGCCTTTGGTTGCCACGAGCCTTGACTTACAGGCTGGAAAGATGACATGCTCTATCGCCTGCCTTACCTTCTCCCTTCTGACAGTAATGTCTGGATCTTCTTCCGCAACCTTTTCCTTACCTTTGCCACTCATGTCTGGGGTCGCGCTCGGAGGTAATGGCAAACTCTCGGGGACGTAGAACGATGCAAGTTCGCGCAGCAATGTCTGAAAGCAGCCTTTCTCTTCGTTCCAGTTGACGTGAGGGCCAAGCCTCAGCAGGAATTGAGGCAACTTTGCGATGGAAGGTGTATACCCCTTCATCAGTAGAGGTATTGAGCAAAGCTCTCCCTCTGGCGTGACCTCCATCGAGAAGTACTCTTGTAGCAACGCAGCTTTGCTGATTAACAATTCTCTGACACGATCCACCACATCGTTCCAGTCTAGCTCATCTGCTTCGTCGCCTGCATTTTTCCGCTCCTGCTCCGCCGCCACCTTGAGCAAGTCTTCGAGGGGTAGTGGAGGATTGAACCTGATTGTTCCGTAGTTGCCGAAGTCTGTGAGACCAACTTGGTAAAAGTATTCATTACAGAGCATGCCGTAGTCGACCAGAAAAAGCTTGACACCGCCTTGTATGGCCACAATTCGCTTCTGTTCATCGACGATACCCACGAAAGTGTGCGTCGAAATGATGTCTGTGAGCTCATTGTGCATAGCATCTCGGACTTGGGCACGGAGCTCCTTAATCGATGTGAGGCGGCATGCCGTTGGCTCTCTCTCTGTCAGCTCCATTTCCTCGTCCTCGTCGGCAGCTTCATCGACTGATTTCTGGGCTTGCAGCATCGACGTAATTTTACGTGCAGAGGCGTCAGTGCGCACCAAGTTGTTTTCGTTCGGCTTCCTTGGAGCAGTCTGGGGTGCTCTTGAGACGCTGCGATCTGATACATCTCTTGAGGCGGGTGTTGCTACAACTGGAGCGGTCTGTTTCATTGGTGTGGCAAAGGGCACTTTCGGATTAGACAGTAACGACTGTGTCATGAAGGATCTGCTGGTATCGACCTTGCTCAAACTGCTCGCTATTTCGTCGCAGATCATGGCAACAATCTCGTCCTCATTGAGGAAATGGACTTCGCGTTTCGTGGGATGAACGTTAACGTCGACACGCGCAGGCTCGATGTCTAAGCTGAGGTAGAAGAACGGATGACCACCCTTTGGGAGAAAGGTAGCGTATGTCTGCTCAACGCTCTTCTTGATGACAGCTGATTCGACCGAGCGATGGTTGATGAATAGCAACATCGTTGTACGTTTTGCGCTGTAGTTCGCAGTACTGATCCAACCTTCGCACTTGAAGCCCCATCTGTCATCTTCAGACTTCATGGACACCAGCTCATTAGCGACTGCGCTACCGTGGAGCTGGCGTATGCGGTCCTTGATCACAGCAGAAGCGGGGACAGAAACACTGCTACCGGAATTGTCGCCTGCCTTTTTGCAAGAGAATGATACGCCCAGACAGTGCACAGCGTACTTTCCGACAAGGTCAAGGATCTTTGCATATTCTTCACTTGAGGAGCGAAATGCTCGCCGTCTGGAAGGGACGTTGTAGAAGAGGTCCTCAACGGTGATCTGAGTCCCCTGGCGGCCAGCTTTTGGCTTTGGTTCTGCACTCTGTCCAGGCTTCGGGCTCGTGAGTTTTCCGTCTGCGTAGTGAGCTTCCCACGCACAGCTGGATTCTTTGGTCCTTGTCGTGACTTTGAGATGAGCAATGTGACTGATACTGGCAAGCGCCTCGCCACGGAAACCATACGTGCCTATGGCTGTCAAGTCTTCAAAAGCTTTGAGTTTCGAGGTCGTGAAGCGCTCGCATAATATTGGCAGATCTTCTTTCTGTAGTTTGTGAGCGATTTCCAGAAGCTGCGCGTGAGCATGCTTACATCGATACCATGGCCGTTGTCGGTGATTTGAAGTAGCTTGAGTCCGCCATCTTTGACCACAACCTCCAAAGCGGTCGACCCTGCATCGACAGCATTTTCAATCAGCTCTTTGAGCGCATGTACAGGAGCAACGATGATTTCTCCTGCGGCGATCTTGTTGACTACATCTTGCGCGAGGGCCTTGATCCGACGTGGCGCAGGAAGAGGCAAGCTATCGTCACCCTTACGTTTCGTACCACGTGGAGACGACGAGGACGAGGTGTCCATCTTCTCCGCCATCTTCGTTGTGATGGTTTGGCATCGGTGTGCTTGTGGAGTTGATGGTGTTCTACAAGAAATGGCGGAATCGCGAGGACGCGACCCCACATTCGCGTGTTCACGTGCCTGTGCACTTCAGGACTTCAAGCATCACCCTCATCCTGTCTCTCGGCGACACGATGCGCATCATCCATTGCACAGTAGATATGTGATAGGTCTTGATAGTACTGTGCTTCTGTACTCCTGGATGCGCGATGGCACCTCCATCCTATGCTCGTGCGACCGCCTCTTCATCCCTCAAGGCTAGCCAAAGTTCCCCATCCACGCCGACCAAAACTCCGGACCCAAAGACACCAACATCAACACCGAAGAAGCTCAAACGCCCTTCAACCCTCACGCCTCAACATCGGAAGAGTTTGCACTACAACGCAGACCTATACCCCATCAAGCCACAGGATGCCACCAAACCATGCCCACTCGCCACTCTGCCCAGTGAGCTGCGAACAACAATCTACCAATACGCCTTAGAACCCGATCTTGCACTACCTCAACCGCGCTTCATCATCCGTCCAGGAGGAAGCCGCATATCTTACATCTGGCCCACCATCCTGCACATCTCGCGCGCCATCCGCATTGAAGCTGCGTATGTGTACTACACCAGCACCCGTTTCACGTTCACCGTGCGGAACCTCGACTTCTCTAAAATCGTGCTCTGGCTTGATAGTTTGCCACCTAAGCACCGTGCATTACTTGCCAGAAATCAGAATCTGGTGATCAAGATCATCCCGGGCTTGCGGCAGGGCTACTCGTATCCGCCGCCGGGATGGCTGCTCGATGCGTGGATGGATCAGCATTGGAAGGACTGTAGTGCGTTCGGTAACGTGTATACGGTGCCTTCTTCAAGGCATCAGATACATTTCATCTTGTTTTGTCGGCTGTTGGGGTGGTTTCAGCTGTGTGCGACAAAGCAGTACGGTGGGATCACATGGAAGTATTTGTTCGATAGTAGTTTTCCAAAAAGTATATGGGAGCAGTGTAGTAGCGCGGAGATGCTGAACGACTTCCTGAGGGACCAGGTGGGCGTGCTGGGTATGGGATGCGTGGCTAGAGCGTGGACAAGAGGCAGGTTTGGGGGAAGAGGGAGAGAAAAGGCGCAGATGTTCTTGAAGGATTTGGATAACACCTTCGTGGCAGTGAGTGCAGGCAGTAGGGAGGGTCTGGTTGAGGATTGGGATTGGGAGGTGAGGAGGTTGAGGAGAGTCGTGGAAACATGGTAGCCTTTTTGGAATGAGACTATGCAACTAGCAGATGATGCAATGACTGCAACTTACGAATGAATTATTACGCTAGGCTGATCTATTTTCCTCGTGCTGGCCTTATTTGGTCACTTTCATGGGCCGATATCAGCATTGTCATTTGTACTGAACTCTTCACGCTATCTATCTTTACACTACGTCCATTGTATAGGAAGAGGATTTCCTTCTCCTCATATCTTTTCATCACGCCTCTCTATCCTCAACCACTGCTCCTCCCAGAATCCCACACCTCCCTTCACCACGAATGTTCCCGGTCGCTTCTTGTCCACGACCGGCCTGAACGTGCGGAAGAATTGAAGTGGCGCTTTGTACAACTCCATGAGCGCAATGTCTTTACCCAAGCAAACCCTCGCCCCATAGCCAAATGTCATGCTGTACTTGCCATACAATTTCGCTTGCTCCTCGTCTTCGAGCCAGCGCTCCGGACGGAACTCACAGGCATCCTCGCCGTAGATGGCAGTGTCGCGATGTACGAGCCACGGATTGCAGGTTATTTCGGTACCAGGAGGTATGAATTTGCCTTCTAGGGTGAGGCCTGCAGGGCCCACCACGCGGGGAAAGATGTTTGGTGCGGATGGACAGAGGCTGTGACGCGTTAATTGATTCCGTTGGGATAGATATTGAAATGAAGAGAACATACCGCATGCTCTCTTTAACGCACGCCACGTAAAACGGACAGTGTTGCAAGACCTCATCGTACTTTGGCATCTCGCTCAGGTTGCCCTTACGTGTCTGTTCGTCGATCTCTTTCATCATTTTTTCATAAACATTGGGGGCGCCCATGATAAAAAACATCATGGCCTGGAAGGCTGTACCAGTCGTGTCTGCCCCAGCAAGCAGTACCAGCAAGATCTCAGCCTTGATGTACGGTACCTCCAGCGGTTTGCCATCTTCGTCCCTCGCATCGATGAATGTTTGCAGAAGATCCACGCGGTCAACCTTTCCGGCGGCGATATCTTGCAATCGCTGCTGCATCAACTTATCGCGGAAGCGCATCAACATGCCAATGCCAGAGTCGTCCTCCGGCTTTGCAATCAGATACTTGCCCAAGGGCGTCTTTTTGATGAAATTTGTAAACGGCCAGAGGCGCGCCATGAGCCCGAACGGCAAGAGGCCATCGTGGAATCCCTGGATGAGGCCACCGACGTCGCTCTCGCTCTCCACGAAACCAAAAGGCGCACCAAATCCGACTTCGGAGATGATGTCGTACGCCATATAGACTGCCCAGGGCGCAAAGTCAAACTCTTTACCAGTATCTCCGAAACGAAGCTTCAGTTTTGCGAGCCAGTCGCTTATTCGATGATCGATCAGTGGCTCCATTTTCTTGACATTGCTAAATGCGTACGGCCCGGCCGCAATCTTTCTGTAATGCGCATGGACCTTGTGCTCCTTCATGTTGAACAAGCTCTCCTGGTCGCCGAAGCTGCCGGTGACGTAGTGGTCGCTCTTGTTTGCATGGCGACTGTATACTTCGGGGAGTTTCGTCGCGTCTGACACCAGAAGCATCGTTGGCGTGATGCGCAGGACTGAGCCATGTTTCTTGTGCAGTGCAAGCTCAAGCTCGCATTCGTCGCGCTGGACGTTGTGGTACGATATCCAGAGTCGCGTGACGCTTGCCCAAAAGGGGCCGGGAAAGTGGCGGAGTGGGTGGAAGAAGCGATAGTAGATGACCTGGTAAAGGAAGGAGAGTGGAATGTAGGCAATGAAGATGGAAAGGATGTTCAAGGGCGTTATGAGCGAAGTAATCTGATTCGAAAACGACATAATGAAGGTGCAAGATATGATTGGAATGAGTATCGCGACATATTACTTCATCAAGTAGTAGGCCACAGCCTTGAGGCTTGAGCGGAATCGCTTTCGCGAGGGAGACTTGAAAAGTCATTGATTTACGTGCGCTTCAACTCAGCCCCGCGCGTTAAACCCAACTTACCCCAGATTTGCCTCTAGCACGAGGCTGCGTAGATCAGTGTGCTGCATTGCCTACTCTACGACAGGGGTGTAAAGCTTCAAAGTAGTGGAGTAAGGAGCGCCGAAGGGTTTAAGGTTATCGTTACCCTGCTACCCCGCTCGCGAGCCACACTTTTCCCCATCTTTCCCATCATACTAGCTGCTGTCGGCAAAGGTCTAATGAGAGACAGTCTACAAGGTATCCTTTGGTTGGCCATCGAAGGCTTCTAATCAATCGACTATTAGAGGACGCCACAGCGCCATCATCTTGGATGTATGTGCCTAATTTTGATACTGTTAGATATCACGCACGACCAATGGCAAGGGGATGTAAAGGAGGCTAGTATCCCTTCAATCAATGTAAGGCAGCTAATGAAGGTTTACTGGTGGCAGATGTGTGTAGATGGTCGTCCGGGTACCGGATTTGGAACGATGTGGCTACAGCGTGGTCAAATGGTGTGGCAAGTTCTAAAGTTTCTCTATTTCAATGCCAAGTATAGTATTATATGTACTCGTCAAGCCATATAGAAGGATTTGCTCCATACTGAGCACTATCAAAAATCCTCTTCTGATCATGAATATCGTCAATTGCCGAGAATAATTGGTAACGCCAGATCCCCAGAACATAGTGGTATCATGCGTCGTGAAGAACTCCATAACTCCCAAATCATGTCGTCAAAATCGTTGTCGCTTCTTTACTCCTTGCTGGTTTGACATGGGTTCATTCCCATGCGTGCAAAGGTGAATGAGATAATGGCGTCTTTGCTTCAACGCCTACCAACGAAAGACGGATCGAATCCATAGAGCTGACGACCTTGCTGTGAACTGGTCAGTGATCTAATTCTAGAACTAGTCACGTCGTTGACTTACACGATTCAAAACAAAGATGATATCTGTTACACTGATGGTTTTGCGGCCAGTGCTCTCTACGACGGCAATCGCGTCCTTCAGAATCTGCATCATGATGAGTATGTGATCGGAGAACTCTACCGTGGACGACTTACCGAGCGAAGACGGTCTTTCAGAGCTTGTCGGACATCTTCATAGATCGTCGCTGCGATGCGCTTGACACCACCACGCCGAGCTAGACGTCTGTAGGATAAGTCAGCAGTTGGTACGGCTTATACTCAGCCTGGACTTGGGATGCGATGAGCATATATAGTTGCAACTGATGCGCCGCAGCGTGTAGTGCTACTGCTACCTTGCACCGTGCTTGTTGTGTGTTGCGCTATGCCCCCAAAGCTTCCAAAGCATTACTACTTACCTAATATCGCCTTTAGTGACACCATAAATGGTATCCCGTTGGATTTTCCTGTAATATTGTCAGTCACTCGAATTCAACAGCACGACGCGACTCACATATGCCTCTTGAGGCCGCCATTCCCCTTGCCTTTACCTAAGCCTCCAGCCGCCTTGCCCAGGCCAAGTCCAAGCTGCTGCGCTCGACCTTGGGCAGGCGAAGCACCGACCGTGGACGATGATGATGCGAAGCCTGGCCGCACGGCGCCACCGCCGAAACGGCTTACGCCACTGAATTGTTTAGGCCTCTCGTTGACCATGTCGGGTATTGGCTTGTGTTGATGTAGGGAGGGCAGATTGCTCAGTGAGTGTAACAATGGTTACCTGATGCTCGCACGGACCAGCCTGTATTTAGTGCTGAGTGGAATTGTGTAAAGCGACGCGCCGACGCGTTTGCGCTTCGCGGTGACAGGTAAGTCAAACCAAACGCTCGGCAGCAGTGCGGGGTAAAGCAGAAACATGATTGGACGGACTTCAATACTCTGGTAGGCATCTCAAACACTATCAGCCGGCACACAGTACTACCACTGCAGGTTTGAAAGATACAGAGTTAACGTTATTCATTAGGGTTCAGGTACCAGTCCTGAGGATAATTAGGGCTAGGTGATCGTGACGGAAAAATGAGTGGTATCCAAGTGCTTAAGAAATGAAGGTCGCCTCGGTGAACAAAGTGCCTTCTTCCTCCTTGACCTCATCGCCCACCTTTACCTTGATCGTCATCTTCGGTGCATATTGGTAGATGTAGGGCTTGGTGCCCGCTGCAGTCGCGACAATAGCTTTGACGAAGCCCGGCACCTCCGCCATGACGTCCACGCGGTCATACTTCTCTCCAAGCGCACCAGCAAGATCCGCCGTCACTTCCTTGCCATCGGCCGTCTTGCCTGTCCAGTGGTAGCTGGCCGCGGTTGGCTCTGGCCAGTCGTTGTCCGAGTCTTGCTTGGTTGCAGTGTGCTTGACGTCTCCATCAATACCAGCGATGAGTAGCTTGTCGTCCGTTGCAATGCCACCAACTCGCACAACGGTCGAATTGTATGAAGCGGGCGTCGTAAATTCCATCAGGATGGCCGAGTAGGACGGTGATTGGAAGTTGACAAAGTTCCATCGCGCAGCTATTGCCGAGATTAGGACAAAAAAGGCCACGTGTAGAGTAGCAGAGCTTACCAGCGTGATGAGGCTTCATGCCCTGTACGGCATGACTGAACATGCCCCGACCCTTGACGTTGATTTCGCCCTCTTTTGTAATGATGCTGCCCTCCACGTTGGCTCTGGGCCAGAAGTGGTGGTGCATGGAACCCCACGGGGCCTTCACGTCTGTGCCGTAGTTGGTTGTGCCATTCGCTCCGCCCTGGAAGCCGGGTGCGGCCCTGGAGAATTTGACATTCACCATGCTGTTTTCATTCACTGCCGCCTTGATTGTGTAAAAAGAACCATCTTCGGAAAGCTCGATGGAGACGCCGTCGGCATAGAAAGAGTGCTGCTCCTCGTCGAAGCCGTAGTTGCTCAGGGGATCGGTGGCCCATAGACCAGGCTTCTCGTTGTTGGGGTAGAAGAGCCTGCAGCTAAACTGGACAGTCACACGCATGCCACTGTTTGCGGTCAGCATTCCACACGCCACGCTTGACTAAGAGATCATCTTACGCTACGTTGCTGTAGATAAGCTGCAGAAAACCGACATGGCCGGCCTCGGTGAAGAGGTAGAATGTCTGCGACTCGACATTGGTGTAGTCTAGCGTGGCCCATTTGAGGTCCTTCTTGGTCAACTCGGTGAATGCAGGGTCGCCGGCGTTCTTTCCAACGGGGTGGATGGAATCAGGGCCATACTCTGGCTCTTGGGTGCCGGCAACAGCGGCCAAGCTGAGCAACTGTCAGCGCGTTTCCCTCGGACGTGTCGCGCGCTGGGTGGCACGGAACGCGCGAGCACGTGAAGCCGCCAGAATGGGTGGACTCACGTCGACTTTGCCCAGTTGAACATTTTCCGTGTGGGTCGTCGGGGCACTAGCCAAAATCACGCGTAAGTCGAGGCTGTCACAAAGGCCTTGGGGAGCGGCAAAAAAACTCTTGAAATGCTCGTTCAACAAATCCGAGATTTTTTTCTGGTGCTGGGTTTGCGGCCGGGCAGGTTCAGCGAGGCGCGGGACTGGCGGTCAGACGCAGGGCAGAGCGGCGTTGGGCTGCAGAGGGTGGATCTGTGTACTGTGGCTTGGCTGACCGGACGGTATGTGGTGTCGTGTAGGGTCCAATGCTGCTGAGGATGTTTGAGATGTCAGACTGCAATACGATGATGCTCCTCGGGATGTTGCGGCGATGGCAGAAGCGCCTGCTTCAACTGGGCCTAGTGAGCCCCTCTGTAGATCATTGCTCAGCAAATCTCAGTCCTCGCAGCCGTCCAAACATGCCCGCTCGCAGCCAACCACACGTCTTGGAAGCATTTTAATTCTATCCTTTGCGCCGCACACGCTTGCTCGTCAGAAGAGTTCCTTCAGTCGCTGCGACTATATATCTTGCAAGGGCTCGACGCACGACGCCGCCGTCGTCATACACTAATCGGCCAGACAAACCCCCGCGATTCCGGTCTACTGGCTGCAACAATTGCAGTCATTCTCCACCACTGCGCTGCTTGCGCGCTGCGAGCGGACTGGCCTGCCTTTCATCCTTATCCGAGCACTCCGACAGTCTCGATCTAAACTAGCGGGCCCTATGACGGATCAGAAACCTTACTAAGATACAGCCATCACGCATCGTAAGCTACTCGAGCTAGCATCGTCATCTGCTTCCTCTTTCTCCATCCCACACCATCATGGCGTCGCCTGCCCCGGACCAGCCCCAATCGGTGCGCTTCAGCGATGTCAATGAAGAGATTGAGCCCGAGAGAGCCGTTGAGCCGCTCCGCGACCTCACAAGCTCTGGTAAGGACGCTCGGGATGGCCCGCTGTGTCCGCAGGCAGAGGAGGAGCTGCGCAACTTGTCGTCGACTCTCCAAAACTCGCGCTGCCAGGCCCGACGCATGGAGAACTTCTCCTTCGAGCCTGTTTCCCTCCCAGCATCTAGAGTAAGCAGCCTCGTGTGCACTTGATCAATGGCTGTGGTTGACCAACAATAAGGCTCCATCGCCCTCTCCAGCGTCCCGTACACCGTCCGGCCATTCTTATCATCGCACCTCTGTTGGCACAAATCCGTCCTCGCCTGCGTCCGCAATGCATTCACCACCTCTTACGCCTGCCGGCACGTCCTCGCGGGAGGATAGGATGAGTGCGGCCGATGACCACAGGAAGCTGGTGAACGACCCCGCCATGATGACTCCCCAGGTTTCTCCCCCGCACGAAGCTCCTCCTGTCTCAATGAATGCATCAATGCAAAGCCCTCACTCTGGCCAACAATCCCTCGCACCTCCGCGCTCCCCTCGATCGTCTCCGCGACCGCGACCCACATCTGCATCCGACCTTCCGGGAGTGATCCAGCCTCACCCGAAACCTGGCCCATCTTCTAGCCTTGGCCCACGTGCAGACTCTGTGCCCGTCTCGCGAGATGCCAGTCCCTCTGGATCCGGCGGAGACCGCACACCTGGAACTTCAACACCCAACTCTAGTAGACCACAGACGCCGCTGGGAGAGAGCACCTACGCTCGCTCCAAACGCGCGGCTCAGACCAGGAACCTCGACTCCGTTGAGGCCAGGTACATTTTTGGAGGCCCAGATGGTCGACACAGCCAATCGACATCTTCGTCATCTACCTTGCTGCCGCGATCCAAGGGTAGTGCCTCTGACAAAGACGATAGCAAGAGGTCGAGCTTTTTCGGCAACGGTAAAGCTTCACGTCACAATTCTGGCGATGCCACTTCCGACTCGATGAAGAATGCAGTCGGAGGTAAACAGCACCATGGGGGTTCCATGTCTGAACTCAAGCGCTTCTTCAAAATCGGGCACAGACACAAGGATAAGGATAAGGACAAGCGCAAGGAATCTCCTGCTCCGTCCCTTAAGAATGAGAAGCACAGCAAGTCCGGCAAGTCCGGCACGATGACGCCTCCTCTGACTGGCGGCGGAACATTCCATGTTCCATTTGCCGATGATCACGGCCTGCAGAGCAAATATGGGAAGTTTGGAAAAGTCCTCGGTTCCGGCGCAGGCGGTTCGGTCCGCCTGATGAAGCGAAGTAGTGATGGGGTCACATTCGCTGTTAAACAATTCCGAGCAAGACATTCTTATGAGTCTGAGAAGGATTACAACAAAAAGGTCACAGCCGAATTCTGCATTGGTTCCACGCTGCACCATGGCAATATTATCGAAACCATGGATCTGGTGAACGAGAAAGGCAGTTATTTTGTGGTCATGGAGTACGCTCCATTTGATCTCTTTGCGATAGTCATGACCGGCAAAATGAGTCGCGAGGAAGTGAGCTGTTGTACGCTTCAAATCTTGAACGGCGTCACGTATCTGCACAATATGGGCCTTGCTCATCGGGATCTCAAGCTGGACAACGTGGTCGTCAATGAACACGGTATCATGAAGATCATTGACTTCGGAAGTGCCGCTGTCTTCCGATACCCCTTTGAAGACGAGACTGTTCTCGCTAGTGGTGAGTGAGGTTCGATCAGTGTTCTGGAGCACAACTAACTTGTTCCAGGTATTGTCGGGTCAGATCCCTACCTCGCTCCAGAGGTATACGATCTGTCAAAGTATGATCCTCAACCTACAGACATTTGGTCACTTGCTATAATATTCTGCTGCATGACCTTACGTCGGTTCCCCTGGAAGGCACCGCGTGTGTCCGACAACTCATACAAACTATTCGTGTCCCCACCTAACGACGGACCGAGATCGATCACTGGTGGCTCGAGATCAGCTACCGACCTGCAACACGAAGGCGAAGAAAAACGCCAGCAGGGATCACATTCGGAGCCTGCCTCACGGCACCAGAGTGGTGACCACGACCACCGCGGCTCTTCCAGCAGTGCTAGCGGACAGCCTCCCCAAGTTATCAAAGGTCCATGGCGGTTGTTGCGTTTGCTACCTCGAGAAAGCAGGCACATCATCGGCAGAATGCTGGAGGTTGATCCGAAGAAACGTGCTACGCTTGATGAGATACTCGAAGACAAGTGGGTAACTGGGAGCCAGGTCTGCTCGCAGGAGGAGGGTGGGGCTGTACTCCGCTGTGATAACCATGAGCATACGCTTGAGCCCGGCGCTGGCGCTGCTTCTGCTCCGAACACTCAACAGAAGAAGTAAGACAGTGTGTCGCTTCTTCCCGCCTTGACGACAGCAACGCTAGGCTCACATAAGTCTTCGGTGTGCACGAAGATCGACGTTACGCAGTGTCGAGTGGCCTGGCTAATGGACTGTGGGGTCGCTGCATCGAGCCACGTGCTTGTGGAGAAATCTGCTATCGAATATCACGATGGCAAATTGATTGCTTTGTCAATCTTTCCCGTCCACATTGGGCTGGATGCGGTGTCGTGTTGAGTAGGACCGCTGATATTAGCAACCTAGCGTTGAGCTACCCTCCATCACAGCTACGTGGCATTGTTTCTGATACTGTTGGATTTGCGATTGATTCCCTCTCTTATTCATAATGCCTACCCATACTCCTTCTTGTAATGTATGTTGAGCACAAGGTCGTTTCAAGCGATAGCGAAAATGGCGGTTGGACTCAGCAAAGTTGTTAGATATTAGTCCTGTCAGATGTAGATACCTCGAACGATGCGCAGGCATCATACCATATAAAAGCATGATGAATCGATTGGCGAAAGCGTATAAGCTGCGGTGCTATTACTCTACTAATGGAGGTATATTCGACTATCTTATTTCCATTCATGTGCATGCAAGTGGTCGTCATCTTACCAACTAGTCCCTTTCGCGACCATCACTATACCAAACGCTACAAACGGCAGAAGATTCAATGTACGCGTACATCAATCGCCGACATCAAGCCGTCCCCCAAAGCCGGCATTGACGCAGTAATGAAGCATATAGCTACACCTCGGCACGTGAAGCACGCTCGCTTGTCCACGCCATCCCCGGCGGTTGAAACAAGCGATCGCTGGGCACGACCAGGTCGCGAAACATGTCAACGCCTTGGCGGTTCGTTCCGTGGTGCTGTTCCTTTATCAAGATGCCAGATCTGGCATGGCAGGTGCAGCACATCGAGCACGTTGCAAGCGGGGCCGCAGGCCGCGTGTTGTTTTGCGCTTTGCGAAACGGGCTCAATTGTGCTTGGGGCCGTAGTCTACCACTGATGGAAAGCTGACACGGCAAGTCAAACTGGAGAGGAACCGAAAGAAGGGGAGGAAGGGAAAGAGAATGGTGGAGCGATGCGGAAAGGCGTCATTGGGGTGGGGATCACACGTAAGATGGTGCTTGTGTTGCGATGTGGTTGGCGAGGATGGTGATGTGGTTCTCTGGGGATTGCGCGTCGTGCCTCAGGCAATGGACGAGAATACATAGTGCGAGGCATACGTATCGATCATTCGTTCTGGAGGGTAGCCTCTCACGAGAGAAAAAGGCGCGCGGGCTTTACCCATCCCCACTGCGCCGTCAAAGATGCTATTTTCTAGACCACAGGCAGTCGATAGTGCTCTAAGCCACGGCGTCTGGTTGCACAACGGTCTAATGAACGGTGCCGCAGCGCTTCGACAAAAATGTCAATGAGGCACGACAGCGAATATCTTTTATGCGGTCGACGATGCCCGTTACGCAGGGTCCGTCAGCGTCCTTGTCGGTCAAGCATTTTTCTGCAGGGAGATACAAGCTTGAGACAGACAGCGTGTGGTGTTTGTACAGTAGTTCGTTTCACGTTCTAGCCACTCGCATGCGGGCAAAGGCCCAGGCGCATGTTTGAGGTTGATGCGTCACGGGCGGGGAGGGGTTCCCAAGACCTCGTTATTTGGTCGCTTGCGCTTGCCCGCGTTTCGCCTGGCTACAAGCAGACGAGCGCAAGCGCATGATGTCGTTGTCTGTTGAATTCAGGCGTGGTCTTGTCATGATGACAGATGTACAGACAGCTCCCCGGGCGTAAGGCACGACGCCGCGAGCTGGATCCGCACACGCAAGACGACGATTATGGTTCTTTTCTGCGCCGCAAGTCCGAAGCTGGAAGCACTGCAGGGCCTGCGTAACCCAGTCAATGAACAATTCAATTCCCAACCAACACCCAACAGCATGCAAGGAGGATGGGACCCATGTAGTTAGCGACGTCCCAGAAAGGGCGAGCAAGCCATCTGAATGGATCGGTCTGGGTGCTTGCGAGTGAGCACAGGCTCTTATCTCCAAACCCCAAGCAGCCAATGAGCACGAATCCATCACCGCTCTCTTGCAGCAGAGGCTGGCGCGGGATGGAGAGCCTGTGAAGATCGCGCCCCCCGGAGCCTGAAAAGCCTTGACGACAGACAGACATGGCCCTAGCAGAAGGGCCCGCCATTTTGCAAGCCCTCGAGGCTTGGCCGAGAGCCAATACTTAGACGCACGTTTCCCACCAGTGCACCATATTTACCCTACTTTTTGTTCCTTACCCACAAGCACATTCATACCATTCCGGAAGCACGCTTCTTTTTTATTTAATGTCCCCGTGTTTTTCCCTTCTTTGATCAAGTGGCTGGACCGACCCATTTACTCGTTTATGTAATTCGGAAGTTTTTGGACAAGTGCTTCACATAAGAGAAGATGCGTCGCCAGCTTCCTCCAAGCAGATTACTCGTTCCGCCCGGCCCGCAGGCATTTCCTCAGCGACATTTTCTCGGCGAGTCGACTGTTGTTGTCAACCATTATTCTGGCATTGAGAAGGCGATTCCGGCGATTCCTTCGCTGCCTGGGTTCAGAACAAGTGCTGGTATGTGTTTTCTTGCGGCTTGGTTGGGTGGTCGTGTGACTTGGTACCACCACCACACATGACATCAGCCACATCGCAAATGGCTCCACACTGTTGGTGTTTGAAGAGAAAATGGTCGCTAATGGTTAGTAAACAGCATTTTTCACGAGTTTGAGCGCAAACCTCAGAATCGACCCCGATTTGCCGTCGCCATTGGGGACACCTACCACATTCCGTCAAAACAGCTATTCACTCCAACCACTACCGCCAACACCGCTTTCCTTTTCAACGCTTCCCGCGCCGCACAACCCGTACCCATCGCCTGCTGAAACCAAAATCATGTCGTCGGTTGAGCCATCTGAGCCCGCAAAGGCAGCCGCTGACGAGATCCCGCAACTGTCCACGTACACTGCCGAATCCGAGGATGATCGCATTGAAGGATTGCGCCTGGTCGCCGACTCTGTGGCTCAACAGCGCCAAGTGTCAAGCAAGATGCTAATTCTTCATCCCATTTCGCTTGCTACCTTTGGGCTCATCGCCGCGATTGCAACTCAGTATATGCTCAAGGTTTACCAAGACTGGCTCATGGTCGGCACCACCGTCGGAGGGATTGCCATGACGTTCCTAGTCTTCATCCGCTGGATGACCGGCGAGTACATTGGCATCGCAGAGGACATTGACATGAACTGGCTCGGCGACGATAAGCTCCTCGTCGTCAAGTGGGGCGAAGACATCATCGGTGCATTGGTTTTAGGCTGGGCAGACAACGATGCAGCCAAGAAGCGCGGAAGGAGGCGCAGAGGCAAGGCAGTTGTTCGCGCATGGACCGTCAAATTGAAGTACCGCCGTAAGGGCGTTGGCGAGAGCTTGTTGGAAGAGGCAGTCAAGGTCGCTGGAGAGCGAGGCGCGGATGGCATCATCTTTGACGCCGACCATGCCAGTATGTTCCGTCATTCACATTTCAACGAACCACAAGCTAACAACTTTCTTTAGACTCCAAGCGCGTTCTCCCAACGGTCTTCAACGGTTTCCTCGACAAGCAAGAAGCCAAAGCCGAAAAAGCACTCAAGAAGGTCGCCGACGAGAAGGGCAACTTTAGACAGCGACAGAGCTCTCCCACTTGGGGCTCTCGATAGATTCCTAATCTTTCTTTTCTCTACAACGGGGCACAGGAAAGGCGTCTTATTTCTCTTTTGATCAAGAGACGAATTTCCTTTACGTCGGATTGGAAGATACCCCCAAACCCCTTCGTTTGAATTCCCAAAGATACCCCGCATCGATTCAATCGCTATCGATCGTCGACGCAAGTTTTAGTTATCCTTATCTCGCATAGTATTATCATCGTGTCTAGCGATTAGCGTATTAGCAATTGGTGGCTTGTTCCTTGCCCTTAGTCCCGTTCATCACATCTCGATCGCAGCGTTAGATACGGCTGAAGTGCTGTACGTCCCATGACGATATCACCCAAGCGCACTAGCTTCTTGGAATGGGCATGCATTACCCGGTGACCTGGTGATGGTGCCACACCGATAGACGCAATGCCAAACATCCGAAAATTCGCTACCAACACTCAGATAGATTGCGGGTTAATATATGCTGTCTAGCGAGTCGCCTGTTGTTGCTCGATAGGGTTCCGTTGACCGACTATTTTCTCATGTTGAGGGACTGCTTTCGTACTGGAGATTCATGGACAGGGTGAATGATGACGCGATAAGGACGTTCGATTGTGTTTCGTGCTTGCATTGTTCAGATAACGGTGCATGAAGACGTGCTGTCAGCTGGCTTGGCATGTGGTTGCGAGAGGTGTAGAATTGCCCCGCCAAAGTACCGCGAATGTACCCCTCCATGCGCGGTGCATCCTTCTAAGCTTTCCCAGCACAAGATCCCAGACCAGATGCGGAATATGCCTGGCTGTACTTGGCCAGATTGTGTGACTGTCCAACACTCAACCCCAAAACGCTAACCGTGCCTCAATATCGTCGCAGACTCTTCTAGTCTCAACCGCTATCTACACATTTCTCTGGCTGCTCTTGCATAAGCCCTCACACTCTTCTCAATCCCCAAAGCAGTAAAATTCCGGCGAAAGCTGACCTACGCGCTCGCACAACGCAACGCAGCACAAGCAAGTTTCGGACCCCGACTCACTCAGCGCGCGCCTGCGCCCGCATCCTCTGCATCTCCATCCACAGACGATGCGGGATATTCCTCGCGCAGCTGCTGTATGACATTCTGTGCCACAGTGACCATAATTAGCAACACACCCTTCTTTGCAATCAACAGGACCGCAAAAACTGCCTCAAAGCCGCGCGCATCGGCATGTGGAACCGTTGGACTGCGCCTCAATAGAGCATGAAAAGTGCGATGAAGGACTTACGGCTAGGGCTTCGGGATTTGCGCCGTTCTCGATGAGAGAGACGCAGTAGGAGAGTTGTTGGCGGTCGAGATGTGTGTTCTGGTAAAGGGTTAGGGTTGTTGTGGTGGATGTATGGGAGTTGAGCATGAACATACCAACAATGTTGCAATCTCGTGGAGGATGTCGATGACTTCGCGCGCTGCTCTACGGCGCGCATCCGCAGATGTCGCGTCGGCCGGCATTTCTTGCAACGGCAGATAGAGTCCGCCGTGATATGTTTGTGTTTGATCTCGTCGATTTGATGTTCTGGCTCTCTCAGGGTTCGAGACGCGTCGCACGTGTCTCCCCGCCTAGCAACTGCCCCTCCATTCCCGCTGCGTCTGTGCTTGACAGATCTGGATCGGCTAGCTCGGCCATCTTTCCATCTGGTCTGACATCAACCTTTCGTGACATCACGAAATAATGTGTCTTCATCATGACTCCAAATATTCCGTTTATGAAGCTCTGGCCAGTGGCCAATGACAGGATGAGATACATAAGAGCTCGCGTGCTTGTTGTACGCTTGGATTGAGATCGTTTTCTGCTCATGTGAACGTAAACATACAGCTTGAAGTTTATCGATTGTCCTACAGCCTCAACTCGTTTTACAAAACAGATTCTTAGTATCCCAAAATGGCACCAGACCCGCATCAAGGTGGACGTCTTGAAGACATGGCTGCTGAGGGCACCACCATTCCCGGCGATGCTGGCAAGCAGAGACTGGTACGCTCTGAGCACACATACAATGCAAAGGCCTTACTAACTCGTCCTCAGATCCCGTCCGTCCCACGACCAGATCAGAAGGACGTCTCGGCAGACCAAAGCCACTCCAATCCAGCCCACGCAGCAGACAATGCCTTTGATATCCCTCGCAGCGTCAACGACCGTGGCCAAACTGCCGAAGTCATCACAGGTACCGGTGACCAGCTGAGCTCGAACATTGAAAAGAAGAATTTGGATGATGCCAATTTTGACCCTCGCGCAAAGGGTCATGCACAATATCTGAAGCATGCAAGGCAAGACAACCCAATGGACAGCTTGAAGCATGGCGCTGGAAGTCATGATGTTGAAGCTGCGCCAGGCGAGGAGCTGGAAAGTCAAGAAGCGCTGTTGAAGAAGCGTGGTGCACAGTAGGAAGTAAATCAGAAACGATATGTACAAATCATGATAGCATGAAATATAATCAGTCTTGAAGCTGCACCTAGCATTCCACCCTTTTGTAGTTTGGTGTAACGTCGCGTTCCTAGACCCTGCATGTGAGGCTGGAGCCAAAAGTGGCTTTCGATCCGTACCCCGCTAGCCCCACACGTGCTCTCAAATTCACTCATCAAACAACTGCACCTTGCACATCTCACATCCCTGCACACTAGCACAGCACTTCCATTAAACGCCTCAAGATGGTGTACTACTTTTCGTCCAACACCACGTCGCCTGCAGCCTTCATATACGTCGGCAAAGACAAGGTGGAAAGTGAGTTACAATTTCAAGTCCAGATGAAGGTATGGAACGCTAAGTTGCGCCTACTAGACGAAGAGCTCATCAAGCACGGCTGGAACGAAGATGTGTGGTTCCACGCTGACAATCTCTCGTCGGCGCATATCTACGTGCGCTTACCTGAAGGCGAGGATTGGGAGAAGATGACCCAGGAGTTGTTGGTTGATTGTGCGCAGTTGACCAAGGCGAATAGTATCGAGGGTGAGTCACATTTGCCAGATTATTCGGTGCGGAAACGTTTGTGTTGATTGATGTTCAGGCAATAAGAAGGATAATGTCACGATTGTGTATACGCCGTGGTCGAACTTGAAGAAGGATGGCAGCATGGCAGTGGGTCAGGTGGGCTTCAAGGATCAGCGAAAGGTACTGTATTGTATAGTGTGGCATATCATTTGGTCAGCTACTGATTTTGCTGTAGGTGAAGCGCATACATGTTGAGAAGAGGGAGAATCCGATCATCAATCGTCTGAATAAGACGAAGACGGAGAAATACCCTGATCTGCGGGAAGAGAAGGAAGCGAGGTTGAAGGAATTGGGTAGAAGGGATCGAGATGCTCAGCAAGCAAAGGTAAGTCAATCTGCATCAAGTTTTGCTCCTATCGTCACTCCAAGTTCCTGCATAGGGAACAAGCCTTCTTCTCTACCGCAGTCTCGTTCGCACAAATACGCTCAAGTTCTCACAGCTGACTTTCGCAGCGTAAGGAAGAAGCTCGCGTTGCCAAGGAGCGCAAGGAGCTGGCCTGGCGAAGAGATCATGCCTACGACGATATCATGACCGAGGACAATCTCGCTCAGTCTAGCAACCAGGACCGCGATGAGGACTTCCTGGACGACTTTATGTAGTCCCGACTTGTTGTCACAGCATTTCATCTCTCGAAGACGACCTCGCTTCCATAACAAGCAGTTGCAGCCTGACCTGGCACCTCCCATCTTCTGACATAGCGTACGGCGTTTGGATATTGATTCGGCTTCGAATCAGCAGACAGCTCAATTCGGGTCGCGGACAGTCATGGCGGGAATGCACAACCCCATGCTCTCATTGAGCATGCGGATATTGTGATTAAAAGTATCGTAGGCGGTGGTTTTGATCTCAAGTTCTTCGCGAGTGCTACATCCGATCAGCACGGTGCAGACAGGCGAGATTGGTGTACTTACGGGACTCTGGCCTTCGGTTTAGCCCTGCCGCCCTTTTCCTGTTGCCACCATACAAACAAGAGATTCTTGATTATCTTGTGTTCCAGTCCATTCTCTCTCGTAGCATACCGCAAGAACTCAAGCGTGTTCGCGACCCTCTCAGGCTGGAATTCATCAATAGAGCCTTTGCGGAAAGCTAGGCGTATGCGGTCGCGCAACGTATAGCGGGCAGGCTTAGAGAACTGAACTGCTCTGAGTCCATGACGATACAAGTGTCTGTACGCGTGGATGACAGGCGTCGTCGCCATTGTCGCATTGGTTAAAGTTGCAGACAGCAACGGCGTGATTGGGCGCTCGGAGAATCGTACAACCGCCGCTTGCCGCCGACAAATGCGTCCGTCACGTCACCCAACACTCTTGGTCACTACACTCACATCACCGCCCCGCCTGTCATTTGACAGCACTTGGGCCTGTAGGCACTATAGACTTGCGACTCACTTGCGATTCTTTCTAATACCACGACGCTTTCTACTAACCGCTAAATCTACAGTTACTGCAGGCACTCAATCGGTCATTGCCACTGGTCGCGCAAGTGCTCAACTGCTCTACTCTGGTTCTATGAAAGCCACTGGACACGTGCATCATGACGCGGGTACATCATGCTCGCCCCCAGCTAGCAGGACATCGCAGTATTGCCCTTGACCAGCCCAGGGCTGCAGTGAAGAAGAAGAAACCGTACAAGATCGTGCTCGAAGCCGTCACGCAGGAGAAGAAAAAGCTCCACTCCATTGTCCGTCGCTGCATCTCCGTCCTCAGACGCATCCACTGACCTCGTCCCCAGCTAACATACGCCTCCAACGCACCCGCGGGATTCGGTTTCGTCCCAGCCGGGCATCCAGAATTCACAGAATGGTGCAAAGAGCAATGCCGACAGCGCAATCTCGATGTCCACATCGTTTCGGTCCGCAATAACCAAATCGCATACACCCGAACGGCAACTGACCCTTGAACAGGCGAAACCCAAGAACAAGATGCACGCTGATCCCGAAAAGCTGTCGCACCATGTCCACCGAGTAGGACACCATTTTCCCCTCGAGATTGTAAATCTTGCTTGCAGCAAGTTCGGATATGTCTACGACGAAACCAATGGATTGCGCAAGGACAAGTCGCGTGAGAGGACAAACTGGATCGCTCAAGGTATCGAGGACTACTCCTCGCGACAGCAGCTCCATGGGCGCCCTACAACGGAAAAGGAGTCCAAGGAGCATACCCGTGGGGCCGTTCGTGAGATGTTTCCCAAGATTCCTGAAGCAGATCTCGATTCCATTGTCAACCATGCCTTTGAAGAGGTATATTAGTGACGGCACATCGCTGGAGTACTGCTTACATTGTCTAGGGCACAAATCGAGTAGGCAATGCCAAAGAGCTTTCTTTGGCTCGGCGAGTGCAACTTGCTGTCGTAGCACACATTCGCCATGTTTATACAGACTATGATAAAATGCTCAAAACTGGTACTTGGATGCAAGCTAGGCAGAACGTTGAGCATGTGTCACTGGCAAAGCTCAAGGAGTGGCGCGATGAATCTGGCGAACAGAGCAATGAGATCGAGGATACGTTCCGCGAGGTCATTGTGCTGGACGACGATGATGAGTCTAGTGACGAGGGCTCATTATCGACGCTAGATGAGCGTGAGCAGAGCATGGAGATCGTTTCCAGTCGTGCGAATGCACGAGATCTCCAGCCTGAAGTGTACGCCGATTACGCACGCATGGGAGTCCCTGGTATGAGGCGCGTATCGAGGAGGACAATTATGGTCCCAACCTACACTCGACCCGCGCCTCTACCAGCGGACCCATACAGGCAGCGTACGTCACAGGCACTTCCCGGACACGTGCGACAATACTTGCCTTTGCCTGAAACCCACCCTCCTCCGAGGGAAGAGACGTACAGATCGCCGCACACTCGACCTATTGATTCGTATGTCGAGCCTCTGCTCTATACGTTGTGTTGTGACTGATTTCCTTGAAGAAGTAGACCCCCAGCCTATCATGCCCCAGGGAGGGTTCAGCCACCCATTATGCGAGAGATTGACGGGCAACTGTATCATGTGAGTGTAGATGAATGGTTGAGTCGCGCAAGCGCATCATCAAAGGTATTCCTTTCCATTGTCCTATTATAAACTAACCATTGCAGCTCGAACCGATTAAGGAGCCGCTCGGTTCCTCGAGATATGCAGAACAGCATGATCCCATCCCACATGTTACGCCTCGGCACGTGCAAAATGGTTACGTACAGCCCCAACGAGAAAGCAGAACCTTTGACCGACCCTCAGCACATTCGCGGCGTCCCTCAGAACAAGACATCGTACTGCCTTCTGTGGAGCGTGAGGCAATTGATCTTACTTCTCCACGTCGCATGATATACGCTCCGCCGCCTGGCGCCGTATCTCGTCCGTCTTCGAGAGATTATACATCGTCACAGCAGCCAAAGCGCAAATCTTACCCTTCCTTTGCAGATGACAGAGACGGTCCCAGTGCGCACGATCACAAGCGGTCAAGACCACTGTATCATGATGACGGCTTGGCTCCGCGTGCTACAATGCGATCACTTCATGCTGGCAATCCTCAACCCGTGGATCAACGCGGTCAACATAGGCCGCAACCATCACAACAGTTCGTTGACCTAACATCTAGTCCACATCAACCGCCAGTTCAAGGGAGCGCCAGACGCCATGTGCCTGGCCATGACTTTCCGGTTGCCGGTTCAAGTCGACCTACATATGCTTCGATATATTCTCGCGCGTCACCAGCACATGAAGCGAGAGGTGCACACTCGGGCCAGCCACCTCTTGAATACATGCCCAGCAATGGCATGTTGGAAAGACATGCCGCACCTGTGCCTAAATATATGCCTGTGAGAGATGGCGAGTATCGACGACCCATCGAGCATCATCGCGATCAACCCTTTATTGGCCGTGCATTGTATTACGGTGGTAACGGTCTGCCTTGATCGCATCATTGCTAGCATTGAAGGAGTTCCACGGTTTTCTTTCGGACGATACCCTTTTCCTTGTCTCCGCCTTGCATGTCGGGAGCACGTTCTGCAATTCCATTTTTCGCATAGCACATGCAGCGGTTCGGTGGATTTCAAATTGCATGCAACAGATCATTTCTGATCTGACAGAGGCATGTGAATATTGAAGTTGCTCTTTGAACGGACGGATATGGATGACGAAGCATGAAATGTGGGAATAACCACACAGTGACAATTAGGTCGCATACTAGCTATCAGTCACTAGCTCAAGTAGCATGGGGCTTACTCGCTCGAATATCTTCACAATGACACAACTACGACGTCTCTTTGCAAAACAGTGCTGGTGCATTGCCATGTCACTTGCGTGACAGATGTCGCATGGTTTTCGCGATCATGACATTCGAATATGCCGCTTATATGCAACTTCGCGACATCTAGACCGTACTCAAATATGCTAGTGCCCCTAAGGTGTAGAGTTGCCGCGCTCATGAATGACACCTCTAGTCCCAAGGGTTTGGAGTGCGACCTAAAATTTATTACCATGACGCGTAGATCTGATCGCGTACTACGTCATATCCGACACAACCTAAGCTATGCATCATGAGCTTAAAATTATCAAAAGTATAGACGCCATGCATTGCCCAGGCGTTTTCATTGCGATATAATTTGTTTTGCTTGTTATTTCCCAGTACATTCAACGGTTTGGATTTCTGACCCTAGTTATGAAGATCCCCGAACGCCTTCGACGACCTTTCTACAACAAAAGTGAGATCCATCCTGATGGACCTGCAGAAAGGGTGAAGATAAGACCGAACGAGCCCGAAGATGGCAGCACCATTCGACCGGATCGTGAAAAGCATGACGAGCCTGTGGGATTCTGGCATCCTGAGCTGCGAAAAGTAAGGAACCGCGCATTTGCGAAATGGATCATAACAACTGCCTTCCTGATGGCATTCATCCTTGCCGTGCTGTCAATATACTGGGGTGTATTCTTCCAGGTCGAAAATAGACTGAAGCATCTACTCGTCTACGTCGTTGACATGGATGGCGCCGCTCCCTACGACAACACCGGTGCCCAACCCTTCGTTGGGCAAACGATCACGCAGCTCGTTGAGAAACAATTGAGTGGCAGCACGCCAACTCTAGGCTGGAGCATTCGCTCTGGATCGGAATTCAACAACGACCCCTTGGAGGTGCGTCAAGCAGTCTACAACTGGGACGCCTGGGCCGCCATCATTATCAACCCCAACGCATCCGCCTTGCTCTACCAAGCAGTTGCAACTGGAAACACAAGCTACGAACCCCTTGGTGCCTGTCAATTGGTATACCAGGATTCGCGAGATGATACGAATTGGTACGACTTTATGTTGCCGATCGTCAGCCAGTTCATGACGCAAGCGCAAAGTCAAGTTGGGCAGCGGTGGGCGGGGATGGTGCTTCAAAATGCGAGCGATGCGGCTGCGTTGGCAAATATCCAGGCTGTGCCACAGGCGGTCAATCCGGCGATTGGATTCTCGGAGTTCAATCTGAGGCCATTCTATCCATATACGGGCATTCCTGCTGTGTCGATCGGACTTATCTGTGAGTAAATGCGGTCTAAGCTGGACCATCAAAGAAACGACGGAAGCTAATGGTTGTGCGCAGATCTGATCATCATTTCATTCTTCTCCTTCTCCTTCTATATGCCCATTCACATGCAGTATCTCTCGCCGCAAGGCCATCCACCGCTCAAGTTCCCTCAACTCATTGCTTGGCGGTGGGCAGCTACCATCACAGCATACCTGTTCCTGTCTTTAGCATACAGCTTTGTATCTATGGCGTTCCAGATCAACTTCTTCGGCACCAACCCCATCACTTCTGAAACACAAGTCACGATGATTGAGTATGGTAAGTAGCGCAGTCGCATGTGATTATCTTTGAACAAACCAGGCTGACTCACAACAGGCAATCCCGTCGCATATGGCCACGGAACATTCCCAGTATACTGGATGCTCAACTTCTTCGGCATGATTGCGCTGGGACTCGCATGCGAGAACATGGCCATGGTAGTCGGACAACCATGGATGGGACTTTTCTTGATCTTCTGGGTCATTACCAACGTCTCTACATCTTTCTATGATATTGAGATCGCACCGTCCTTTTACAGATGGGGTTATGCTTGGCCTCTCCATTCTATCGTGGAGGGTAGCCGACAGATCTTGTTTAATCTGCATTCGAGGATCGGACTTGACTTTGGCATATTGATCGCTTGGGGCGCTGTCAATACTGCCTTCTTCCCATTCTGCTGCTTCTTCCAACGTAAGTTCAGTTTATGCTGGGTGATGCTGGGCTGTGCTGACTTGTCTACAGGATGGAAGACGCAGAAACAGGTGCACGAATACTGGCCGATGAACTAGACCAAAAAATCTCATGTAGAAGAGTTCCTGACTGATCGCAAACTATGATAAGAACTACTTCATTATCCATCAATCAAAAAATTAGAAATGCAGAAACATGCTATATTGCATGTGAACAAGACGTGCATGTCTATCGGTTGCCGCCCGGCTTAAATCCGTACCTCGCATTAGCTCAATCATTCTTGCTGACCAATTTCCATGGGTGTCAGCATGTTCGCGCCCTCATTCCTTACATAAAAGTACGCCTTGCTGCAGCTCAAGCTGTCCGCTGCAGAAACAGTCGTGGCAGTCCATAATTGCCAATCTGTTACATTTGTAGTTCGGGCGTAGCTCGACACCGAGAATTATTCTGACGTCATGTATGCATAGTCGTTCGTCCGGTCTATCTACGTACGTTAGACGCGGTCATGCATATATAGTTCCTGTGAGCCTCTATTGATCGTCACTAATATCCCATTCAAATCAACGAGCCACAAAATTGCAAGCATAGTACCACGTTCGCCCAGACCATACACATCATCGCAAACATGTCTGTATCAACACTAAATTACCCCCTGCTCGCCATTCCCGCATACTACATTTTCTCCGTGGTTCCCCACGCCTACGCCTCCAGCCTCCTGGCCAACGCCGGCTACAAAGTCAACAATGCGAGCCCCAAGGCATCGCTATCGCCAGACGCAGTGAAGGGCAAAGTCCCCGAGGCAGTGTACGTTAAATTCCCATCTCCACAACTCCTTGCAAATCATATTCTAACGCTTCCAAGTTTCGGCAAATACCAGCGCGCCGAAGCCGCACAATCCAACAACTTTGAGCAAATGCCCATCTTTGCCGTCGCCGTGCTCGCCAGCCTCTTGGCCGAGCGCTCAACAGCAACTGGGCTGGGCCGCGCAGTAGCCAGTGGCGATGCGACGGGACTGTCGACGTTTATTGGCGCGTGGTTCGCGATCCGGACGGCGTACGTTGTCGCGTATGTGTCCATTGCGGAGCATTCGAAGAGCTTTATTAGGAGCTTCTTGTGGATGACTGGCTCGGGATTGGCGTTTTATCAGATCTATAAGGCGGCTTCGCTTTTGGGATAGAGCTGGACTCAGGGCAAGAAGTGGATGGTGATATTGAAGAATGTATGGGATAATAGATGGGATGAAAGAACTAGTCAAGATACGTGTTAAGCTGAGGGTCTTTTGGCTATAGAAAATGGAAATATGTGCCAGCTACTCCTCAGCGTGTCTGACTTGACAATCTTAATCTTCACTGGACCATTGACGGATATCTGGTTCTTATGATTGAGTCAAATAGGGACACATGGAACGCATCCAGCCTAACACTGTCTCAGAACATGCCCAGTGATTCGTTCAGGTTACCGTGACGGGAGCATGCAGCAACGAGAACACAAAAAGCACTGGTACAGCAAACAAGCAACACATTCCCTCCGTATTCTCGTCTCGCCACATCGATCGCGGCTTTGACAATTTGGCCATTATATCTCATGGAATCCATGTCCCCACCAGGAAAGAAGCTATCCATAACAAGAAGCTCTCTGTGGGCTGGGTACGTTGAACAGTTCGACCTTTCCTTTTTGCTTCTTGTACAATAATGCGATGCGGAACTGCTTTCTTTGGCGGACGCAAGTTCGACCCCTAATTGTACCTGCTGATTGTGTCTATTTTATTCCGCTACGACGTGAATGGAGAGGATCGTGCACAAAATGGACGAACAAGCCTCTTGTTTTGAACTAGCCTTGACTTTCACAAACTGACTTTCTTTTTCTATGACTCCGGAATCTCGTGAATCATGTGCATCGATTGCATTGGCTGAATCACCCTAGGGTGACGGGAAGACGCAGCAGCGAACACGCACGAGGAGCATCGGCAAGCAAACATTCCATGCATCCTCACTCGTGAGTCAGATCCTCCAAGCAAGGCTACGCAATTGTTAACCTCTTTATATACTGTTTGATTTGACTGTCGATCAGGAAAGTAGCTACCATAACAAACATACGTTGATCCCGCGCGGAAGATCTGGGTATAAGTCGCGGACCTTTCCTAATTTTTTGCTCTCGCATATCTTTTGACGTCTGTCTTGGGAGAGTCGTAGGTTCGAATCTGGACATGTCCGGACGAAGATAATGTGCAGGTTTCGATGCAATGTCGCATATGCCGTGAGTTCGCGAGGCAGAGATAGTAGCCAACCGGACTTGACTTGTTTTTGTGTCTGCAAATATCAAATTCCATTTTTACGACTACTTATGCTCTACTTCCATTTTTCGTGTTCTATGCGTGTGCTTGATCTGTGCATGGCCACTTCTATTGATTGCTGCCTGGTGGTGCAAATGCGGAGTGGTGTTTCATTCGGATCAGGCAACAGCTTCATCGTGCAGTGATCAAGTGTATTGTTTGTGCGACGACTAATCATATTTTGTCCTTGGATGGATTCGGTGTGAGCGTCATGTTATTGCATATATTTATTTTAAAATTTTCAACACCGTCAGGAAAGTTGCTACAAACACAAATTCACTTGATCAGAATTTGGCACGGTACTCTGTAACGGGCCTCTTTCCTTTTTGCTCTTTTTTTCCATATACTATTCTTGCATTGCTTCAAGATCAGGGCTATAGTTGCGCCGGTTCGAAACCAGAGCCTGTCCTTTTGCTCCTTGACTGGACTTTGATTTTGCATACATCACTATCAAATCAGATTACACATAATTTAGGCTGCCGTGGGAGGTATGGTTGCGTACTTGCTTGGTGCGGAACAGGCAGCAGCTTTGTCCCTCACCAACCTTGCGAAGGAACACGAATGTTGTTCAAGGTATCGCCCCCAATATTTATGAGTATATGTATTTCAATATTTTAAAAGCTTTCAGGAAAGTTGCTACAAGACCCAAACAAAACAAATTTGTCTTAGGCAAGGTACGTTGTACCGAGCCTCTTTCCTTTTGCTTTTTGCATGTGGAGCTGGAGGCATGTTAATTCCGATGCGTCAGTTCGAGCCCCAAACATAAGCTGACATACTTCGAATCTTTTTGCATCCACCAACGCGACATACGATTTTCTTCGCGATTTTGTTTTTGGAGATGGCGAGCACGCTGTACGACGGAAGCGATATAGATGATGAACTGAAAGCTGGTTATTATTCTATGTTATGTCATCCATCCACGCCAGTAGGGTATTCGCTCAATGATAAAAAAATGTCCAAGAACCGAAACTTAATCAACCAACCTCCCAATCCGTCATTAGCCAAGCCATAAGCGACAAAGCAGAATACAAAAAAGACTCGTGACAACACAGGAAATAGAGATAACTACGTGTCTGCAGGTCTACTCTTCATCTCGCCCAACTCGCTTCCCATGAGAGACACCGTTGAGGCTATGGTTCTTCGGTACGCTGCAGTCTGAGAGAACTGCTCTTCGTAATGCTCCTTCAGTTTTCGCTGACGTTTCTCCATCTTGTACAACCACAGTAGGGCGCCCGCAAGGCCGACAATGACGGCACCGAAGATACCCCCAATGGTACCCCCGACAACAGCGGTTTGGCGCTTTTCTTTGGTGCAGTCGTTCGTTGCGGGAGCGGAG
The DNA here is from genome assembly GCA_001644525.1 of Phaeosphaeriaceae sp. SRC1lsM3a. Lineage (NCBI taxonomy): Eukaryota > Fungi > Ascomycota > Dothideomycetes > Pleosporales > Phaeosphaeriaceae > Phaeosphaeriaceae sp. SRC1lsM3a. The sequence goes on along the minus strand of KV441708.1, from coordinate 1,578,056 downwards.
GTTGTGTCGAATGGCGTGCCGGTGGAGACGGCAGTGGCGACGATTTGCGTTGGCGTTGACGACGGCAATGCCAATGTGATGGAGGCCAAGGGCGTTGATGTTATTTGAAGGGCACCGATTGAAGAAACCGTGACTTTGGGTGCAGATGCGTTGTTGCAGCAGCTGCTTCGGTCGTTGCTGGCTCGACAGCAATATACTCCATAGTCGCATTGTTGAACATTCCATGTGATCACAGCGCTTGATCCACCACTGCTGTTGACTACAGACCATTAGCTTGACCGATAACGTACGATGGAAGAGGGGCTACATACTTGGGCACATTTTGGGACATGCTACGTCTTTCCCAGTAGAATCTGTACAGCCATTCTGCCAGATCATTCCTGTGAACTCGCCACGCGTCGACATGCACAATCCGCTGTCGAGGCAGAGATCAGCACCAGACGACCGTTTGGTGGCGCAACATCCGCTGTGCTTTGCGCTTGGATTACACGGCGCAAAGGTATCGTCGAGCTTCGTACCGTCAACACCGAAGCATTGTTGGCTGGCTGTGAGGGCGAATAGAGTAGCAAAAACAGAAAGAGAGGCGACGAGTGAAGGCATATTAGACAGAACCGATTACGACGTTTGTAAAGGAGTGACTTGAGTGACGACCGACTAGCAATAACTGTAGAACAGGAGGGACGGCCGCGGGACAATATACATACACAAAGCAATCCACATAGTCCGGGATCAGGGCGATCGAGTCTCCATTATCAACTCCACATTGGCACCTCCAAAATTAGTCTGGCACCTCCCACTCGCATTTGTTATGCGTCGAGTAGCCCTGTACCACCGCCCATCAGCTCGGCAGGCCAGGTCTCGACAGGGCTTGCTCGCCTCCAGATGAAACATGGTCATCAAACCCGGGGGATCCGTGTTGCGGTTGCGCCAGCATCCCGGCATGCAAGTCACTGGGAGATCCTGGTGGTGCGAACTAGTCGCAGATTTGACGCAGGCGTTACGGCTTCAACTTGCGCCGCGGTGGTACAGGACTGGATCAGAGACGACTGAAGGCCGAACGACGCCGCGACGGAGGTAAGCTATCAAGGGCTATGGTTAATGGGAACTACAGACTCCGGACATAGACGCGAGCGCTTGCTGATGCGGTTGAGCATTGCGCTTTGTTGTTGGTGGGGTTTGCTTGAATGAGATTCAGTGTGGCTTTTTGCCGCATAAGGGAAGTCAGCAAGGTGGATGGTGAGCCTCTAGCAAATGGGAACGTTGTACTACGAGGACCCAAGGGGTCGAAGGCGCCAAGGGCAGAGGAAGGTTTGAGATGGGAGAGATGAGGTGGACAACAAAGGGGTTCATTGGTCAATGGGTCTAGCGTACAGCCTGTGCGTCAGCCACATCTTCTACTGTATCTGGCCTGCACCTGGCATCTCGACCTCTCAAAGGCTTTTCCGTCTAGCGGTTGACATGTCATCGCACGACGACCTGCTAAAAGCACAACAAGGCTTGTCTCCGGCGCATCATCAAATGCAAAGGTCCTTGGCATATAGAGTCCGCCGCAAACACCATTCACTAATCGAATCTTCCTCGTATCGCTTGATTCTTTAGAGAACAGACAAGCGCATGACGGACCTCATCGATCACTCTGTCTGCTGTGTGCCCTCCGTGTAATTGAACGACTCAGCAACCTCGCGCAGATCTCGACAAGCAGACCATGCTCCGGAACAGGACGCGGCGGACTCCTCAGTGCGGCCCGCGCAAGGGCCCATCCGCGACGTCAGATGTCACCGTGGCACCACACAGTTCCAGGCGCGTCTCGTGCGTTCACCACATCTCGGAAATCTCTTCGCTGTTCTTGATGGCGGCGAATGGACTTGTCGCTGTTGATGACGACGTAGGCGATCAACCGTGCCGTTGAGATAGTTTCGATCAACGGCCCGACCACTGACTCTCGGTCAATAGTTTTAACGTCCGCTTCGACATGCGCTGCTGCAGCAGTGACAGTGCGTCTCTATGATTTGAGCACATGACGTTGACTGATGGGCGATTCATACATGTCAAATTGGCCCCTCCTACGTTCTCTCGGCTTCGTCCGGATTTGAATAATGTTTATGACTCGACCAAGGCTCTTTGGGTCGCTGAGCGCTGGGATGACATGCTCAACTTCACGCTGTGTCTCAAGGATGGCTTGTAAGCAGATCTGAAAAACTTCAACTTTGGTGACGACCTTTCCAGTCTATCAGCCTCGTCTTCACTCGGCCAATTCGGCCAATAAATCTTCAATCCTCCTCAGATCATTGTTTGGCCCACCCTCGACAACCTTCCATTCTAACAAACTCTCCTTCGCCTTCTCTGCCCACATCCTCGCATCTCTCACCATACCGTGTCCGGCATATACGTACGCCAGCCTCTCATAGTCAGTCGCAAGCAACACGTCCAAGCCCTCTTTCGAACTAAGTTCAATAACCTCTTTCTCCCAAGCCACAATCTGCTGCGCATCGTACGTAGCTGGCGTCAAGTTCTCCAATTTCTTCCTTAGCTGCGCGAATCTCGTTCGTCGCTGATCACTCCCTGCGATATCGTACTCCGACGCCAGACACATGTCGCACGTGCATTTGAAGTTCCAACCTTGTTTATACAGCTTCTGGCGCTCAGCATGCTTTAGATCAACTCGTCCGTAGCTGATGCCGATCTCCTCGCCCACAGCAATGTCTCGCAGCGTTTTGATTTCCATCAACAGCGTCTTTGGCACAAAGCGTGCATGTGCATTAGGGCGACAAGCATGATTGATGCGCGCAACGGATGGGAAGAGACACATGTATGCTTCGTCCTCGCCGCCGTCGTGGAATTGGCATGAGAAGGCATTTGTTTTCATGATGTCTTCAATATCACTGCCGCCCAAGCTCTTGTCGAGACCGAGGACGAGCCGTTGGTCGGCATCCGGAAGTTGCCCCAAAGCACGATCAAAGAGCGATGATCCTTGTGTCCGCGACATGTGGGCAGGGAATTGCGCCGACGCGACGATCCGTGGAGAGTCGAGGAGGATGGTGGTGGCTTTGGGTATGCGCTGGGTAGCGACCACTCCGAAGCCTTTCCCTGGGACAGCCTGAACTGTAAAGTACTCATTGGAGATATGGCGCGCTGCTTGAGTATATGGAAAAGCAGAAGTTAGGGCGTCGGCGGCTGACGGTGTGGAGATGATGCTGAGACCGTGGTGAGTCCGGAACCTTTTGGTTGTGTAGGTGCAATATTTTTTGCCTTTTTCCGATACGCAGAAGGGTTGATGTGACCATGTCGGGTGTTGGAACTCGTTGCTGTCGGCCGCTCCATCTTCGGGACTATCGTGGAGACACAACGGCGTTTGGCCCGAAAGGATGTGTTGTTGTGGATGGGCGCATTGTGGTGGAGATATCGATGCATGAACCGTCACCCCGCAAACCAGTGCTGTAACAAACTTTGATATTAAAATCATTTTTAATTTATCGAGAAGAAGTGTTAGACGCGCTCTCAACATCAACATGTTTGTATCTGAACCCCTTGTGCTCTGTAACGCACCTGAAACACAGCATCTGCCCACGCCTCCGCGCAGCACAAACAAGCCCACCCTGAAGCTCAAGACGTCTCGCGCAAGCTCAACATCTTCTTATCAAGTTTCCATCTAGCAAAATCGGGTTTCTCGCCCGAAGGTGGTAGGAAAGAGGAGCCGAAGCCACGTGCAGATCAATCACCAGGATTCCACTCCACATCCCAGCAGCCTGGTCCTTGGCGCTCGGTCTTCACTACCCCAGTCCCATCCCTCTGCAAAAGCAAATAAACCTTCAGATTAATACCAGAAATAGCCCGCAATATCTTCTCATCAAATACGATCGACATGGTAGAAGCCAGTGAGCAAGCCCCGCATCCCAACCCTCACGCATGCATGGCTCAAGGCACCACCGCATGATGTGGAGATGAGCGCGCGCTCCATGGTACTACCTGTCGAGACTTTGCTTTTTCGTTGTTGATCGTTGCACCACAGCAGCGCGCGAATTCGGCAGTTGTGAGGAGATTAAACGGTGCGACGAAAAGTAATGTGTGGCGGTGGTTACAACGTCACGGATGTCCAAAGCAGACAGTGACAGGTTGCACATGCTGGTATCGACAGGGAACATGGGATTACTGAAAGGGGGAAGTTGGAGATTACACAGTATGGACCTGGTATTGGGGTAGTGTGGGCTGGGTCGGGTGTGAGACGTGCACAACGTGCACGACGTGGTGAGAGATCATTTCGAAATGCAGTGCTTGAAATGAGAATCAAGAGGATATACGAAGACGCGGTATTGGCGGACGTGGGAATCTGCGGGTTGTGGATCACGCGCTGTGGTAGATAGTGATGATGAAAGTGCAGCAACAGCCGCCCCTACTCGACCTCTTCATGGAATTACCCTGCCTGGTTTATTATTTCCTAAGGGGTACAGCTTATGCAAGATAATATGTCTTCTCCTCCAACTTCATGTTGTACTGTATTATGCTGCGCCACTCTGTAAAACCCTAGTCGCATTCAACTCAACATGACAACGTGGTTTGATATTGCTTACCATAGCAACGTAGGAGACTGCGACTGCGGAATAAGATTTGTAGCTGTCGGAGGCATTCGAGGGACTCCAGGACGCTATGTGTCTTTATGCCTGGCCACTTCGCTATCAGGGTTTCGGAACATACGTTCATTCAAACTAAGAACGTCTGACGATCGCCAGAACCTTAAAATTCCACCTTTTCGTCGTACATCAAGACCGAATCAAGATCGGTCTTTCTAACTTGCCTGATGGCACCGCAAATGTCAACGGGTAACCCAAGGCCCGACGCATCGAATTCACCGATCAATCGTACGTTCAAGCCTTGAACAGTTCTCCATTCCTATATGACTCCATATACGTAGGAAATTTTATCAATAAGCGAATCTTATCGAAGGTTAGGCCCAATTCCTAATCGCATATTAGGTAGGTAGGCGGCTCGCCTGTAACACACGTTAGGTTAGATACTTTAGAAAATGCATAGTCTTATATAGTATCTCTAGTGTCCTGAGATAGAGGTTTGCAACGATGTATCATTGATTTTCCGACTTATAAAGAGTGTCTCTTAGTATGTAACGAGTATCCTCCAAGGTTTAAAGAATGTCCTCCGACTGCTAATGAGTGTCCTCCAACTTGCAACGAATATCTTCCAACTCCCATTGAGGATCCTCTAACTTGTAGTGAGCCTCCTTGAGATCCTCAATCTCGAATATACGGCAGCACATTCAAGCTAGAGAGACCGTGCCCCTGATTGCTCCTAGGGTCCGCGACCGCAGAACTTGGTATACCTATCCTCATAACCGATAGAAATACTGCGACTGCCGTCATCGATATTGCGCCAGCCTGCCCAAAAAGATCCACAGTAACCAGTGATACGATTGAACGAGTCATTGATCTCGTTCAGCTGACAGAGGGTACCAGTGCCGCCCAAGTTGCAAAAGTAAGCAACCGTGGAGCCGGACATTGACCAGTAGTCCAAGCCCTGCCCAACTGCTCCTGGGTTGCATTGGCTTCTCAGTGCATTGACCGCATTATCGGTGCTCGTGTGGTCTAATTCGTACTTTGGCTGTGCACAATGGAGGCTGTCTTCGTTTCGAGTGAAAAGAGGGGAGCGGGTGTCCGCATCTCGGGCGTAGCGGTGCTTGGGAAGAGCGGCTTCAGAAGCATCAAGTGGGCCGCGGAGGAAGGTGTGGGTTGCTTTGCCTTCCGCATCGTAGCTGACCGCGTAGACACCATCCTGCAGATTGTCGGGAATAGTGAACCCGGTCGCAGCGACCGAGGTGAGGAAAAGAGTGAGGAGCTGAAGGCTATGCATGATGTTGTTCAGGGAGATGAAAGAAGGTAGCCTTGCTGATATTGAACTGTCGGTTTTGGGTGGTGAGCTGTAGGTGAGGGAGGGTCAAGTCTTTATACAATTTCCCCCCCTCCAACACTCGACTATGCTTCGGTCAACTCTCGCTACTATGTTCAATAATGAGCTCGTGCCGGACTTGTGAGCAAGTAATAATCTTTACGAAGTTCGATAGTAAGACGAGTATGGTTGCAACAATGGCTTGAGTCTGATAGTGGAGCTCATTATGTGAGCGCGCAGGTCGACATCCATTTGTAATGCCCTCAATCTATCCTAAAGTCAAATCGCCTCTCGTGTCAGATTCACGTCTCCAGTCTTTCTCGTACAGAGGTGAATTGAGGTTGTACTCGGACCTGTACTCTGGTCCACTAACGAAAGCTGAGTGCACTGCGGGTCCCGCCACAAGTTTCCACCCATTGCCATCGGAGTAGACGATAATCACTGAACCCGTTTTACTGCAAAACAATTCACAAGTGGTAGAAACTCGTGAGGGGAACCAAAATTGTATCTGCGATGGTGACATCTACAACAACATTCACGAGGCGGGCTTCACGATGGGTGAGATTATCTTAGAGAGACTCCACACGACTTGGCAATTGCAGTTTAGCGATAATAGCTGAAAGAAATAGCGAGATAGATGTTGTATGGCTCAAGGAGCATACAAAGACATGCACAAGAGACGCGCATCGCCGACCTATCCTCAATGGCTACGAAAGCTAACACATGCTCTAATCTGAAGAGCTTGCAAGGACGATGATATCTACACGTGGCACATGCCACCTAACTTATCTCACCTGCCTTGGCCTGGTAAAGCCGGCTGCTCCTTGCTTTTGAAACTCGCGTACAGCTGCGAGGTTGAGAGCCTGATCTGCTGACCCATCAACCACATCACCAAGCTTGAGTTTCTGCTAGGCTTTAAGACAGCACACAATCACGTTTTTACATCATTCAGAAAATGCCCAGCTCTTTAAAAATAATCATCTACAGCGGTAGCATTCTAAAGTATTCCTCCAAGCTTGCCCATAAGCAGCGCCTCCACCTTCTCACCCTTCTTCAAACTGCCCTCACCTTGCGGCATACACAGCAACGCATTCGCACCCTTGAAGCTCCCGATACGCGAACTCCGCTGACCACCCGTGGAACTCGCGTAGAGCATGCCGTCTTCTTTGGCTACCACAAGCGCACGGTGATACTCAGGCCGTCCCTTGTCCAAGCGGATATCCTCGTCTAGAACAACCTTCGCCTTCGGAAGGCCTGCGGGCTGAATACCCGCCTGCTGATGCATGGCTGGTAGCACGAAGAGATGGAAGCAGACCACGGCTGATGCGGGATTACCAGGCAAGCTGAATATGACTTTGTCTACGCGATTGCCAGCATCATCCTTGACTGGCACGGTGGCGAAGGTTGTAGGCTTCCCGGGTTTCATGTTGACTCGCCCGAAGTGGATGGTGCCACCAAGTGAACGCTCAATTGTGGGTTTGAGAAGGTCGAGCTCGCCCATGGACACTCCACCGGATGTGATGATCATGTCGCACTTCCGGAGAGCGTTCCGTAGGGTCTGTTCCAGGCTGCCGGGCCTTTCCAAATGTCAGCGAAGACTCAAGATTCAGCACAGATATGATGACCTACTTGTCTGAAGCAATACCAAGGTCGATGGCCTCGAAGTTGTGGCTTCTTACCGCCGTGAGAAGGGTGGGTCGATTTGTGTCTCGCACCTCACCAAGCCGCAGAGGTTCTTCCCTGCTGTGCTCGATAATCTCATCTCCAGTGCTAAGTACACCGACCACTGGCCGCTTGTATACTGAGACTTCATTTGCACCAACTGATGCTAATAGACCAAATTCGCCTCCTACGACTGTGATGCCTTCTCCTTTTCTAAGGATGACGTCGCCATCCTTGACATCGCTTCCCACTTCGCGAACGTTCTCACCAGATTTGATTTCGTCAGTAAGGATCTCAATCTCTTTTTCTTCCTTGCCGTCCTCGGTCTGGCTCTTCAACACGGTGTCTTCTACCATGACGACGGCGTCAGCCCCTGGGGGGAGCGGTGCGCCAGTTGTGATTCGAGCAATCTCGCCATCCTTCAGTTCTTTGACCTCTCCAGCTTGAGCATGTGAGATGATTGTGACAGGGTAGACACCTTTCTCAAACTTGCCGGAGGATGGGATCTTGACAGCATAGCCATCCACGATACTTGCGCGGAAAGCAGGCACCGACTCTGCAGCTTTCACGTCTTCAGCTAACACAGTTCCTCCCAGGCTCATGTCCACAGGCACTTTTTGAACAGTGGGCGCAGGCGTCTGCTCTGAAATGAGGCTGAGGGCGTCGTTCACTGCAAGCATAGGATATGGAGATGATCGATACCTGCGTGTAGGTCCAGCACTGGGATCATTGGACTGGGGTCTCTCCTCAGGCTTTGTATGTGCTCGCGGTCCTGCATGGCCACCATGGCCGTGAGAGTGGCCGTGTCCATGGCCATGGTGTTGATGATGACTGCAACCTGTTGCAGGGGCTGATCGAGTTAATCGTTGTTCGAGTCTCAAACATAATGAATGGTATCCATCATACCTGTCGCTGGCTCGTCAGATACTACGCCCGCCTCCTTTTCAAGCTTTTTGACTCCTCCAGCGTGCAAAGACCTCGAATCAGCTCCAGCGGCCTGGATGCAAGCATGCGGGAGTAATCGTAGCACAGCTTCGAGATTCTCTTTTGCGCCCTTTGGCGAACCGGGTAAGGTCAATATCAGGGTGTGCTTGCGGACACCAGCCACGGGCCTTGCCATAAGTGCAACTGTCATGCATTAGTAAGAGCTTAAGATCACGAGATGAAAAGAACGAACATGGCGTTACAGCGAGAGAGGTCGTGAGCATGCCGTGTCTAGTAGAGTAAGCGAGGTATCAAGTGAAAAGCTATGGTATACTTACACAAGTCCTGGAGCATGTCTATCAATCAAGGGCGTGACTGCCTATCTTGGTTCAGAACTAGTAGACATATGAGTCGTAATAGACATACCTCGGGAGTCACATCTTTAGTCGCGAAACCGGTTCCTCCACTGGTAATGATAAGGTTAAGGGCTTCGTGCCGGTCTGTCCAGCCGCATATCGATTTCTGTATTGCTTGGACATCATCCGAGACAATGCTGGTCTCGGTGACCTCCCATTGGCTGTCCCCGAGATTGTCGAAGACTTCTTTCAACGTGGGAATACATTTGTCTGTCGAAGCATCTTTGGAAGCCGTGTCAGAGACGACAAGAATCGCCGCCCTCAATTTGGTACCACTGTTGCTCATTGTTGTGAGAAGTGCTTGGATGGAGAGGTGTGGGGGAGCTCCGGAGCTGTGATACAAAGCATCATAATCAACGCACGGGCCACTGACATCGACTTACTCATACAACTTATGAAGCGCTTGAACTGCTAGATGATCTATCTTAAATGGTATGTAACGCCTATGCTCGCTCATAATACATGCATTATACAAAGCGTCCCTTATGTACATCATGGTACAAGCGTGGCGCATATTGCCTACTTCAACTCCATATGCTAACGCGTCCGCGAACAGGCGTATCTGCTTCGATTACCATCAGCCTTTTGGCAAGGTTATCGAACTCCGAACCGAATGTGGTGTACGTGGTACGCAAAGACCCAAGGATTTTCTCACTCAAAGTCCTTCGCATTACTCTGCATGAGCAGACCAATGATAAGACCAAACAGTCCAAGAATAGCAGCGAAGATCTCAATGGTGAGGATCTTGACGAACCTAGGAATGTTAGCATATTGTGGCCAAATTGTGAATGCTCTGATGGAGACTCACAGTGCCGGGTCGGCGGCGTCTGCCAGAGCCGCGCTACTCCCGTTGATGCCTACACAGACACCGCAAATCAGGTTGCACATTCCAACAGTCAGGCCAGCCCAGAACAACGCGTATCCGGTGAAAATGTTGGACGCAGAGTAGATCTGTTCGATGTCGTCGAGCTGGGTGAGCTTGGAGGAGAAGATGATGGCCATGATGACGCCGTAAATGGCGACGACTTCGCAGAAAATGATGGAGATCAGATTCTTGGTTCGTATCCGCGGCGCCTTAACACCTCCTCCGAGAATGGAAACACCTGTCGTCCAGATTCCCCTGCTTTCGCGTCAGATGTGTCGTGCGTTTCGTAGGTATGATGCCGTACCATGCTGAGCCTACCACTGAAAGACCGATGCAGAGTCCGATGCCCAAACTTGCGAATGTGTACGGTGAGATTTGTTCGAGGAATTGGCCGATCTGTGGAGGTGTTAGAAGGGTGTCTACGAGTTATCCGCGGGATGGGCGCCTACATTGAAAGCTTCACCCTCGTTCTGGAAGAGCATGTCTGTCCGTCATTAGCGACTGCGTATGCCTGATCCGATTTGTCACATACACAGCGCAACCACGCCGAGCGCGGCTGTCGCGCCGCCGGTTCCATAGGTAAGAGACATGGTGAAGGACTGGGGCTAGACGAGGAGATGGATGATGGGGTGGCGGGCTGGAGCTCTCTCGTGAAAGCAGCTGCACAGGCGCTGGGAGATGACGGTTGCTGCATACGGGTAAACTTCGGCCGGAGACGACTAGCGCCGCCGCGACATAGCCAACGTCCGCGGCAGGCAATCCCCGTCCCTTCAGCACCATCGTTGTCCCACTGCTAGTAACCATGGCGGATGCGACCAAATACTACGAGCTGTACCGCCGGAGCAGGTACGCCATGCGCGCGCGGAGATCTGGTGCTGAGAGTGGTGGCTGACAAAGGACAGTCTGGGCGGTGCCCTCACAGACACGCTCGATAGCCTGATTACCGAGCGCCGAATCGAGCCTCAGTTGGCTATGAAGATCCTCATCAATTTCGATAAAGCGGTCGCAGACGGGCTTGCGGACAAGGTTAAGACTCGCCTGACGTTCAAGGTGAGCATGGTTCGTTGTGGCAGCTGAGGGCTCGTAGACTGATGCGCTGTGTCTGTAGGGCCACCTCGATACCTACCGCTTCTGTGACGATGTTTGGACCTTCATCATCAAGGACATCAACTTCAAGCTCGACAACTCGAACCAGGTTCACGCCGATCGAGTCAAGATCGTCAGCTGTAACACGAAGCGTCCTGGTGAGCCATAGATGCGATACATTAGCGTCAGTGCGGCTCGGTTCGCATGGGCTATAAGTTATGTGAGCCACGGGGCCGTGATGAGAACAAGATTGGGAAACACATGAGGCTGTCCGAGATTTAGGTTTGGAAGCATGGGAAATTATGAGATTCACCCTACGGCGTTATGGAGATTCAGGCAGTTACGGGATACCTTGGCATGGATGCGGAGTTCAGGTTAGGGCAAAATCGTTCTATTTACCAGCATATGCGGTCAAGACTTGAATCAAGAGATCATTTGACGAGTTTTAAGGGTTGTGATTTTTTGCATGTGAAGTGAACAGTCGCATTATAGACCATATTGTGAATCTCTGCATCTTCTGCGCGAAGTCGAACGACCCATTGTTCACGATGAAACTTTCGAAGATACGTTATATGCATCTTGACGTACCATTGCTGGACCGAGCTCGGTAGTGCTCCCGTGTACCTTGTGTCCTTCGAGCCACCCCAATATACCCATCACAACCATCGCAGTCGCATCTGGACCCTGAATCACCTCTTGACAGGCGTGAGCATGTCTTCATCTCAATCTAAATCAGATTGGCTCTTCCTCGCGATCGCGAGTGGAGCATGCGCTGCTTGCAATGGCGTCTTCGCGAAACTGTAAACATCATACCTGAACCATGCCCTACCAGCTACTGATGGATTGTGCAGTACAACGACCGAGCTTACGGCATCATGGGCAAGCGCGGTAGCCAACATTTTTAGTTTGGATCCATCGAACAAGCTCATTGAGTATGCGATTCGAGGGGTATGTTTGCGTCCCTTCAACAGCCTACTCGACAGGGCATGAAACCCAACGCATCATCTGACCACGACATACAGTCCTTCTTTGGCCTCAATATGATCTTCAACGGCGTGATGTGGGGACTTTTCACACGCGCTCTGACTCTGGCATCGTCTACTGTCCGTGTCAGTATCATAAATACTTCCGCGAACTTTATGGTAACAGCAGTCCTTGGCGCCCTCATCTTCAGCGAGAAACTGCCAGGATTGTGGTGGCTTGGTGCCGCTATGCTTGTAGCGGGCAGCGTGATTATTGGTATGAGAGAAGAGACGGAGAAGAAAGATGAGCCTGATACCAGGGCCGAAGCACCGGTACTTGATCGTAACAGCAAAGTGGATGAGGCGAAAGAGAGAGTGGAAATTCGAGGAGCGAGGAATAGGGCGAGCTACAAGTCCAAAGAGGATGACATCTCGAAGTAGTCCGGGAAATTCAGATGCGCTCTAAGAGACAAATAACCTGGTCTGCCCAAGTAGATCGGATTGCACGCTTCCACCTTTCACTCCCAATTGCTTGACCCACCCTGAGCCATGGCCAAGACAAAGCCCCAGAGCAAACGGTATAGCTTTCTATCATTCGTCAAGCAGCGCCCTCTCATGCACCTTGATCTCCTCACCGTGCCCAACTATTTCCCCGTCGCACAAAGCGGATGGCGACATAAGAATAACCCACAACCACACCGCCCCCGAACGACACAGCACAACCGCAACCGGTCTGCCTTCTGAGCAATTCCCTCAGACTTCTCAACACGGGATCTTACGCAAGTCAAGTCAGGTTAAGCCGCCTCAAGTCAAGTCAAGTCTACTCAACTCCGCCGAACAACCACGTCCCATTCCCCAACAACGACAACACCAACAATGAACAGCGCCCTCCGCCCCACTGCAGCCCCCTTCTATCCGCGCACCAACGCTCAAACACACACGGCACCGCCAAACCCCTACATCAGCACCATAGAGCCCTACTACCCCCATCCCGTCACCTACGTCCAGACCGGCCCGCACCAGCACATCCCGCTATACATCTACCACCAAGTGCGCGGCATCTTCGTCAACGAGCGCTTTCACGCACAGCAAGAGCAGTACTTCTATTCGCACATACCTCCTCCTTCTGCACAGCCGGAGCCCGTGGCGTCCTTGGGGTATGAGTGGTGGCCTGGCGATGAGGGAGAGGGGGCGTGGGTTGAGTATGGAGGCGGGGGGTATGGAGTGAATGGGTATGGCTATGGTTATGGTTATGGGTATGTGGGGGAGGATAATAGGAGATATAAGTTTGGGAAGATGGGCAAAAAGGGAAAGGGGAAGAAGGGGTGGTGGTATAAGGGGAAGAAGAAGGGAGAGGATAAGGGTAGGCGGGATAGATGGCGGCTCACCGGGGGCGTGAGCGTTGACGCCGTGGAATAGTTCTGAGCAGAGGAAGATTGAGGATCGTGAGTGACAGACTTGAGGCGTGTGTGGGATGGAGGAGGACTAGGCGACTACATGCTGTAAATGCAGAGGACCACGTGTATTTGAGGACGGGTCATGGTTGAATGACCTTGTCTGAGGATTGTCATTTTTGTACATTGCTCACCCATTAATGTAATCTCCTCAGCCCCTCCACTAGTCCTCTGACATCCTCCAACTCTACTCCTAACCCAGCAATCGCCTGCCTTTGTACCTCCTCCTCACAGTCCAAGAAGCGCTCAATCAACTCTCCGTCCACGAATCGCATCGGCTCTTCCTCTTCCCTGACCTGATTCTTGAATGCACGGTACTTGGCAAATTCCATATCGCCCGGCGCGGCGACAAGGTCCCCGAGGTTCGATTGCAGCGTGATGAGAAGATCGAGATAGTCCTGTGCTATGGTTGCGAAGAGGTAGATCGAGCCTTCCACCTGTAGCGTATGTTAGTATGTGACTCGGCCAGAAAGGAAAGGTTATACTTACAGTGCCCATGAACGCACGCGGAACGACCGCGGCGTCGGGTGCTGTGGCGACATCTATGCGGCGTATCCTATTGACCATCTCGCCTAGCAGCATTTCGCTCGATACATTGAGCCTCCTCTTATCTTCGTCAGTGACACCGTTGGGGTCCCGGTAGAGTACTATCAAGTTCCCTTCAGCGTCGCTCTCGAGGTATGTGTTCTCGTCGACCTCAGCTACAGCAGTCGCCCAGGTGACTTGGAAATGTCGCGCTACCTCGACGAGCTTGTCTGGCAGGCCTGCCTCGCCACGTTGGTACTCGACGACAACCATAGACTTCATGAGATCTGCTATGGCGATCTGGGAGCCGTTGACTGTGATGTCGATCGGTGCAGTTGAGCATCGGAATGTGGTGGCCTTGACGAGGTCAGGTTTACTTTGGGTTTTATACTCGACATCGTAGACCACAATAGTCTTGATGAGTGCAGCTACAATCTTGCCTTCACACATGGCGAGACATCGGCAGCCGCCCTTGACTGCAACTTCAGTGACGAGCTTCAGCACACGCTCTGGGGTAACCTCGAGGATGAGTATGCGCCCTCGCTCTGCGGTCGTGTTTTGGTCGTCTAGGTAGGCAGTACCGACCACGAAACGCTCTGCGACTCCGCCGGATCCGTCGGCCAGTTCGCAACGCATGACGCATTCTACAAGCTCCTCTTCATTAAGTGCATATGTATCGAGCTCCTTGAATTGTATCTCGTCCACCAGCTTGAAGTGACTGAGCATGATTTCTTCGCCACCTTTCAGTATCCGCTTGATTGTGCCAAGACCGAAGGCCTTCAAGCCAGGTGAATAAGCTATCCGCCGGACTGTTTCGTCGACCTTCAGAGTTTGCACATGTGTTGTTCGCTCGGTATCTACGAGCGCTATGCGGAGATCCTCAGCGGTGGCTATAGCTACAGAGCCAGGATATGCTTCAGCATTGAAGGGGCACACCGTTGTTGCATCTTCTGCTGTGACGGCAGAATATACGAGACGGCCTTCGGATGCGTAGATGAGGGATGGGTGCTCGCATGTCACGAAGACATTGAAGATCCCATCGCCCCGAGGCAGTGCACGGAACGAGGCTTCGCGAGTACCAAGCACGATACTCTTCCGTCCTGACAGCTCACCTGCGGAGAGGTTGAAGGAATATGTTACTACGTTGCCATCTGCCATCGCAGCGAACAAGGTTGGTGGCTGGTCGGGGAAGATTTGGGTGAGCAGCAGTGACCGCGGGACAGAGTCCTCGGAGATTTGCACCGTCTTCGTAGGCTCCAAGGTATCGAGGGAACATATCGCGAGCTGCGAGTTCTTCCAGAAACCGATGAAGCATATTGAGCTGGAACCCGGAGGTAGCGCTATACAAGCCACTTGACTTTCAACACCAAATCTTTTTTCTGTGAGGACCTTGAGGACATCCATGCTCAGTACTACAACGGAAACACCTCCCAGTGAGAGCAAGACGTGATCATCGTTAATTGCAGCAGCTGTGATGGTCTGGCCGCCGGACGGCATCCATTCTGAAGTAATCATACCGCCGTCCAGGTCGCAAATCCTAGCTCGGCCACTCGTGACCTGCACAATTCGGCCTTGTGATATGTTGCTCGCAGCTAGAGTGGTTTCATCTAAGGCTACCGAAGCAAACTGTTCAACCTCTTCGACTTCACCCTGAGGATCAAAACGGAAGACGCGAGTCTCGTCGACAAAGGTCACGAGGAGGGTATCGGCATAGTTTGTGGAAGCGCTCGAGTTCAAGCTGAATATGTTCGAAATGTGCTCCATCTCGCCTAGCACGCCGAGATCTTCGAGGCCGACACCGCTTCTTACGCTTCTCAGACTCCCATCTTGGTATGCGCCGCTTCCAGTGACGATGCGAGCTTGGCCGGATGAGTACTCGTTTGTCTGTCCTTCGGCAGAGCGATTGCCCATGTCCATGATGGTGAAATCCAGCACTGGCGCAATGTTCGAGAAGGTCTGCACAATATCCATTGACTGCTCGGCAATCCTAATTAGTTGCGAATCTCCTTGATGGGAGCCAACGAAGACTAAACCAGCATCCAGGTAAATCAATACAGATGCTCGCGAAGTCTGACCAATGACGTCTAATTTCCACGACTGCACGGTGTTCTGCTCATCGAGAAGCAGCATGAAGAGGTATAATCGTCCGTAATCGTCCGCTAGCACAAAGCGTTGAGCGTCTATTCGTTCCCAAGCCACAAAAATGGTTGCCTCTTCAAGAGGCTCAGTCTGTAATTCGGATGTTTCGTCGTCGAAATATGCAATTGATGTCTCTCCGATGACAATGAGGCCATGCGAAGGTTCTTCGATTGGAATCAAGTGGCTCGCACCCAGTTCCAGCTCGGCTTTGCAGGCCTCACCCTCCCCGAGCTCAACCTCGTCGCCGCCCGCAAACATGATCTCTCGCAGCTTCAATTTGACCTGCGAATGGGTATCTTCGTACAGAAGCGCAATCTTGGGCTTATCATCAAAAGCCTTAGGTCGCAGGAACGCCGAGGAGCGAACGAACATCTCTGATAACCGTACAGGCTGAGGTTCTCCGAGACTGGCAATGTCCGGCTCTTGCTTCCGCTTCTTTCCCCTCTGTATCAACGGTATCACCGTCATGATGCCTTCATATACCTCCACGGTCATAAAACGTCCACTGGGATCTACATGGCACCGCTCCCCGGTTTGTGATTCCCGTGCAGCATTGTCTGCCACGCTGGCGAATGACTTTTCTGTCTGCAGCTGGCGCTTATCGGCATTCCAGGATAGCGTAAAGTACATGAATCGATCTGTGCCTACAAAGAGGTGGTCGGTCGGCGAGAGGGCCGGGCGGAGCTTCTGCAGCATCGTGACCTTGCCATATATGGCTTTCTGGTGTTGGAGGGTCAATCCATCCGCAGTCTGGGTGTAGAACTCGAGCCGGTTTGCTTTCCTGGGCTGACTGTCAGTATCTCGACTGACTCTGGCATTGCTCTGCTTACGCAACTACCAGACAGTCTTCATCTTGGGCCATGAAGTTCAATTTCAGTGCATGGCGGACGCTGCTCGGCCGGTGAATGGGGGCGATGTAAGCCATGGTGAAGTCTGGAGCCTGCTACAGCTTCACGAGGGGCTATGAGGGCGGTAGAGGTGCTGCGTGAAGGTTCCTGTCAGGCTCTCGGATGTATCGTCGTCATTAGACTATCGCCGCAAGCCGCGCTAGCGACTTCGCGTCTGCCCCGCCGCGTCTGAATCTCGAACTTTTGGCCGCGGTCGACTTTTTTACCTCCGCAGCTCGCTGCTAAAACACAACACCATGGCGCGTAAGACCAGCCTTTGATAAGCGCCCAGTTGCATGACTTATGTTGTATACTAACAGGCATGGCTGATGTAGCAGCAATGGACGTAGAAGACGACGACCCCGTGGTCGCCGAGTACGATGTCTACATCACCCCCGAGGTGGAGGAGCAACAGCTCTATGTCCTGCAGTACTTGAATCGCCCGCCCGACCAGCCCTTCACCAAGGCCACGCAGAGCAAGCCCACCGAGCTGCGCGTCAAGAAAGAGTCGGGCTTCGTCGAGGTCGATGTTCCGATTGACATACACCAAAACTACAACCGTCCTGCAGGCGTGAAATGGGGCGAGTCGATGCGCAAGACAAAGGGCTTTGGGCAGAGGGCTTTTGGAATTGCTTCTGGCTTCGAGCGCACCATGCCGCGCACGACAAACAGACCTGGTGCTGTCGACGGTACTCCAGCAGCGCCAACCGCAGTCGAGGACGACGACAACTTCGAGGAATACGTCACGCATTTTGAGGATGCAAACGAGAAGGGCCACGTTCTGAACTCGCAGACATTCGGTGGACAGATTCTGAAGGATGATGGTAAAGGTCCTAGCTACATGCTTGGAACCTTCCGCGATGGTGCGCTTCATCAACCCAACCTGAAGAAGTCTGCTGATCAATCTAGACCAGCTACACCTCACAAGACTGAACGGCCTAGTTCAGCTCCGAACGCAGTTTCACCATATCGACGCATCCGCCCAGCTGGACGCAGTCAGCCGCCGCCGAGACAAGGAGTCACAAGAGGGTGCCAAAGTAGCAGAGCCTAAAGCCTTCCTACCAACCGTGAAGAAGAGCGGTGGAGATACCTCAGCCGAATTGACCCAGGCGTTTATGAAGTCGACAAATCAGGAGATGTGGCACAAGCTCAACTACTCGGACGAAGATGTACGACTCTACGATCCATGTCTACCGCATAAGCTGACTGAATTGTAGTCCACAGACGCATACAATGCCTACAGCGAGCGACTGTTCCTGCCTGATGTTGCAGATGCTCCGAAGCTGCACTCCAAGCTGAACAACGATCAGTTCCTGGATGTCATCAGCGCTCCATCTAGCGGCAAAGGTGGCAAGAAGACGTCAAGGCGTACTGCCGGCGAGATGATTGAAATTTCAGACGACTCGGAAGAGGAGGAGGAGCAAGTGAGCAGCGAACCGGTCGCGGCCTGATAGTGAGGGATTCTACGGGCCTCTGCAAGGCATCGTAGATGGTCGTTTTCTACTCCTACAACAAGATACCCATAGATGTCCACAGTCCGGACATTTTTTTTTCCACATCGCGTAAAGACATTGGTCGCCATGTTTGTGTGATTAGATCGGTCCTATATAATCAACAGTCTAAGACTCGTGAATCTTTGCTTCTTTGAACTGTCCACATTTAAGCAATGCTCGAGCTCTCAGGCTCATAGAATCAAACTCATACTATTTATGCTAAAGCATACCGAATGACCAAAAAGTTATGCTGCGACGAACGCATCAGTAAGCTTTGGGGTTAGCGTAGAGTGCGCTCGGACTTCGTTTTCCCAGATAAAAAGTTTTCGGCTGTCTTCACCACCAACAACAGCCTCCAGCACACAGTCCAAAGGAAAGCTTGTGGCAGACTGGTGCTAGCGGTCTACCTCCGGCATTGGCTTCATGATGCCTTCACAGCGCCCACTGCCCGCGGCAGGGGCCGCAACGGCGTCGCAGTTGCATCACGGCCCTTGAACCGCGACCTCGGCTGAGCATCTCCGACCCAAGAGGGGAGACCGCATCCAACCGCAGCCTGCAGCACAGTTCAATATTCGACTACGTGTATCGTAACAGCCACCTCTACCTCACAAATCACAACATGCGGACGGTATCGGCGATAGCATCACCTCTGCGGAGGGTGTCACCAGCCTCAGCCACGCTGAGTTCAAGAAGGTGTTTCTCGACCTCACACCACTTGCAAGCTACATGGGGGTTCATAGGCCTGGGCCGCATGGGTTAGTGCTGTATCTTCTCACATGACCAGCTCGATGCTAACAGCTGTCAGGCTACCCAATGGCTCGGAATCTGAGGGCAAAGATACCAGCGGAGGACACCCTCTTTGTACACGATGTAAACACTGCCGCCACCAAACAGTTCCTTGAGGAACATCCACAAGGTGTCCGAGTAGCTGACAACGTTCGGGAAGTCGCCGAGAAAGCTGTATGTATGATCCTTTCCTGTTTCCCCTTGCCTCTTATGATGAATTAATTGTTCTATCAATGATCTAAGTTGGGGGCCACTTGTGGCCCTTATTCTGATTACACCAAAATTATAGCCAATCCTCTGATGCAAACCTTCTCATCCCTTCTCAGACATCGCCTACGTTGGGGAGCCATAGCTTACGAGGAACAGGAAACAATCGTTACATCGCTGCCAGAACCTTCGCATGTCAAGGGCGTGTTCAAGGAGATGCTTGAGCCTGCGACTCTCCTCACGGATGGTGTCAAGTCGGAGCGACTGTTCATTGACTGCTCCACCATTGATCCCATGACCTCTGGCGAGGTGGCGAAAGCTGCACAATCGTCTGGTCAAGGCCTGTTCATCGATGCCCCTATGTCTGGTGGTGTTGTTGGCGCGCAAGCCGGTACCCTCACCTTCATGATTGGTGCCGCGCCTGAAGCGGTTGAGCGTGCTACGGCAGTGCTCTCTCTGATGGGTCGAAGAGTGCTGCATCTTGGCGAACAGGGTGCTGGGCTCAAGGGCAAGTTGGCTAACAACTACTTGCTCGCGCTCAACAACATTGCCACAGCTGAAGCTATGAGCATGGGCATCAAGTGGGGCCTTGATCCCAAAGCACTTGCTGGGATGATTAACATCAGCACCGGCAAGTGTTGGCCAAGTGAGGTCAACAACCCAGTTCCTGGTGTTGTTGAAGGCTCGCCGGCTGGCAGAGGATACGAAGGCGGATTTGGAGTTGCGCTTGCGAATAAAGACTTGAAGCTTGCGCTCAAGGCGGCGGCAGAGGCTAACGTGAAGCTTGCGTTGGGAGAGTCGGCAAGAGCGCTCTACGATGCTGCGGAAAAGGACGAGAAGTGCAAAGGCCGCGACTTTTCCGTCGTCTACAGGTACCTTGGAGGCAAAGAATAGTAGAGTTCCAAATGCAAATACTCTTCAATTACCATGTCGTGCGCTCGTGTCCGTTCTGTGATAATGCCGAGGCTGTGCGCGCCACTGCTGTGGCTGAGCACGCGTAAGTGCGTCATCTTCCGTTTGGTACCCATCAGGCGACACTCCAAACTCCTCCTACCGCGCGATACCTACCACCTCTCGCTCTTCAATAATCTTTGAACAATATATTTCGACTACACCGGCAAGTATGTGTGGCACCGACTGTTTTTTGATGCTCCTCAGCGTCCTCTTCCCGCCCATTGGAGGTATGTCCCCACCGTGAGCGCAAAGCTCCAGGCACCCGTCCATCGCGGACTTCTTCGCAGAGCCACCAGTAGCTGACTATACGCAGTATGGGTCAAGAAGGGAGTCTGCAGTGCCGATTCCTTGATCAACCTGGCACTTTGCTGCCTCGGCTTCCTCCCCGGCCTCCTCCACGCCTGGTACATCATCCTCCAGAACCCCGAGGCCTATGAGCAGCAGTACCAGCAGGTACCAGACGGCGAGCGCAGCGACGGGCGCACCACTTACTATGTCATCACACACGAGCAGCCTGCGCGACAGGGACATGCTAGCTACGGCACCGTCGGCAGCCAGCCCAGTGCCGGCCAGTTCCCCGGGCAGCAGTCGGGTGGCGTGGGAAGCTTTGCGGGCCAGCAGCAGAAGAATGTGAAGTCTGCAAAGGGTGCGAGCGCACCTGCGCCGCGACCACAGGGACAGGAGGGTGGCGAAGGCAGCTCGAATCAGCCTGAGGGGCCTCCGCCAACGTACGCGGATGTCATCAAGGGAGACCACAAAGTCCAAGACCCGTAGATGGACAGTTTGCGCAGTACGAGGGAGCGTTACAGTTTGTTGCGATAATGGAGGAGGTGCATATAGTCTGTGGGTGTCGAGGTGTTCCGGTCAGGTTGCATTGGGTATGTGATTCAAATGATGCCTTCTGTTACGGTTGGAAATGATATGGATATGAGGTGTCACAGTTGCGTAGGATACTAGTTTAACGTAAAGGGACAGCCAACATCACCCTTTGTATGCAGGTTGACTCTGGTGGTGTACGGGATCCTATGCCACACTGCATGCTCTTTTGCTTGCCTGCAGCGGCATACTAGGTGAACCGACAATGATGATATTGCACGCTAAACAAAATGACACTGTCCCAGATATTCTCCGCACGTCATACTGCAGGAACGCGATCTAGCTGCGGGCGCCGTCCACAAGCTGCATAGTTCCTTGCCGCATACGTCGAGTCCTTGTTACATACGCTCAATCAGGATGAATGTCGAGTCGTAAGGCACTTGAAGTGCATTTAGCCCTGCCCTGCCACCCTACTTTGTCTCCCTTGTTCGTGTGTTGCTTTCGACCGTTGTCCCCTTGAGTCCAAGCATGGGGTATACGAAGGCCGCACAGCAGATGCAGTCAACATCAGCTTACAGTGGGCTCCTTCTCATTATGATCTTATACGCCGATGCCCACTTTCCTTAAGCAGTCAACAATCGAGTAATGCGCTCGTGTACGTATGCGTCGGATGCGACACAGCCCTGCGCGCAGGGTCTGTGGCGCCTTGATGGCCCGTTAGCACCATGCGAAGTCGAATCGAGAAGGCTGTGGTAGCGTATGAAAGCAAGGAACTCAAAGCAAAAAGGCCACCATACAGATGCCTCGGAACGATGGACAACATCTTGTATCGCACAGCGCAATGATCGTTTCAGAATCGTGGACCAATCAAGCTTTGCCGCCAGGCGATCGTCGTCATCGCCCAGGCTTCTAATGCGCGCTGACCTTGTTCCAAGAGCCAGTCAAGCCTTCGAAGCGTCGGCTTGTGTCGTGACGTTTGAGCTTGTCTGGGGTTCGCCATCGCGACCATCAAAAAGACCCCCAGGGTAGTGATTTACATTCACTCATAGATTCGCCTGCACTACACAAATCACCTACGACATTCTTGCCGTGATTTACGAGTCTGTTGTGGCTGAGCTCCTGTGGCTCGTACGCTTGTCCTCATCAACACGTTCTGGGTTTAATTACCTCACAACAGTCCTTGCGCTCTCCTTTCTTAAAGAGCTCACCGGTCTCTCCACAGGGCTGCCTCGACATTTCGATTCAGATCAAGCAACCTTGTACCTGCATAACCATCGTCTTGCGCCCCTTGTCCGAGGAAGTGCCAATACAGTACAACAAGCGCGCTTGTTCGTCCAACAATTGCACCCAAACGGTTTCCGCCCCCAAGCAAACCGCATTCCGATTTGCCTAGCAACCGATCCGACTGTTTGCACACGAGTACGAACGACGGAATTGTCTCGTAGGATATAACTTCTCATAGGAGTTTCCCTGAAAGACAAATATCGGCCCAGTTGCCGTGCACACCGACCCCATGCGTAAGTGGAGCTTTATCTCCGAACCATGACATCTACCATTGCCTCTTTGGCATGTGTCTTACCTCTCTTCCGTGCAACATGCACTAATTTCTCTTCATGTCTTTAGACACAGTTAGACGACAGGCGCATCGCGTCGCATCGTCCAATGGCGGCGATGGCGCTGTGAACTACAACCCTTTTGCGCGACAACGCTCGCGGGACATACAGACAGATCCTGAGAACCCTCCTCTACGACCAACAGCATCGGAACCAGCCGCAGCTACGATCGATGAGCATAGTATTGAGCACACTGAAGGGGAAAAGGACTATGGGCACCCAAAGCACCACAATACCGAGCCTACGCCCACTTCATCAGAAGGCTTCCCGGCTACTGGACCATCAACCGATAGAGGACTCGAACACACCAATGGGGCCGAGAAAGCCTCTAATGGCAGCACAGTGGTGGGATCGAGTCGACACAATAGCAACAGCCATGTTACCAAGCGGACCAAGTTCAAGGGCATCTTTCGAAAAGACCATGAAGGTGGTGAAGACAGCGAATTGACTCATGTCGATTCCGATCAGCTGTCCTTGGAGGAGCGCAAGAAGCGAGCCCTAAAAAAGAAGATTCCAGTTGGTGCACAGATCAAATATGTCCTTTTTGGGGCATGGATCAACGTCTTGCTCGTCTTTGTGCCGGTCGGATTTGCAGTCTACTATGCTAGGCTCGCTCCCGTACCCGTCTTCATCATCAACTTTATCGCCATTATTCCTCTGGCGGCTATGCTAAGTAACGCGACGGAAGAGTTGGCTATTCGAGTTGGAGAAACGCTCGGTGGACTCCTTAACGCAACCTTCGGCAATGCTGTCGAGCTCATCGTTTCTGTCCAGGCTTTGATCAAGAACGAGATCACCATCGTCAAGACATCCCTCATTGGCAGTATGTTGTCCAATTTGCTGCTTGTCTTAGGCATGTCCTTCTTCCTCGGTGGCATCAACCGCTCTGAGCAGTTTTTCAACGTCACTGTTGCGCAAACTGCCGCTTCTCTACTTGCTCTCTGTATCGCGTCGCTCATCATTCCGACCGTTTTCCACAACATGATCGCGGAAGATGACATCGTTGCCGGCGATGCGGAGAAGAATCAGGAACTGTCACGCGGAACTGCCGTCATCCTCTTGTTCGTCTACGGGTGCTACCTCACGTTCCAGCTCAAGACCCACGCCACCATGTACAACGCGCCCAGCCAGAAGGTCGAGAAGCGCAAATCGTCCAGGAAAGCGGAAGGCGATGCGACGCGCGGTATCGCTGCCATCGGCGCCGGTACTGCTGCTGTAGCCGGCGGCGGCATCAACCGCAACACAACCTTCAAGAATCCCGACGAGAACCACGCTGATAACCAGGAAGAGGAGGAGTTCGAGACTCCTCAACTCTCCGTCATCGGTGCTCTGGTCACCCTCGCCTTCTCCACCACTCTTGTCGCTTTCTGCTCCGAGTTCATGGTTTCCAGCATTGACGGCCTCACCGAAACTGGCGGCATCTCCACCACGTTCGTCGGTTTGATCCTCCTGCCCATCGTCGGTAACGCCGCTGAGCACGCCACTGCTGTAACGGTCGCTATCAAGGACAAGATGGACTTGTCCATCGGTGTCGCTGTCGGTTCCAGTATGCAAATTGCTCTCCTCGTCTTCCCGCTCATCGTCATCCTCGGCTGGATCTTGGGCAAGGACTGCATGACGCTCTACTTCGATACCTTCCAGATCGCCACGTTGTTCGTGTCGGTGCTCCTTGTCAACTACCTGATTCAGGATGGCAAATCTCGTAAGTTTTCCCGCTCATATTCGTTGTCAAAACAAGTGCTAACGAACGGATCACAGATTGGCTTGAAGGAGTCTTGCTCATGGCATCGTATATCATCATTGCGCTTGCTGCCTGGTTCTACCCCAATATCGAGGAGAACCAGTGCTAGAACTAGTGCTAGATGTCGCAAACATTTTCTTTTGTCTTAAACTTACGAACCCAAATTTGTCTTGAATAATGGTCTTGCAGATACCCAAGTGTATGTCCGGTGTATTATCTCCTTTGGTTAGATGAGAATAAATTTTAATTGCTTCTATACTTCATTCTCGTCATTATGTTGTTGTCGATAGTTTAGGTCTGTGTTAAATCGCGGTCGCTGTCTTTGGTAGGTTGCACTTTCCGCAGAGAAGTCACGTTCCTAACATGTTGCATTTGTGTTCAGTATGCTCCTCATACACTATCCCGCTGGATACAACCTTTTTCAAACGATCGAACGCCTACCTCATAAGTATGCCAGGAGGTCTTCAACATATCCCAATCCGCCCCAAAATGTCGGTTGCCGCGACTTCCTATTACCGCCGGCCTTCACCGTGCCTTTATTTATTGCGAGAATTGTCCCCCACTTCGGCGCACCAGAGCTTCACTTTGCATTACGCCTGCCTCTCTTACCTCACCTCACGCGCCGCCGTTTGTTGCCAGTATAAGGCTCTGGACATATTAAAGGCGACACCTGATCTGTTCTGCTCCTTCCTTCCTACCACAATCTTTTCTCCTTTGGCACACCTATACCTTCAAACTCAATCCACGATATCAGGCTCTTGACGACTTACTTCCAGCTCTCTAATCTTCGTGGCTTGCGAACCAGGGTATTGCGTAACCTCGTCTGCTCTATACTTCAGGAAATCCACACTCCATCATTGAGCGGGCTTTGCGAAACGGTTTGAGCATACACTGCGACCTCTGTCAAGTTCTTGCACTGCGACAGATTCAGTGATCGAGTCTTGTACCATTTTCTGAGCTCCTCGACATCGGGTAAGCAATGAACCTCTGTTCGCAAAGCAAGATTGACATTGGACTTAGTCCACGATGAGCGACCAGAACGACATGGGCGACCATGGTGGCGACCTGCAAATTCCTCCTACTCCTGATATCGGCGCAAACGAGGTCGAGCCGCCAGTTGATGACGGCGACGAGGACACGTGTATGGGCGACCATGGCGACAACCTGCATCCTCCTCTTCCAGAATTTAACGGAAACGAAGCCGAGCCGCCAGTTAAATTTGGCGACGATGACACACATATGAGCGAGCATATCGAGAGCGACCTCGAAGATCACGAAGATCAGCGTACCGAAGCAGCTCATCTCTCAGTCACACCTGGGTTTGAGAATGTTCCCATTCATAACTCTGAAACCACTCCCACCAGCGACTCCGGCCAAGTCACCATTCGCGACTTGGAGGACTCTCATGGACGCAGCTCGAGTCTGGGTGCCGCAGGTCTTGTCAGCGATTTCGAGGACGGAGTAGAGGATGACATGGAGCGTATTCAAGAAGAGATCTTGCCGACAATCGAACAAGAAGAGCTTGAGGTTGATGCCATGGATGATGTGCTCGATGAGGAAGAAGATTCACAGCAACAGTTCGAAGACGATTTCCACATTACCGAGGCTGGCATGCCGCCTGATGTGCCCGTCCATGCTCATGATGGAGAGCATCAAGAGCAAGACGCAAGTGCGGAATCCACACATAGCGATCAATTCTTGCAGGTGCAGAGCGTACAACACGGCGAACCAGCTGCTCTGCAGTCGAATGGCGTCGAAGAGGAGGACTCCTCCAGCCTATTCATCCCAGAAGAGTCGCCACCCGCGCCCAAGCTGCCGTCTCTTCAACTTGTTCCCTTGCGTATGCCGTCATCCGCACGTCCAGCTTCACATCCTACCACACCTGGTAATTCAATATTTGCCAAAATTCGAAACATGCAAAAAGCACATGCAGAAAGGAAGAACGCAGCGACGAAACGAGCCAATGCACATCGGCACATCCCCCAGCCTGACAACGAAGCTTACCTCGAGGCTGTTATGGCCCCGATCACGCCACTCTCCTCAACACAGGCACCAGAAGTTTCTGAGGAAGAAATGGATGCGAGACTTGCTCTTCAGGAGTTTCAGCGTCAGCAGCGCAAGTACGCTGAGCTGAAGCGCCAGAATGGTGGTTCTCTCACATTCAGGCAAGATGTGGAATGGATGCAGGTTCGAAATGCGGAAGAGAAACGCAAATGGAAGTACGCACGGGACATGGCTGAGCAAGACGCGGAAAGTGAAGCAGAACTCGTGCCTGAAGCCTATCCTAGCTATAGTGAGGATAATGTGGGCAACGGCGATGAGTCTGACAGTGCTTTCAACCAGTCGACCAGCTCTTCTCGCAAGCGCCATGGCCGAGACATGCCTCGCAAGGAGCCAAAGCAGTTCTCGATGCTAGAGGCAGAGATGCAAAGCATGAGGGTGGCTCTGGAAGCAGGCGAAGACGTACCAAAGAAAAAGAAGACAACCCAAGACGCTCAGGACGGGACACAGTCCTCGCGCACCAGCAGCAAGAGCAAGGACATGAAGGCCAAATCGAAGGTTACCAAGTCGAGAGCGAATCCCAAGGCTTTCAGCAAAAGTACACGAAAGACTTTGAAGAGCAAGCGTGAGGCTGCTGCCGCGCTCAAACAGGCTTCCTCTCTGTTCAATGCCAATGTCTTCGAGGTGCAGGCTGGAGATGACGCACCCGCAGTGCCTACGTTTCGAACTCGGAATAAGCAGGACGCCCTAAAGGAACTCATCGCGAGTGTGCCTCTGGGTGAAATGAAAGAAGCGCGCGGTGATATGTCAACTCTACTCGCCGCCACCAAGGAATTCATTGGGCATGGTGCCTGCAAGGCTGATGGAGCAGGTGGTTGGCTTGTCAGGGGTATGAAAACGTCATTGAAAAGCTACCAAGTGCTGGGCAGTGCCTTCTTGCGTCGCCGAGAAAATGCCCCGGAGCAGCCGCGTGGAGGATTGATGGCAGACCAAATGGGTCTCGGCAAGACCCTCATGATGATAGCTAACATCGTCAATGGACAGCCGAAGCCGGGGAAACATCCGCGCACAACATTGCTCGTGGCTAGCCCAGCACTTCTCACTCAATGGGCCGCGGAAATCCAACGGCACACCGACCCAAAGATTGGGGTCAAGATCATGAGGTATGGCAGTGGGACTCGCATCGACTCGAACCAGACCTTTCATGTTCTTCAACAACACGATTATGTTCTCACCACATACAACGAGGTGATGAAGTCATATCCCAAGAATGAGCCCCCAATCCAGTGCCAGACAGCGCAGCAAAAGATTGACTGGTGGAAAAAAACTTATGAGACCAAACGTGGAATCCTCCATCGTATGGGATTCCTGCGCATTGTTCTTGACGAAGCTCAAGCTATCAAGAATCACCTAAGTCGTACTTCGATCGCTTGTCGTGCTCTGATGGCCGAGCACAAATGGGCTATGAGCGGTACCCCTATCTTGAACAGCTTGACGGAGCTCTATCCATACTTCAAGTTCCTTAACGTTCCGCACACGGGCAGCTACAAGATCTTCAAGCACAATTACTGTGACAGCAAAAATATCGAGAATACAGAGCGTTTGCTCTCTCGTCTCGCACAGTTCATGATCCGCCGTACTCACGGCGACCGGCTGTTCCACGCCCCGATTTTGAAGCTACCACAAGCTGCTCAGGGCACATTCTGGTGTGAGTTCAATCCAATCGAGCGCGTCATATATGAGATCGTGCGTCAACGATTCTCCGAGAGAATCAATCAATGGCGTAGCAATGGTGAGCTGGAGAAGGGTTATAGTAATGCATTGGTGATGCTTTTGCGGCTTCGCCAGCTCACGGCACATGTTCTCATGCTACAATTTGTGATGCGAGATCTACTGGAAGTGGAGGATATCGAGCGAATCAAGGCAGTGGTGAAAGAGCAGGTGGCCGACAGCAATACTCAGCCAGGTCGCACGATCATCGCCATTCGCAAGCAGCTCGAAAAGCATGCTATCGAAGAGAAACAGAAGGCCAAGGCTAAAGCAGATGCTGCGGCAGCAAAAGCCAAAGCTAAAGCCAAAGGAGAAGAGTGGGTTGAGCCGGATGGTGAGGCAGAAGTCGAGGACGATTTCCCAGAATCGGAACCGGAGTCGGAGCGGGACGAAGAAGAGTTCACAGGACGAACTACTGCTCATGAAGGCGCACGCCTAGGTGGTAGTGGGCAACAGTTCGGCAAGGAATACAATTTCAAGCCTTACCTCGCAAGTCTCAGGACAGGCCAGAGCTGGGAGAAGGCCAAAAAGAAAGCCACCTGCAGCTATTGTGGCAAGACGCCGAGATATCCCTGGATCGCGAGCTGTGGACATCTTATTTGCGCGGAACCATGCATGGAGCGCGCGGATATTGACGCTGCCGAGGATGGGAAGTCAAATTGGACATGCAAAGCCTGCGGCAAGACACCAACCTTCGTTCAGCCATGCGATCCCGATGATTATGACTCAGTCGAGCCTGTAGCCCAGGGAACCCGCTCGAGGACAGCAAAGAAGAATGGAAAAAAGCGAAAGCGTCACGATCGTGAAGACATTGCGGACGATTGGCTCTCATTGGCTGGTGCTGA
The DNA here is from genome assembly GCA_001644525.1 of Phaeosphaeriaceae sp. SRC1lsM3a. Lineage (NCBI taxonomy): Eukaryota > Fungi > Ascomycota > Dothideomycetes > Pleosporales > Phaeosphaeriaceae > Phaeosphaeriaceae sp. SRC1lsM3a. The sequence goes on along the minus strand of KV441708.1, from coordinate 1,549,015 downwards.
GGTGCTTCCTTCGGCAAAGACTCTCGCCATCAAGGCCCAGATCCTGAACTGGAGGAAGGAAGACCCGAAGGTCAAGATCATCATCTATACTCAGTTCCTAGCCATGTAAGTCTATGGTGCCACCACATGATATGTCACTAACTGCGTACAGGGTGCGTATTTTGGGCAAGATATGCCAGCAGGAGGGTTGGCAAGCTGAGCAGGTACGTTATGGCATGTCGTGTTTGAACCGGTCGAGTTCTTGAAACTCGCGACAATACTGACCCAACACCAGTACATTGGAACCATGAGCTTCAACGCGCGCGATAAAGCTATCAGCACGTTTGCTAACAATCCAAATTGCAACATTCTGCTCGCATCATTGCGATGCGGTGGCTGTAAGTCTCGCCTGCTAGACTGTTCAACGCACCTGCTTACCTTTCCTCAGTGGGCCTCAACCTCACCATGGCTTCGCGCGTCATCATTCTCGACCCATGGTGGAACGAGGCTTCAGAGCAGCAAGCATTCTGTCGTGTCTTTCGCATCGGTCAGAAAGACGAGACGTTCATGTCGCGTCTCTGCGTGAAGAACACAATTGATGAGCGCTTGATGGACATGCATGATCGCAAGAACAGGGAGATCAACGAGGTGATGGAGGATGATGGCAGCCGACTTCGAAAGTACGTTCTTAGACAAGATTTTCGGCGTCATATACTAAAGCTGGGACAGGTTGACCTTCACCGACCTCGTGCGTCTGTTCAGCGATCTGGGCGAGGGCGACGAGGCGGGCGAGAGCGGAGGCAATACTTTCGTCATGGTGGACAATCCTGATCCTTCTGGCAGCTTCCGGGCTGACCGTGACGACGAGGGATATGCGGATGAGATGTAACTGAAGCGAGGTGTTTGCTTTTTGCAATCCGAGGAGGGCTTGGATTTGTGCCGAGGCGTTTGGTGGTTTGGAAACGAACGAGGTATTTTCTGCAAGCCGTACCTACGAGCATCTCATCTGCTCATTGGTCTGGGAATGGTTCCCACGGACAAGGTGTTTGCTTGCTATCACGGATCATCATATACGGTTACTCAAAAAGTCATCTTGCTTGGTAGTCCTTGAACGCTACTCCTCCGTGGCTTAGTGTGTATCTACCAAAAGACGCCAGATCGGCCGTGCGCATATTTGCTTCATCGCTTGATCGGGCTCAGGCTGCAGGATTCGATGGTGTAGTCTGGCATGTTATGCAGTGAGGTCGAGGTTGGCCGATAAGGACTAGGCGGCTGGCCAATCAGCGGCTTGGTGTTGGACTGACATGCATGGCGTGGGCGCCTTGTTGCGATTCACATCTGTTGAAAGCGACGCCAGCAGCCAAAGACAGCTGCACCCGGGCTTGGCCTACCATGCCGCTGAGAAGTCGCCTGTTATCCGCAAAACGACGAAGACGACGACCGAGTCGAACACCTAGGCGCTGATTAATGGGGCGCTGAGCGAGGGTTGGCCGTTCTGCTCAGGTCACCCACCGCATCCCTCCCCGCCATCCTTGAACCCCACATTCTGGCCATCAGCGCGCCCCGATGGAAAACCACGCCGCGGACGCGCCTCCGGACGCACCCGCGAAGAAGGCGCGCAGGAGCAAGAAGGACAGTACAGGCGACGATGGGAAGAAACGCAGGTGCATCTCGAGTGCATGCGTGCCATGTCGCAAACGCAAGAGCAAGGTACGTAATGGGTACTTGGCTGAGTTGTGTATCTCCGGTGAAGGGCACATGTATGCGCCCTGTCGCCGGTACTACCAACACCCCCAACACCACCACCGCTGTTATTAAAATCATGCGCTTACACGAGAGAACAGTGCGATGGGACCACACCCGCTTGCTCGGCGTGTGCCGCTGTATACAACACCGAATGCGTTTACGACCTGAACTCAGACCATCGTCGCAAGGGCGTGTATAAGAAAGACATCGACAACCTCAAGACGCGCAACTCGACCCTGCAGACGCTGATCCAGGCCATTCTCAACTACCCCGAGGACGAAGTCGCCGACCTTGTGCAACAAATTCGCACCTGCGAGAGCCTCGATAACGTCGCCGAGAATATCATTGCGCGCGAGAACGGCGAACTCGACGACGATGAACAGATCAGCCCGGACTCGTCGCCGCTCCTTGGGCCTGGCCAGGCGACCTTTGAGAGCCAACTGAGCGGCAAGATGGGCGAGCTACGTCTCGAGGACGGCTCTACGCGCTACATTGGCGGTACATCGCACCTCATCTATATGGACAAAGGGGTCGAAGCTGCAGAATCACCCGACACCTACCCAGAAGAACTGCAGTCTACAGAAGATCCCTTTTGCTCATGGACGACGGTGACGACTGATCCGGAGCTGGTGCAACATCTTATCAGCATGTACTTTTGCTGGCACTACAGCTTCTTCACCACGCTGGCTAAGAACTTGTTTCTCCAGGAGTTTCAACTTGGCAAGCCGCCGCCGGGATCGAACCGACGGATGCAATACTGTACACCACTGTTAGTCAACGCCATGCTGGCACTTGGATGTCACTTTTCGTCATGGCCGGGCGCACGCGCCTTCCGAGACGACTCAGCGACGGCTGGCGACCACTTCTTCAAAGAGACCAAGCGGTTGATTATGGAGGGCGACCTCCACGAGGTCCCTACGCTTCCCACTGTGCAGGCGCTCGCACTCATGTCAGTTCGAGAAGCTGGTTGTGGTAGAGAGGCCAAAGGCTGGGTATACAGTGGCATGAGCTTCCGCATGGCGTGCGACTTGGGCCTGAACCTAGGCATGCACAGCAAAGGGAACATGGATGAGACAGAGGAAGATGCTCGACGTATAACGTTCTGGGGCTGCTTCCTCTTCGACAAGTGCTGGAGCAACTACCTCGGACGATTACCGCAACTACACAACACTATGGTCACGGTGCCCAAGTTCGAAGTCTTCCCAGTCGAAGATGCTGAAACGTGGAGTGCAGTCACAGATTCTGGAATCAACCAAGCACACTCGCAACCCAGCAGGACGCGTGCTATTGCGCTGCAGATATCGAAGCTATGTGAGATTTCTAGCGACTTGATGAACTTCTTCTACAATCCAATCGACATGGACAAGGCGAAAGGGAAGCAGGCGGAGCTCAAGAAATTGAGCGAGATCCACATGCGACTCGAGACGTGGCGGCGAGAGCTGCCAAAAGAGCTGGAGCCCAAGGAAGGCGGCTTGCCACATATGCTCGTTATGCAGTAAGTCTTTTGCACTTTAGAGCCCACCAAGATACTAATCAACCACAGTATGTTCTTCCAACTGCTCTACATCCATCTCTTCAGGCCATTCCTCAAATACAACCCGAACAATTCTCCTTTACCTGCACATGTCTCACCGCGCAAGCTTTGTACACAAGCAGCGGCGATGATCTCGAAGCTCCTCCGACTTTACAAGCGATCACACGGGCTGCGGCAGATCTGCAACGTGTGCGTCTACATTGCGCACTCAGCATGTACCATCCACCTTCTCAACCTGCCAGAGAAGAACGCGAAACGTGACATCATCCACGGCGTCAAGCATCTAGAAGAGATTGCAGAAGGCTGGCTCTGCGCACGCCGCACTCTCGGCATCCTCAGCGTACTCGCCAAACGCTGGAAAGTTGAGCTCCCCGAAGAAGCAGACGCAGTCCTCAAACGAACGGACGCAAAATTCGGTCCTTGGAGTGAAGTCAGCACACCAAAAGCCAATCATCGCGATCCAGCACAGCTACAAGACCAACACCCCTCGCCAGCAGACCAAGCGTCGCCCTCACTCCAGCCCTACAGCATGAACATTGCCACCGTAGCAACTCCGCAGTACCTGAACCGGATGCCTCAGAACAGCAATTCTGTAAGCACAGCACCTTACGCCCGTTCTTCCGGGTCCCTACCTCCATCCGACCCCAACGCACTCGCTTACACGCGCACCCAGCACCATCGCGCCACTCCTTCCTCCGCAAGTCTCAATGCGCCCACGCCCGCCTCAACTCAAGGTCGGCGCTCCATCGACGGCCAAAGCACGACGGGCAACTCACCGAGCCAAATGTTTGGCGGCGTCGACCAGCTGATGCGCGAAGGCCAGGACTGGATCTTCCGCGACCAGACGCAGTTGGCGAATGGGTTTGACAACTGGAATCCAAGCTCGATTGACGATATTGCGTCGTGGTTTGCGAGTGCGCAGAGTCCTGCCGCGGGGTTCACGGGCGCGAGCAATCCGGCGATGAGTGGGCAGATGAACGGTGGGCCGGTGGGGGGCGGGTATGCAAATGCGAATGTGAGTGGGAATGGGAATGGGGGTGCTGGGCATTCCAATGTTGGGGCTCAGAATGGGGTGGAGAATATCAATGGGTTGCAGGGGTTTACGTATGATGAGGGGAGTTGGTATGATTATCAGTGAGCTCTTCACTTTTTCGAGGGGTTGATTTTGTTCTTTTGGGTGGATCTATAGGTCCGCCAGGTATGTTGGTCCTTGTTTCCGTTTCTGGGATAAGTCTGGTGTCTGGAGTGTAACAGCGATGGGGAGGAGTTTGGGCGTGACAAAAAGCTTCTTGTCGCGCTGCCAGCGTTCCAAATCGTCTAATCTCGTCATCTGAACGTTTTCGCTTGAACTAAAGACCTTGATCTCTATTTTTCTAGCGAAACTTTCAGATTGCGGAAATAGACGATGCTGGCCACAATTGAAGACCTCAGGTTAGCGATATAGAATCTTGAAGTATACGATTATCTTGACTTTATCCTGTACTTATCCTGAGGACGTAAGGCCAATGTCTGCAGGACGCTTTCCTCATTGGGTATCACACATCCAAGACGTTGACGCCAATAAGTCCGGACTTACAAGCACAACAACAAATCACACGCCGCTCCTTGCGCAGCTCATCTACTCCAATCCTCAAAGTTATGCAAAACAACACAATCTCCTGCATCCTCTCCTTGCCCTACTCCTCCTCTTCTTTCCCTCACTCCCCCTCTTCTCCCCATCCCCCTTTTCATCCTCCTCTTCACCCACAACATCCCACAACGTACGATTCCCATGAGACCCTCCTAACGCAACACTACTCCTCGATCCCAACAGTTCCCCCCGACACGCATACATCGCTGCCCCATCTGCCCTAACATGCTCGACGAACCTGCTCCCGCTCGGCGTGCGCCTGCGCACTGCTACCGAGGAGCGAGCCGAGGAGGAAGAAGGGGGTGCCGGCGAGGACGAGATTGGTGCGAGGGAAGGGTAGTGAGGTGGCAAGCGGGGATAGAGGGTGGAGCGATATCCGAGGATACCGCAGAAACCTGCATGGGGATTGGCACGTTGGAGGTGGAGGGGAGTTTGGGCTATGCGTCGGGAAAGGGGAGGGGAGGGGGATCCGGTGGTGCTTTCACCTTGTCTTCCACCTTCATTCGATCGGGAACCTTCTTCTGCTTCGCGAGGCGGACAGCGCGTCAGTGCCGGAAAGTCCTGCAGATTGATCTCCCTGGGACAGACGGTGCGGAGATGCATGTGTCGCGCAGTTGCCACGGCCTCGATATCTGGCGATGAAATGGGATTTGGACTTGGGCTTCTTTGATCCCTACTTTTACTCTTCCCCTCGTCCTCTTCTCGAGACGATTCACCATCCTGATCGTCTTCGTCTTCCTCACCACCAGCTGAAAAAGGCGACATAGCACGATACATCCCCCAACTCCAACTCATCCTTGGCGCCCTAAATGTTCGATTGGGTGTTCTGCGCCCTGCTCCTGCCAATATCGACAGCAGAGGAGTTGACGACGATACGGTAGCCTGCTGGCTACACTTCTCCTTCCCTTTCTTCTCACCATGCCTATGCAAGCTCGTATCCTCCAGCCTCCACGTCGCAGAATCGTTCCTGTCGTGCCTCAGCGCACGTGATAGCTCAGGTGCGGGCGACGACGAAAAGCCAGCGCGCTGGGCCTCGAGGTACGAGGCGATGTCGAAGTCCGTGGGTGGGTGGGGTGTGCAGGGTGGTGAGTGGAGGGAGGATGTAGACATGTTGATGTGGAGGATGTGAGGGGCTACAGGGTGTGGCTTGGAATATGTGGTTGTGAAGTGTGAAAGTTGGTTGAGTGTGCTCCAGGTATGTTATTTTCAAGGTGAAAAGTTGTTTGTGATGTGGTTGAAGTACAACTGAAAAGGGACTTGGAACTGTGTGGTGAGATGAACTGTAAGAGGGGATTGGGCAATATATATAAGTCACTGTGAAAGAAGTCATGGAAAAAGGGACTTTCAGGTGCCATGGAAATGATACCTCAACGCTACCAAAATTATTGCATTTCAGTGCCCAGCACTAGAACTATCCGTATCTCTCACTGGCTGCTCTGGGAGCGCAAACATGGGCACCTTCCGTGCTGGCGAGCCCAGTGGATTTTGCATCCCTATTGAATGGCCTGCGGGAGCTTCGTCTTCTGGTAACGAGGGCTCCGACGGTAGTGTTGCCAGTGTAGAGCCAGTATCGTTGACCGCCGCGACTTTGGCGCGTATGGACGAGAGCGCTGATTCGTTATTTTCATATGGATTTTGAGGATGTGACCCTTGATCTGATCCATCGTGACTGTGGTTTGGGTGTGACGCTAGTCCATTGGGAACCATCTCTTGGTCCCGTGACCTCTCCGGCAGTGCAGCGTCTGGAGTATTGGGCATGACCTCTGCCTGCGATGTGTCCTTTGCTTCCTCTGGTTTTGGCGCGGCCCTCTTTGCTCGCGCTTTTGCAATCAAGTCGTCGAAATCGGTCTTGTGCGATTTGGCGTACCCGTTACCGTCAAAGTCCTTTTTCATAATCTTACTCTCCTTGCTGTCGGCTCGCCCGCCCTGAGTATTCTCCCACTCTTCCAGCTCTTTCACTAATTGCCGTTTACTCTTGCGCACACTCTCATGCGCGTCACAATTCGAATTGTAAATGTTCAGCCACTCGATATGCCGTCTCTTCAGCAGATCTTTGCTTCCCCAATTCGCGATACCGATTTCCTGTAACTTCTTGCGCAGCGCACCCTCCTTTAGCATAGCATAGTTGAGTTGAGACAAGCGAGTTGGTGGAGGTGAAGGATCCTTCTGGCGCCGCTGCAGTGGGTTGGGGAATGCGGTCTTTGTTCTGGATGCATCGTCAGCCGAGGTGTGGGTGATGTCATTCCAATACGAACCTCGATCGAGTACTGCGCCCCTGTGACGAGCTCTGCCCTGGACAAATATCCAGATGATTGTATACTTGCTCCGCTTTCATGGCTGTATTGCATATTGGGCATTTGGCCATGCCTTCGGGCAAAAAGTCATCGTCGCCATCCTCTTCGCTGTCTGCCACTTCGATAGGCGCATCGTCTGCGCCTGCGTCGCGACTGCTTTTACTCCGTGTCTGTCGCGATCGAGTCTGCCTGGCAGGTTCTCCGTCTTCAATGTCGGTATCGTCCAGTTTCCTCTTCTTCTTCCTAGCTGGTTCGCTTTCCTGCTCTTTCTCGGCGCGCGCCATGTCCAGTGCCTTTGCTCGCGCCTCTTGAAACCGCATAACCACCTCCCGCACCGCAAAGTTCGTCAATAATTTGTCGCTCGAGCATGCGTTCTTGCAGCTCGGGCACTTCCCGTCCGAGGCGATGCATCTTCGTATACATATCGAACAGAACGTGTGCGAGCACAGCGTGATGACGGGGTTCGAGAGGAATTCCTTGCACACCTCGCAGCGCAAGGCAGCCTCGAGCGGCTCGAATTCGGGCAGGGATGTTTTCAACCAGTCTGTGGAGTCTGGCAGGTCGAATGTTGTGTCCATGGGGCTTTGGTGTGGTGCAATGGGCGAGAGCGGTGGCCTGGGACCTGGTGATGGCGGGATCGTGCGAGACGCGTCCGACGCGCTGAACTTCGGGTGGTCACGTGCGCTCTTTACACGGGCGTTGCGTGCTTTGTCAGCACAATTGGATTGCTGTTTTCGTACGTTCGACAAAGAGCCGATTTTGGCTTGTTTGGACTTCATTATGCAGTAATGGAAGTGTTACGGAGTTGAGCACGTAGGTGCTATGTCCAGGTGACAGCTACATTCGATCAAGATCAAGTGGTCATGAAAGCTGGAAGAGTGATACTTTCTTTCACTCGAAGCTGACTTGCAAACTTTGCTCTAGCAACATATGCTCATGCACAGTGAGACGACAGCGCTCTGCTCGCATCATCTATTGAATGTTATGGCGCCGCTTGATGCTTCTCACCTCGCTGTAAGCAATACCCGCGCACGAGGCCTGTCTATCTATATGAATCCTCCCTTTGTGATACGATACGTATCGCGCCGTTCTCGTGCTGTGGTCCCGAATCGTCTGCGCTGAATAGACCTTGGTCTACACCTTGATGATCATGCTCTTACTCTTGATACCGTCAAACACACATGTGTTATCGACAGGCACATACTGCTCCGTAATGACCTTGATGACTTCTTGCGACACGATACCACCCGTCAGTGCTCCAATGTTGTGCAACTCCGCGCCGCCAGCTCGAGCACTACATCTCCGTTAGTCAAAGCCTCGATTGTTGTAGCAGCTTGCAACTTACAGCTCGCTAGAGAATTCTCCGATCTGTGTCTTGATGGCAGAGTACTCATCCTCGTCTATCGAGGCATTGGCCTCCTTGACAAGGTCGTCCGCCAGCTTAAAGGCAATACCGGTAAGCTTTTCAGTGTCGGCATCTTGGTCGGTTTCGCCAGCAACACCAGGCGCACCACCTAGATTGTCCTTCTCATGTGTCGCCGCGAACTCATCCCACGCTAGGAAAGCAAGATACAAGGGGACGAGGGAGTCCGGGAATGTCAGAGTTTGAGCTACAGCTGTTAATCATCGTCATCTCATCTCATCGAGATCTACTCACCAATCGACTTCGCGCGATCACCCCACTTGATCTTCTCACCAGCCTGCACGACGTGGAACGGTCGACCACGCACTAATTTGATGTGCGCCGCATTCTTGCAAAAGGTCTCGATATCCTTCTCCTCAATGGCATTCTTACGGTTCGCATTGCGCTCCAAGAATCGCACGCTCTCAACCACCTCTGCCAGATCTTGACGTGCTTTTGACTTGTAGACATTCTGTAGCTGAATATAGTCTGCAGATCGAGCCTTCATGTCCGGTACTGATCCTGGCACGGGAAGGACGCCATATTTGGTGTAGAACAAGCCGATGGCGTTTGCAATCACCCAAAAGCTAGGTGAGTCTTCTCGGATCAGAAGACATTCGGGCGATGTGAAGATCTCTTTGACAGCACTGCTGGCCTGCGGTGGATTCAGCGATTTGAGCACGGCAGCCACCGCCTCATCAAAGTTCTCCTCGCCGCCTTCGGGGTTGTCTGTCCGTGCCGCTTGCGAAACGATGGATCTGAATTCTGTCTTCTCCTTGTAGCTGTCCGGCACATTCCCATCGTGCGACTTCTTCCACTCCTCGAGGTAGTGAAGCAATATAGCAAGGTATGGAACGTGGCCGTGGTCTTCCGCAGCCATGTCCTTGAGGTTCGCCGTCTTCTCCTGCGCAAATTGTATGAGCTCCAGCCATGGTCGCAGCAGCCGTAGGTCCTGTGTTGACTCTGGGCTCGGATGTGTATCTACTATGGGGTATGCGGGCGGTAGATGGATGGAGAAATGGGAGTAGAAGCCGATGCAGTGGACGTAGAAGAGGGGTACCAGCGCGGCGCTTGCGTGGTCGGCAAGTTTAGCAAGGAGCTCAGGTCGGACTGGCGCAGTCACGATGATGAGGGTGTATGGCTGCAGTGCGTCAGGTTGCAGTAGCCATGATTCGGCAGGCTGTTGTTTGTCAGTCATGCCACCAATGACGGCCTTCACCGTGCCGTACCTCTGTGATGAAGTGGCCCTCCACATCTGGGTTTAGCTCCTTGAGCAGATTGCATGTGTGTTTCGCGCGGTAGTCTCCCAGGTGCTCGTCTTCCAAGAAGAAGTTGACGCCTAGATCAGCTTCGCTGACAATCGCCGAGTCTTGGATGGTGAAATTGCCGATGCCAGGTAGTACCAGGTTCTTTAAAGTCTCAATACCAACAACACCAGGGCCAGAGTTGACCAGGAGAATGTGAGAGTTCTCAAGTGCCAGTTGTCCGGTAGCTCCCCATAGACGTAGCTGGCGGTCGTACCTGCACTTGTCAGTCAAGTCAAGCTTGCTAAGCTGCGATACGCTCACTTCTTCTCCTTTGCCGTTGGACCTTGAACCGGAGGAGGTAGGTCCGCCATCTTGTCTCACAGCTAGTCCTTTACGAAGAGAAAGTGTTTGACGCGACAGACAGATGGAGCTCTCGAGTTGTAGGCAGCGAGTGATTCTGCCGCGGGCGGTCAGTGGAGCTCCCAGGCACAAACACGCGCCATCACGCTAGACGCACCGCGGGGTAGGTCGTCTTTATCAGAGCAAGGTGGGGCTCCCGATCGTCATAATCTCGGAAAATGCAATTGAACAGCCTCAATTGCTGCAAGCTTGCTTCAATCCAGAAAGAGCCATTGACTTATTCCGCGGCAGAAGTTTGATGCAGCCAGTCACGACAACATTACGACGCTGCACCAGCATAAATCAGCGCATAAGCATCATCAGTCAGCCAGCGTCTCAAGTGCCCCGCGGGACTTTTATCACAAGGTCGACTACTGCTACTAGGACTTCCTTCTCCTTCACATCGACCACAAGGCCACAAAATCTCTCCTGCCCTCAATTCACTCCCATCCCACGCCACTCTACACAACCCAGATTCTACACTTCACCCGCCAACATGACCGACTCCGCTGTCGAATCCGCCAAACGCGCCGCCGCCCAACAAGCCGTCGCCGACCACTTCGACCCGTCCTCAACCCATGTCGGCATCGGCTCAGGCACCACCATCGTCTACGTCGTCGAAGCCATTAAAGAGCGCAGCACCAACCCCAACATCCTCTTCGTGCCCACGGGCTACCAATCGCGGCAACTCGTCATCAACGCCGGCCTCACGCCCATCGCCTTCGACAGCCTTCCCGACACCGTCATGCTCGACGTCGCCTTCGACGGCGCGGACGAAGTCGACTCCGAGCTCAACTGCATAAAAGGCGGCGGCGCGTGCTTGTTCCAGGAGAAGCTGGTCGCGGAGCGCGCGAAGAAGTTTGTCTGTGTCGCGGATTATAGGAAGAGGCAAGAACGGCTGTTGACGAATTGGCCGACGATTCCGATTGAGGTCGCGCCGTTGAGTCAGCGGAAGGTCATTGCGGCGCTGAAGTTGCTCGGATCGAAGAACCCGACCCTGAGGACGACGCTGTTGGAGAAGTCGGGACCCCTCAAGACGGATCAGGACTTTTATATCGTGGACGCCCCGTTTCCGACGCTCCTGACGACAGAGGATGTTAAAGCGGGCAAGGGCAAAGGGGATGGCACGGATGGGTCGTGGGAGGTAAATGCGGTTAGCAGGGCGATCAAGGGCTTGACGGGCGTGTTGGAGGTGGGCATCTTTTCTGGGCTGAATGGCGTGGATGCGCAGGCGTTGCGCGCGCAAGATAAGTCAGTCAGTGCTGTGACTGGCGGGCAAAAACCAGTCGCAGTATACTTTGGCATGGCGGACGGAAGTGTCAAGGTCAGGACAGCAGAGGGCGAGCAATGACGCGATGATGAAGGGACAGTAGTACAGGATAATACACGACTATAGTGTCTGTGTCTGTGTTTGAATTTTCGTTGATGCCTTTTCTCTCCTTTTCGTCTCCCATATCCTATCAAGACAAAATGCAGCTCTAACCAAAAAGAAGAAAGAAGAAAGAAGCAAAAGAGCCCACCCGGCTCGCGACTCATGTCGCAGAATATAATCATCATCGTTCATCTTCTGTCATCCCGGAAACGAAACCGATCCTACATCATCTAAGCGCGGTGAGCACGCATCCTCCTCCTGGCCTTGAAGCTCTCCACGCCCCTCTTGTACGAATCAGCCGAAGCAGTAACGTACACAGTCTGGGTCACGACCTCGATCTCAGTGACGGTAACGCACGCGCCACCAGGCACACAGGCTGGGCCCTTGGAAGCCTTGGGCGCAGCAGCCGGGGCAGTGATGGTGGGAGCAGGCTTGTTCTCCTCCTCCTTCTTGGGAACGGGGTTGGCAGGGTACGAGTTATCAACGGTTGGCTTAGCGGCCTGAGACGATGCCTTAGGTGCCTGAGGAGCAGCAGCGGCTGTGGTCTTCGCAGGCGATTGAGCGGGGACTTCGGGCTTCTCGTCCTCCTCCTTGTTCTCATTAGCAGGCGTCTCCTTGGCTGGAGTGGTAGTCTTGCTCGCAGGCTTCTCAGCGTTGCTCGTCTTTGGCGCGGGCGAATCCGCGACGCCACCTCCAACAGTAGGCATAACCTGTCCGGCCTCGATTGACTTGTGGTCCGGAGTGATCACCTTGCCCTTGTTGGGCGGGCCGTTGAAGTTCTTGGCATCGCACTGGTCCTCGAGTCCGTGGCACTTGGTTGCCCAAATTTCGCAGCCAGCGCCGCCAGTCACGGGCGTCGTGTCCCAGCACACCTTGCTCTGCGCCCAGCAGTCGTCCACGGCAGCCCAGCAACCTGTCTGGGATGAGTAAGAGGGAACTTCCTTGCCGCACCAGTTTCCGTTCTCGGCGATGCAGCCCTCAGGCTTGAGGCCCTCACTCTGCGAAGAAGATGCAACACCAGCGGAACCGGACTTGGCGACGAGTTTGGCAACCTTGGGGCCGGGGACGGGGTAGTTGTCGTTACTCTTCTCGTAGATGTTCCAGCTGGTGCTGGGCTCGTCGTAGTTCACGTATCCGGGGATAGAGACAGTCGACTCAGGTCCAAGGTTTCCGCTGCTCTCGAGGAAAATTTGGGCGCAGCCAGTGTAGAACTGCGGGTCACGGTTGGCGGCATTGTGCAGAGCTAGGATCTCAGGGCGAGCGAGGTAGTATCCACCCTCGAGTCCTTTGGGGAGGTTGATAGAAAGATGGCCGTTGTTGTCGATGATCTCGTCGGTGCACCAGCGCTTGGTGCTTGCATCGTAGCCATGGTCGAAAAGCTTGAACCAGCCATCGCCAGCGGCCTCGTCGTTGACGGCCGAAGAGACCTTCTTCAGGTAGACGGCACAAGGTCCATAGTGACCACGGTCGATAGCGCCCTTGGAGGCATCGTCGGCGTACTCCCTGATCTCGAAGGTAAGTAGCGCGCCGTCCTTGACAGGTGCCACGCGGGACACGCCCTTGGTGCCGCCAACATCTAGTCATCGTTAGTCTTTGGCAGTACTCTGAACTGTTTGGGTTTGACTCACTGCAAGCCATGTCCTTGCTGTCCAGACTGCTGATAGGGCTGCCAGCGGTGGGAGCGTTGGGGCTCATGCGCATGGCAGTGCCATCACCCTATCTCGATTAGCGGAGGTCTTCTTCTATTACTTGATGACATACCTGGGACACTCCATCAACATAGAAGTTGGTGAACACGGTATGGCCAAGCACAGCAGGCGCGGAGGCCAGGGCCGCAAGAAGCATAGATTGAGTCTTCATTTTGATGTTCTGGTCGAAATCGAATCCGGTTCTTGATCGGGATGGTCGTAGAAGATAGTGATGATAATGTGATATACAAACAGCTCAGTCACTAGGACTCAAACAGTGTTTCAAGCTTCGGTGAATGAATGGACAGTCGACTGGCGACGTGAAAGGAATGACAATGGCAGCCGAGCGCCGAAAATGAAAGACAGAAAGTTGGCTTGTGAAGCTCCGAAGTGTAAGAGTGCAAAGGTAACGAGGGGACCGAAAGGAAAGCGGACTCGCAGTGGGTTTTGATACTACCGTCCAGCGGATCCAGACGCACAGCTCTGCAAATCTCGACGCCTTGCCGCACCCCTGTGACGAGCCGCTTCCCTCAGCCGCTCCACCGGAGAATGGCCCTTGAGACACATCTCTTGGGGCCTGCAGCTCTCCTGCCCAATCTTACGAGGAGTGACAAGAGAATCCGAGGGGTCAGTTCACGCTCTGGAGAACAGGCAGCCAATCAGTGCGTCGCACTAAAAGCTCCGTTGAAACATGAAACGCAAAATGGGTGCGTCTAGCGAGCGGCGCCGTCAACGAGCGGCAAGGTTCACCCGCTGACGGTGTTGGCGCTCTCTCAAACAAGCCTAACTCAGGTACCGCGCCTTAATTTAAACCTTGCTGTTTGCTTGGCGCATCCGGCGTCCACAGCCAACACGCTGCATCGCATGCTTCGAAACGTCAGCCGCGGGGTTATCGATATGAATCGCAATCTACAGAGGGGCCCTTTTTCCGTTGTTCTGCAGGCGGCGCCTGCCCGTGATGCGCGATGTTGATTTCAGGAGGTTACTATTCTCACCCGCGTCGCCAACAACGGCGATCCTCCACAACACTGACTCTGCCTTCGGCACGAGTCCAGTTGCGAAATCTCCGCCCACTGCCAAGATCGCACCTCATCTCTCGATCCGCTGGTCCCGGATCGTGCTGCGGCCTTCTTCGATAGGCGACCAGTGCCAGAGCATCAACGCCAAAGGCATTGTTCGCTGAATGTTATTTCGGGTCGTGTTTCGAAACGTTGTGCAACCTGTGGTCGCGGGTACGGTCAGGAGCACTGCATCTCACGGCAAGGACGAAGCGCCGCTCCTGATCACCGCATGACAATTGCAGGCGCATGTTGATCGACAAAAACCCCTGACACGATCTCTTTGGCGAGACTCTATAAGCCAAGCCGGCGTAAGGTTTGCGGAGACTGTTTGTCTTCGGCAGCGTTGCCTCTTAGCTCACCGTTGAAACGACTGCGTCCCGCCGACAGTCTAGTCGTGGCGGCATCGGAACCATATTTCTTTGCCGCAATCCGGACTCCAATTCGAAAGCATCCGCTGCTCGTAGCTGCGTCTCGTCATATTGCAACCTGGCTCATACGGTGGAAATGGTAGTAGGTCATATGCTGGGCTTTGCATTGTCCAGGCAGCATCGATGATAGTAGTAGAAGAGCCTTCATAATGTGGGAGAAGAACGTGGGGACGACAAGTATTTCTTTGTGACCTTGTGTTAATGTGGCTTCAGCCATATGCGCCACTCTACGAAGATGTCTCAGCTCAGCTGCATCAGCCAATCTGAACGTGGATAGAACAATCATAACCTCCGGAAGCACGTCCGCCTCGGCAAGGCCTATAAACTCCCGTTGTTGTCTGCAGATTCTAGCAAAGCTTTCAGTGTATCCCGGAACCCCGTCGTATCCTTGGGCACTATTGACCCGTATGTTAGTGGAGTTCCGAACACTCTGGTTGCCCATTTGAGATCACTGGAGGTTGCGGTACAAAGTCAGTGTATGTTCAAGCATAGATAGAAGGTACTCAACCGTTGGATGTCACATACTGCTGAATGTTAGCATCTGTTCAATATTAAGGGAAGGTACCTGCGAAATGCCACATGAGTGGTGCTTCAGGTGCAACCACTCAAAGAGACTGTTCGCAGTTTGTACCGCTACCTTCGTACCCTGATCTTCACACCAAAGACGCTGCGAAATTGTAGTTTCTTAAACGTTATCTCCACTCCTGCTGAGAATGCATAGCCATCCATGTGCTGGTTCAGTGTGCATATGATAGCATCGCGGGATACACTTTCGGTGTGCTCAACACGCATTTCCTGTAGAGCTTCCTTGACTGCCTGTATGAGCCAGCGACTGCCTCTCTTTGTGACGTAGTGGAGCTTCTTGGAATCGCCCAGCGTGACAGACGTCAAGCTGCGTTCGGACAACGGGTTGGTTGTAGTCGTGGTCTTGATGGTGTTCATGTACCTGTCGAGTTGTACGGTATTCATTGGGGAGAATGTCGGATCCCACTGGGCGGGCCAAGCACTGAGCGATATCAGTGGACCAAGCAAAAAGGACTCCGACATCGTCAAGCTCGTTCTTGTCCGCGGCCCTACTTCATAGGTCGGCTTGACGGCAGGATTGAGAGGAGGAGCAATTCGGGCACCGGAAAGTCCTTGTCGCTCATACAGACGCTGCTTAAGCGTCGCAATCAAACCACTTTTTTCTGCCGCATGCGTTTGACGGAAGATATTGGTGGGATCAATGTTGTTCTGAAACGAATTCTCGATCCTTCGAAACACAAACAGCCAATGATCAAGCAGGCGCAATTCGTCGCCAACCCGACGTGTTCGAGGCTGAAGGAGTCCGTAGCGCGCAAGAGAACCTTCGTAAGCCACACCCCACGCCAGGGCAGTGTTGCTATACTCTCGAAGATGTAGGCAAACATCGCCCAACCAGCGAGCTGCCGCGATGTCCCCATCGTCAAGGTTCGGACTAGTCAAATATATACCGTTGAAGATGCTCTCGAAGTAGTTCTTGGCTTTGCTGAAATTGCCAATGAAAGAATTACAAACACCTATGAGATGCCGCAGAATCCGCCGATCTGGTTGGCTTCCAGTCCCTGTGACTGTATGACCATGTTCAACGGCGTCCAGCTGATCCTCGAGATATTTCCCTGCAGTACTAAAGTCACGGCTGTTCCAGGCTGCGACTGCCTGCCCAGCAATCCACGCAAGATCGGTTGAAATGAGGCCATGGGCGGTGTAGGCAGGTAAAGGGGTCTCGGGCATAGGAGACGATGCATATGAGGGATTAAACTGAGATGGAGGTATAACAACCTCCGGCAGTACTGAAGGCGTGGTACTGGTAACTATTTCAGGAAGCGGAGATGACCAGGAAGTTGTAATCACTTCCTTTAGTGTGTCTGAGGGTATGTCTGATGCCGATGTACTGGAGGTAGTTCCTAGAGATGGTTCCGAATGCGGTACTGATGGTGGTGGCATAATCGGGGGTGCGTGTATGGTCGCTGAAGCTGATGCTCCGACGGTTGCAGTAGACTCTCCGCTTGTTGCAAGTGACAATGAAGGGTCGATATGCGTGGGTCGGTTGGCAAGTGAGTTGAGTACTACTTCCTCTGAACGATGGGAAGATGTTTGGTCTGATGAAGTAGCAGTCTCCGATGATACTTGGCGCTTCGACTCGACAGGAAGAGGATTGAGGGAATTGGAAGATGGCACCTGTTCGCCTGGAATTGATAATGGCGATGACATCATTGGTGCTGAGGTCCTTTGGTCGACGAGACCTCCTCCCGGAACATCTAAATGATGCACATCAGGTCCGTTGTGAGTAGTCGAGACCATAGTCATCTCTAGATCCTTCGTAATCTCTTCGACTGAGTCCCTTCGCACTTCTTGCTCCAATAGCCGGCCTTCATTGACGGCTTTCACTAGCCAATCCACGATCATGTCACGATAACCGAGAGCGTCCTGTGAAGCTATGCCAACATCTTCCAAATCACGGAGTATCTGCGCCCAGGCCTGCTCATCTTCTTCATCTTCTTGGTCATCGCTTGTTGAGGTGATCTTTTCGATGGAAGCGACACTCTCCTCACGATGGCCTCCTCTGTAATCAAGCTCCAGTCTTTCGAGTGCTTCTAGGATGAGTACCTGGTTATCGAGTACCAGTGAGGAATAGAAGCCATTGAGCATTGTTGTGCTGGATGTGAGCCGATCACGCAGCGCCCTCGATTTTTCTGGATCCCATTTCAGTCGATCCCACGCACGCTTGGTCTTCGTATCCAGGCTGTTATAGTGGAGTAAGAATTTGTCCAGCTCCAGCAGCACTTCGATACATGGCTCGTATGCATCTTGCAGCTGTTTGTGCTTGTTTTCGGGGATTTTCGAGAACTTGTCATTCAAGTCTTCACAGACATTGGATAGAGCTCGAGCTTCACTGGTAAGCGACTTATACTCGCCAGTACAATCCCGGCCTGGTGGATGTTAGCTTGTTATATGACTTCGTGGCGCGGGGCCGGAATGCCGCCTGCGTACAATTCCTGTATACTCTGCCGGCAATCTCGCACAACTTGAGGAAATCACCAATGCTAATACCGAAGCTCATCGTGCGTATGGCATAGATCGTACAGGTTGCATATTCATGTAGCGCATGTCGACGGCGTGGCCTAAGCCAAGGTGACGTTTCGCGGCGAAATCAAGATAGCGACGCTGGGCGCCTCATTGGGGGCGGAAACGAGGTGCATCTTTCCGAGGCTGGTGGCTCTTCCGAATACGAGATGCGAGGACATGCAAATCTGTGCAAACGCAATCATGTGCATGAGTGCAACGAGGTGAGATGATTGTAGGTGCCATTAAGATGGTGGATCAAGTGCGTCTAACGACTCGGGTGTGGAGTCGGAGGCGAATGGTGGTCGCTGGGTTCTGCTGTTACGGCACGAACATGCACGTTCGGAGCCATCACCCCATATCAGCTATTCTTGTCCTTCTCTACCCTATATTCTGTTCTCTCGTCTCTTTCCTATCTCTTCTTACTAATCTTGGCATACTCTAATAGAACCTAAATCACATCTCCACCGCACTTTCGCTGCCAAGTCTCCTTTTATACCTTTTGCTCTTCTAGTTCTAGTCTATCACACACTAACTCGTTCTCTACCAAAAATTCTTGTCGGCAATCCTGTTTTTGTGTCCGCTCTTACCTCTTCTATCCGTAGCCCTGTGCGGCTGAGCTTAGAGAACGAGCTCTGCTCCACCCCCGCCCTCGCTACAACTAATGACTAGCTAACCCTTTTAGCTACACCTAAACTTTATATTCTTTAGCTGTACTCTGCTTTTATCATTGTCTTAGCTTCGTCTCTTCAGCTATAGCTTCGCCTCATCAGCCCTATGGCTGTGCTATCCGTCATTAAAAATATCCTTCATCCAACAACAACTAGCCCTGACTTGTGTGTATATATCTCTATTCTATCTGTATCCCCTTTTCGTCTTTACTACACTTCCAACTTCCAGCTTCCAACTTCCAAGTCCCAACTCTTTATATTTCCTACTTTCTACTTCATACTTTCTACTTCATACTTTCTACTCCATACTTTCTACTTCATACCTTCAGCGTCCGACTTCAACGTCTCCTTCTTGAACATAAACCCTCGCCCTTGCATACACCTTTCTTTATCTCTCTACTTTCACGATGCATTTCTCTTCTACTACCCTATCTCTCGCTCTGGCCACAGTCGCATCTGCTCTGCCAGCCTCTTCGGTCGGAAATCCTAAGACCCTCTCTCAATATGATGTTTGGACTGGAGCTGTGCGGTACCGCGCCGCGCACGGCAAGATCTTCAAGAACAACGGCCAGTCTACTGACGTCTCCACTCTCCTTACCTTTGAATTTCCTCCAGAATCTCAAGGCAAGACCTGTCGCTTTGAATTCGATCTCTCTGCAGACCCCTCTGCTACCGTCTCTGGCTCAGCCCAATTTGACGTCTTCACCTCTCTCGCCCCTGCAACTCGGAATGCCGCTACCTGGCCCTCAGGAAACCTGAGGGATCATCACATTGGGCGTATGGCTGCTAAACCCCGTGCGCCCGCGACATGGGTCCCCGGCTTTCCTACCTTTGGCCAGAGCTTCCCTTGCCCTGCTGGCGAGACATACGGCGCAGAGCTAGTGCCTACTGGAGACGTGGACCACATCGAATGGCAAGCAAGCGCCCCTGTACCGTATATCGCATGGCGTTAGCTGTCTTTCTCTACAGCACCCGTCTTTCTCTACAGCACCCGTCTTTCTCTACAGCACCCGTCTTTCTCTACAGCA